>CM037997.1:12730245-13165756 GCA_021234005.1 Nephelium lappaceum | reverse complement strand
TTAAATGTAAACCCTAAAAACACATCTCATCCCAAATTTTTTAAAAATTGGACTATTATATTTTAATTTACAATTTAAACATTTATTTTTAAATTGCTTTATAATTCAATTCAGATCCAATTCAATTTTATATAAATATATAACTCTCATTAATTCTATTATATTTTTTAATCATATTTTAATTATGAATAATATGTACATAAAGTTTTTTAGAAAATTGTTAAATTATTTGTTTTTAGTTGTTTGACCATATTAAATAAAGTTTTATAACAATAGATAGAAAAAAGAATATAAATGTTAAATTATTAGTTTTTAAAGAGTTTTAACTTGTTAGAAAAACAATTAATCAAATAAGTTTACAATAAATTGAGAGGAGAAGGAAAAAAAACAAACATATTATTTAGATTTTGGGTTTTAGTTACTATTTAGTCTTTAATAATTTTTAATATTGTTCAGTTTGTAGACCAAAAAAATAAACGACCCCTTAGTTTATCATATTTAATATTAATCAGTTTTGTATTGCTATAAATTGATTGTCGGATAAGACAATATTAAGATCCCACATGAAAAAATACAAAAAATTTGCACTCTATATATATGAGAATAATGTTAGGTTTCTCAAATTTTTTGTTCAAATAATGTAATATGCAAGTGATTAATATGTTATAAATCATGAGATAATGTGAAAATTAATATGATGTTGACAACTCATATATCATGTCATTTGAACATGAGTTTGGATAAAAAATTTGAGAAACATGACTATGTATATCAGGCTATTTTAACTTAAAATTTTGCCTTAAAATGTGATTTTAGTATCCATAGTCCATTTTAATTCAATCCAAAAATTGTTATTCATTTTAAATTCATTCCCTTTTTCACCTTTTGATGGTGTGAACATAAAAGGTTAATATTGAAGTCATTTTTTTAAGTTAAATTTTTAAGTTGATTTAGCATTAGACTATTTTAACTTCAAAATTTACCTAAAAAAGTGACTTTAATATCTATCATTCAATCTTAATTCTATCCAAAGGTTGTTATTCATCTTAAATTCATTTATCACCTTTAGATGGTGTGAACATGAATGGTTGATATTGAAGTTACTTTTTAAAGTCAAACTTTTAAGTTGATTTACTCTCTCTCTCTCTCTCTCTCTCTCTCTCTCTCTCTCTCTCTCTCTCTCTCTCTCTCTCTCTCTCTCTCTCTCTCTCTCTCTATATATATATATATATATATATATTGTATGGGTGCAAGATAGACTCAGTAAAAAGCGGACATGTCAGTGTAACATAACCACATGTGATGAAGGCTTCAAGGAAAGATAAAGTTAGATGATACGCTAAATTGTATAATTAGTATAACCAATCATTGAAGACAAGAAACTCGCCTTCACAACCAAAGAAGGTCTCAAACTTGATGAGAGTGAAGAAGCCAGCTACAGGAGTTTGAAGGCAAGTAATATCGACCTCAAGTTGCACATCTCAAAGCCTTAAGCGAACAATATTACTTATGCTTGGACGAACATAAGATATTTCATATCTGTTTAGTGGTGGATTAGAAAATTTGTTAAAGGGGGGCACATAAATAAAGTAATAAAAACATAGAAAAGTAAGAGTATATTAAATATCAATGTTTTGCGTTGAAAATTTATTAATATTCAAGTGGATATAATTTGGTATTATTTACTTAAAATTAATTAATTTAAATAAGACACAAACTGTATGTATTTATTAGAAAACATAATTTCAATATAAGTTTACAATATATATATATATTTATAATGAACAATAATAAATTTATACAATGAGAATTGATCGATACATATTATAAGTCATATTATAAATTTCTTGAACTTCTAATTTTTATTGAAACTAAATAAATTAAGGCTATGAAGTAAACAAAAAGTGTGTGTATATATATAAACAAATTGAATCATGACAATACATATACAATTTTAATGCAATAACTTATATTTTAAGATTTATTGATGAGATGTATATTAAATTTAAATTATTAAAAAGTAAATAAATTAAAAAAATTAACCAATTTAGTAGACTAGTCTAATAAGTAATAAGATGTGAAGTGAAAAACAAAGAGATGCCAAGTGAAAATGGAGAGAAAAAAAAAGTTGTTCAGTAAAATTGCAAATTGCTAATGGAGTTGTGTAGCAAACTAAAAATAGAAGTAAATAGTACCTGTATAGGAGAGAACATATATCTGACTAAAAGCAAAAAAATTATAAAATGCCAATATTAATTAATTAGAGGTAAGAAAAATATTAGAATTAGAAGTAGGACAAATAGAAAAGGCAAAGGTTAACTGAACTAGAATTAGAAAGAACAACCAAGTACCAACATACACGTATGCTCTGTACTGATTTTTCGATTTCTTTTTTTTTTTTTTTTTTTTTTTTTTTTAAATTTTAGGGAGGCTTGTGTTCCCCTGGTCCAATGATGGATCTGCCTCTATAACTATTAGTACACTTTTTCAAAACCGACATTGATCGAGTTAATAAATTGTTAGAATCCGCTGAGATCGAATACTAGTTCCGTGATCTACATATCTTTACTCATAATTGAGACAAGACCACCATAAAATATAATATATATATTTGGTTGGAATTAAATTCCTAAACTATTAGAGGATAATCAGTTATCAATTCAATTCATAAGCATCCGGCAAGCGAAATAGTTATGGATATTCAGTCTTTTAACTTTATAGTTTGTGATCAGTTATCAGCTCTTCAAAATTATAAGTAACAGTTTAGCACCAGTTATTCAACTCATTTGTTAACTTATTTTATGATATATCAATTCAATTAATAAGCATCTGGCAAGTGAAATAGTTACTTATTGCATGTATCATCCAGATTTTGAAGTCTTCCAACCAAAAAGCTTGGCTATTGATTATCTTCTGATAGGCTAATAGGTCCTTGTCTAACATGTGCTCAAATCTCAAGCTCAACTATTGTTTAGTATAATTTATTATTGAATTTTAGAAAATTCTTGTCCATGCCATGAGTAAATCATCGTCAAAGGGCAGCTAGGGCATTTACAGGCTCAAGTTTAGGTCGAATCCAATCAAACTGAAGTGAAAATGATGTAAATCCATTAAAACATGTAATAAATTCCTATAACGTCAAATTTGACTCAATTCAAAAATGTAAACGATCTTTCCAAAAAATGAAAATAACCTAGATAATTATAAATATAATAGAAAAATGTCCTTAAAAATTTCAAAAAAAAAATTAAATCATAAAACAATAACAATTTTTCCTAAAATATATATTTTAATAAAATAGCAGTAATTAAGTTCTCCTAACTATATCAGATACCCCTTCTTTAAAAAAACAAACAAAAACAAAAACTCATCCTCGAGTCTCACATGAATTGTCTCGTATAAACATGCTTATCAATTGTGAACTTGAATCAACTGTTTGACTTGTTTCTAGTGATAAAATATGCATCCGGCAAGTGAAATAGTTACTTATTGTTTGTATATCTCTTTATTAATTGGCAAGATATATCATCCGGATTTTGAAGTCTTCCAAGTTCCAACCCAAAAACTTGGCAATTGATTACCTTCGTTTCTGATAAGCTAATAGGTCCTTGTTTAGCATGTGCCCAAATCTCAATCTCAACTACATTTTAGTATAATTTATTATTGAATTTTAGAACATTCTCGTCCATGTCATGAGTAGAGTGAATCATGAAAGGGCAGCAGCTAGGTATTTTCAGGCTCAAATTTGGGTCCAATCCAATCAAACTGAAGCGAAAATGATGCAATTTTTAAGAACCAAACTGGAAAGGTGAATCGAGAAAAACTGACGAAATGAGACATAAACAGTCGAATCTATGATAAAGAAACTGGCTCCTAAAAATGATCATTACAGTAATAGGCAAAAACTATTATAATTGAATTTGAATTTTTGCTTAAATAGAAAACAAGAAAATCCCTTTCCGTTAGGCTGGCGATGTTCTAAATCCATTAAAATAATAAATTCTGACTTCATGCAAAAATGTAAAAGATCTTTCCTAAAAATAAAAATAACCTAAACAATTATACATATAATAGGAAAATATCCCAAAAAATCTCAAAAAATAGAAATACATAAATTCATAAAAAATAACTAATTTTTCCTAAAATATATATCTTAATAAAATAGCAGTAACTAAGTTATCCTGCATGAGACACCCCTTCTAAACAAACAAACGAAAAAAAAAATTTGAAAAAAAAAAAAAGCCTCATCCTCGAGTTTCACATAAATTGTCTGGTATAAACATGTTTATCAATTGTGAACTTGAATCAATTGTTTGACTTGTTTTCTAGTGGTAAAATACGCATCCGGCAAGTGAAATAGTTACTTATTGTTCGTATATCTCTTTATAAATTAGCAAGATATATCATCCGCATTTTGAAGTCTTCCGACAAAACAGCTTGGCTATTGATTCTCTTGGTTTATGATAGGCTAATAGGTCCTTGTCTAACATGTGCTCAAATCTTAATCTCAACTACTTTTTAGTATAATTCATTATTGAATTTTAGAAAATTCTTGTCCATGCCATGAGTAAATCATGAAAGGGCAGCTAGGATATTTTCAGGTTCAAATTTGGGTCCAATCCAATGAGAAGTGAAAATGATGGAATTCTTAAAATTACCAAACCAAACTGAAAAAATGAACCGAGAAAAACTGACGAAGAAGTCTATACCCTGTCGAATCTATGACAAAGGAACTTGCTCCAAAAAATTATTATTATTATTATTATTATTATTTTATGGTAGAAGAAAGATATTAAATTCAAATAAAACTACTCATATTTTATGTTTTTAGGATAAGGGTGAAACTTAAACACTTGATCTCTTATAATCAAGGAAAGTGCTTAATCATTCATACTAAGGGTAAAATATCAAAAACTATTACAATTGAATTTGAATTTTTGCTTAAATAGGAAAAAAAACCCCTTTCCACTAGGATTTGGATGTTATAAATCCATTAAAATAGTAAATTCCTGTAACGTCAAATTTGACTTAATGCAAAAAATGTAAAAGTTCTTTCCTAAAAATAAAATTAACCTAAACAATTATAAATATAATAGGAAAATATATTAAAAAAACTCAAAAAATAAAAATACATTAAAACATATAAGAAAATAATAATTTTTACTAAAATATATATCTTAATGAAATAGCAGTAATTTAGTTGTCCTACATCATATGCCTCTTCTTTAATAAAAAATAAAAAAAGAAAAAAGAAAAAACCTTATCTTGGAGTTTCACATGAATTGTATGGTATAAACATGCTTATCAATTGTGAACTTGAATAAAGTGCAAATCATGGTCCATCCTCGCCTTTGAAAGGTGCATGTGTGTGACCTCCGTACATGAATGCAGTTGTAATTTCAACCTGGGACGTGTTTCGCCCATTTTGTTGCTTGGATTTTTTTTTTTAGGATAATATTTTAACCCCTACTTTTGAAATAATGTCAAACCACCATTGGTTTCAAAAATATTATAAAAAAAACCCAGACATTAATTGGTTAGTGATTTTTGTCCATAAGATGAATCTATTGGAAACAAATGGCAAATGGGTAAATGTAGGTGTTAAATGCATGTGAGACAAATGTCATCGTTTCTTTCTCCCCATCTCTATCACTTCCTCTCTCATAACTCTCACTCTATCACCATCGGTTCTCTCTTTTCTCACCCCCAATCTCTCACTTTGTCATCACTGTTTCTTTCTCTCTCATCCCTAGCTCAAATTGACAATCGACATCCTCCCAATGGAGGAGATTGTGCACTCAAGTCTCCTTAGGTCTCCATTAATCTTCGTTTCTCCACTTATTACCGTTTGATTTTCTCACCCCCATTCATCATTGTTTCTCCATTCAGATCTCCTCTGTCGGCACAGGTACAATGGCAACGCTATTGTGAGAGCCAAAGCTGTTCAGCGACAATAGCGTGGCATAAGTACAACGACAACGAATGGTGGTTGCAGTGGTTCATGTTGCAAGACGGAGTGCTTGAAGCTATTAAAGATCGATGTGAGATAGAGTGCTTGAAGCCGTTGGTTTTGGGTTTGATTCTGAAGGGCCTTCTGGTGGTGGGTCTGCGACATTATGGTGGGATGGGTTTGCCGCTGTTGAACCCAGATGTTGAAAAAATAATGTAACTTTTGTTTCATTTTTATTTAGTTATTAATTGATTTTGTTTTACAATTTTATTTATTGAAAAAAAAAACCTTTTTTTTTCTGGGTTTTGGTTGGATTTTAACTATTGTGTTTTATAGGTTTGTCGGTTTTGTACTTGTAATGATTTTTGATGTTGTTGTGGTGGTGATGCTAGTAATTAATCGTTTTTTTTTCTTCAATTTTTTTTTTTTTTCCATTTAATGAAGATCTAGGTTACCTAGATCTCCAATTGTTGTTGACGATTTGGGTTGAACCCAGATTTTCAATTTTATTTTTTCAATGTTTTGTTTAGGTTTTTTTTTTTCCCCAATCTATTGAAGATCTTCAATTGTTTTTTGAAGTTTTTTTTTTTTTTTTTTAATTTTATTTGTTGAAATCCAAATCTTCATTTTATTTTCAAAGTTTCTTTTTTTTTTTTTTTTAAATTTGTTGAAGATCTGGGTGACCTTCAATTTTTTTCTTCAAAATTTTGTTATTTTTTATTTAATGAAGAACTTTGAAGATCAATTTTTTTCTTTTTGATTTAATGATCTCCAAAGTTTGAACATCTAGATTCAATCTAGATTTTCATTTTTTTTGTTTTAATTATTTTTTAAAATTTTAATTATTAATTTTTTATTCAATTATAAATGTTGTTTTTGTTTTTCATTTTTTAATCTTTCAATTAGCAATGCTTTTTTTGTCTTTTCATGATTTTATCACAAAATCACTAAAACTTTTGGATGAAAATCGCTTTTAGTTGACGGTAGAGGGTTTTTTTGGTTAATATTTTAAAAAGTTGGGGTAAAATGAGATTATTTACCATTTTGGGGGTTTAGGATTTTTTCCTTTTTTATTCACTTGGCCTTTTCATTTAAGTCTGTAATTTCAATAAATTTTTTTCACTTAGATTGGTTTCCACTTCTGAAAGTAGGTGTCAAGTTGTTGGACATTAGTATCGATTTTAATTTGGATTTATTTTTTTATTCTCTTGGCTTTTTCATTTGAGTCCGTAATATCAATCAATTTTTCGCTTAGATTGATTTTCCGCTTCTGGAAATAGGTATGAAGTTGTTGGACATTAGTACCGATTTTAAATTGGTTTTTCTACAGCTTTAATTGATTTTTCCACTTCTGTAGTTGGGTACCAAATTGTTAGGATTAGTTACCAATTTTGACAATTTCGGTACAACCCATGAAGCTAGTTCTCCAAAATCACTGGTTTAAACAAACCCAGACCCCCAACTTCCTTTTTTCCCTTCTCAGACATTAAAACAAATTAATAAATCCACAACATACAACATTAACAAATTTCAATCAAACTTAACAACAAAAAGACATTAGCATTGATGATTCGTCATCGCTCATCGATTGTTGTCTTCTCATTTTTCTTCTCCTTCTCTTTCTCCCTCTTAATTGTTGTTGCTCTACTTATAAAATTCACCCAAAAATGTGAGTACACTGTTGTCGCCACCATTAATTTCTTCTTCTCCCTCCCTCTCTCTCTCTCTCTCTCTCTCTTTCTCTATCTACCGGTGTCTGCTTGCAACAGTCACTCTCAAAATTGACTTTTCTATCAGGGCATTTTTGTCCAAAAACCATTATAAGTGATATAAAAATACAAACTATTAATCTAGTAATATTTCCACAATAGGCATTACTATTACTCCTACTAACAAAAAGATCCCATAAAGTTATTTATTTAAAAGAGATTTCAGGGGTGTGATATCAATTTGTCGTGGTGTAAAATGCTTACAAAGTTTACTCAGGCCCGAGATCTTGAATTTAATCATGTTTGGAACAATGATACCGTAACGTTAGAGAACTATTTCTTTTTATGATATTAGAAATGAAAATTATAACTAGATAAGCAGTTTTCTAATGATAAAAACTGTTGCCCCATATATGATTACATATAAACTCTTGAAATCAAGAAAAATGATGTATATGCACTATGATTTTAAAGTTAAACAATAAATTTGTTATATCACAAGTTCGTCAATGTTTCTTTCTTTTTGCCTTTTTTTTTTTTTTGAAAGACAAAGTCGTCAATGTTAAGAGTTCGGAAAAAAAAAAAAGTACAAAAGAAAGGGTAAGCGTGAAGTTTAAAAGACACACTTCCTCATTTGTTGAAGACATTCCACAAATAGGGTTGCAGCAATTACTTACTTTCGATCGGATTAGGCCAAGGTACTTGTCAATCACGGTCTCAAAATCATTATCACGAAAAGTCTACCATCAAATAAAGTTATTAATAAATTTATTGTAGAATAAGATCCTTTTCTGAGACGTTCTCAATTATCGTACAACTATAACTCGAAGTTTGAATTTTCCACGACACGCAATACTTTTACATAAGCAGTGGGAGAATTTCAGTCGGCAGCATCGTCAATACAATTAAGCAATCAATAAAAATAACAAAGAGTAAGAATAATGATGTTCATCAGTAGCTGTTAACAAGCACATTCTTGGGTGCTGTACTTCTCCATCCCTATTAGTAGTGGGGATTAAGTCAAGCTCCACCAAAGGAATTTTTTAATTTTTGTGTGGTTATAATTAATTTTCTTTTCTAACCATAAGATTAGTTTTCTTTTACAATGAGAGTAGATATCTAAATCATGTAAACAGTAATTGATTTTAGTAGATGGTGACAAACTTCTTATTCAATCCGTGTCAATTTAGAAACTAATAACAAAAACAACTTAATCAGTCTAATTAAGTGATGAATGAAAAACCAAAAAAAAAATCTTGCACACACTTCCCTTGGGATTAAGTTCCTCTTCTGATAGGCTAAGGTCCTTTTCCATCGTATTCGTATTCTCATTCATTTAACAAAATAATTCTAAGTTTAATTTTCCACATCATATAAACTTTAAGAGTAGAACACCAGTACTTTTTATTGGAATCTTTAAGCATAGACTTTTCTACGGACTTGGCACTTGGCAGTATATACTGTCTGATAATCACCGCTTGCTTTTAATTTGAGAGCAAGAAGCTGGATTATTCATGGAGATTTTGAAGCATTTGACGCTTTCGTTTATTTCAATAGCTACTCTCACTGTTCTGGTTCATACGGAGAGTCAGTCAGGTTAGACTTAAAGCAACTCCAGGTTTCAAATATTACTTCTTATCAT
Source organism: Nephelium lappaceum (assembly GCA_021234005.1). Taxonomy (NCBI): domain Eukaryota; kingdom Viridiplantae; phylum Streptophyta; class Magnoliopsida; order Sapindales; family Sapindaceae; genus Nephelium; species Nephelium lappaceum. Next base: position 13,156,455 of record CM037997.1, on the reverse strand, counting down.
TGTTGTTAGCATATCTTAAGATTTTTTTTTTTTTTTTTAAATTTCTTTTTGTCAGGTTTTATTAGTATCGATTGTGGATTGCCGGAAAATTCTGGATATACTGTCAAGAAAACCGGAATAAATTACACTTCGGATGTAACGTTCACAGAGACTGGTGTAAACCACAACATATCAAGTGAATACACCAGTGGCACCCTGGAACAACAGTTTTTAAATGTCAGAAGCTTCCCTGAAGGAACAAGAAATTGTTACACTATGAGATCTGCTCGTGAAAACATTAAGTTTCTGATTAGAGCCAGTTTCATGTATGGGAACTACGACGGCCAAAGTAAAGTACCCAAGTTTGATCTCCTTCTTGGAGCTGAGGTGTGGGATTCAGTGGAATTGGAAGATGCATCAACTATTGTTACCAAGGAGATTATCTATACTCCTAGGTCAAGCTATGTTCATGTCTGTCTTGTAAACACAGGCTTTGGAACACCTTTCATATCTTCATTAGAATTTAGAGCCTTGAAAAATGCCACTTATCAAACTCAATCAGGATCACTACTTCCATATTTGCGCTGGGATCTTGGTTCAACAACTAACGAGACAATCAGGTAAGGTTAATTAAGCAAGCACAAGTTCTCAAACAGTATGATACTGTCAGTTTTGGACCTTGGTTTACATATTGGTTCTAGGTCCAGGTCTCATAGTTATTATAATTATACACATTCAAACAGTCCGCTCTAGGATTGAAGCATCATGGCTTTTATTGTCTAAAAGTATAGATTTAATGCAAACATCCTTCATCCATTGGCACAGATTACTATTCAAGGTTTGTGTATTAGTACTTCAGAATCTCCTTTGCTAGTAATATGGATATATATGATACCTAGAACTTGTCTTGACAAATTTGTTTGTAGATTAGGCAGAAATTAAAAACTAGCCTTATTATTTCAAAAAAAAAAAACCTTGCCTTTTGAAAAAGCCATTTATTGGTTTTACTCATTCTAACTAGTATTTAAGTCTGTATCCATCCCAGGAAACAACTTTAACATTATATTCCTGCCATTTTTACATTTTAATTAAAAAATAAAAATAAAAAATAAAAAATATTTTTTTTTTAAAAAAAACCCCACCGGCACCAACACTCATATGGAAATCTGAAATTTTGTGCAAGATGTATTGCCCAAACTTCATGCTAAAACGGTTGTTGCCGGCGTTGATAAAAAAAAATTCGTGCAAGATTCCTAGAATTTATCATTTTAGCATGAATCTCAACCAAAATTCATTTCTTGTCAAGAAGAAAAATACTTGAGATTCATGAACAAATCAGATAAAAATCACAAGAATTTCGATAGTGGAGATCCATTTAAAATAGTTTAAATTTTTAAAAATTATAAAATAAATTAAAAATTAAATGATTTTGAAATTTTTTTAAAAAAATTAAAACACAATTTTGAATATTAAAAATTAATTTTTAACACTTTCTTCAAAATAATAAACAATGGATCTCTATTATCTATTTCTAAAATGGACGGTGGAGATTAAAGAATTAAAAAGAAAAATGCAAAAAAAAAAAAAAAAAAAAGGAAAAAGGTTTTTTTTTTTAGAAAAAAAAGGTTATGGAGATCCAATGCCAGATTGGATCTCCATTATTCATAAAAAATGATGGATGATTAGATCTCCACCAATCTACCATCATCAACCGATCTTTATCTGGATCTTCATCTTCAACCAGATGAAGATGAAGAAAAATCTAAAAGAAAAAAGAAAAAAAAGATGAATGAGCTGAATCATCCTCAACACAATCCACACATACAATTGCATCATCCTCCAAACATCATCAACATCATCTCAACACACAAATTGCACAAATATCCATCCTCACCACGTAATTGTACAACTAATTCACACACAAATCTAGTCTCCATTCGCACACAACCACCACACACAAAACTTTGGGTCAACTACACAACTGCACAAACATCTCGAATGAAGGCTCAAATTTTGGGTCTTAATCATTGCGATGGAGACCGAAATCGAGATCCCCATGCATTGGAGATCCTAATTTGGGTTTCCATTTGTCATGAATCTGGGTCTCCATTCGCAATGGAAAAGTGATAAGAGTTGGAGAAGAAGAGCGAGTTGGAAGTGAGAGAGTAAAAAAGGAGGCGAGAGAGGCAATAGTGGCAGAGGGAGTGGTTGGCGAAGAGGCTAACAGTGTGGTGATGGTGGTCATCAGGCGTGGTAAGTCAAAGAGAGTGAGTTCCATAACGAAACCAGATCGAACAAAGCTAGACTTTGAACTAGATTGATTTCTAGGGGAAATAAGAGATTTGATATGATTTTCAACGAGGAGACAAGTGGAAGAAGAAGAAGAAGACAAAAGCGAGAAGTTGAAAAAAAAAAAAAGAAGGGAATGGTCTGGTTGATTTTGGTGATGGTTGATTCACCAGAGTTTTTGAATCCAGTGACGTGATTAGCTTGGATTTCCATCCATTTTTCTTTAATTTTTTTTTTTAAATAAAAAAGATTGTTTTTTTTTTTTAATTCGTTTTTCTAAAATTAACCTTCAGTATCCATAAACATGATCTTAACTGTTTATTTTCAAGATAGATGGTTGAAATTTTTAAGAATTGTTTTTTAAAAAATAAAAAATTTATAATTTAAAAATTATTTTCAATTATTTTTCAATTTTTAAATATTTCTAGAAATTTTTTTTTTTTAAATATATCTCAATTGTTCATTTTTAAGATGGACGATTAAAATTTTTTAAGTTTTTATTTTTTTTCCCACAAAAGTAGAGGTAAATATGTCATTTTTGCCACAAGTTAGTTAGTTATGAGCATTCTCATCTTTTTGCTCTATTTTGTCATTTTTTGATTTTCTTTCACGGTCAATTAAGATCAAACCGTTAGTGCTGGGAAAGACACTGCAATAAAAGACAAACATGGTTTCCATTTGTTAATAGGCATATATTCAGAGTGTTTTGATTAATTTGCTCTTATATTTTAATCATCACAATGTCATTTATTGGTCAAAACTTAAAAATATTGTGGGTAAAAATTTAAAATCCCTTACTCAATAGGCTATTTATGGGATTTTGGCCATTAATTTGGCAAGAGGTGCCCATATAATCACCCATAAATATGATAAACACACTCATTTTATATCTATACAAATCTAAAATTTCAAAATTAAACTATCACTTTCTTTCAAAAAAATAAAAAATAAAAAAAATAAACTATCACTACAGGCACTCAATCTATATGCCGCTGGTACCCTTATTAATATAATTTAGTTACTATGCACATTTTCTTTTCTAATTAAATTAACCCTCTTAAATTATTAGTACACCATAATTAGTGCAATCATAATAATATGCAATGAAAGCAAATTAAATAACATAAATTTATTCGCAAACAACAAAACATCCACACAAGATATCAAAAAGGAGTTTTGTTTTGAGCAGATTGACCAAGAAATACCAAGTAGGGTGTATGGTTTTCTCAAATGGATTGAAATTAATTGGCAAGTCCAGAAGGAACCACAAAATCAAACCAAAATTAATAACAAAATCATATACGACTGACCCTTTCTTTCAAAAATTTATAAATCATCTTTTGTTAAAACAAAAAACAAATTTACATATATTTGTATGATCATAATCCTTTGAAATTGCTTTTTTCATTACTTTCTCATGTGATGGTCATGCATATCGATATATGGCAAAATTTTCATACTTGGAATAGAATTAGCCAATTAGCTAGGGTTTAATTAAAGTTCGGGATAGGCTTTCTTTTTTATTTTTTATTTTTTGTTTAAAAAATTAAATATACAATTGATGAAATTAGTAGGTGCACGTAATATTTGATTTATACTAAACTAAATATTCTATCCTTATTAGTCATTTAGTGTCTGAACTTTCTTTTTTAAATTAAATTTTTAATAAAAAAAAATATATAAATCATATTTATGGGTGACGATATCCACATCTATAGACAAATTATATATATCACCATATCTGATTATGTAATCACAGTTATAAAGTAAGAACTACACCATATCGCCATAACTGGCAATATAATCTCGGTTATAAAGTAAGAATTGTACCATATATATGTAGGTACCCTGATGACATTGATGATCGCATATGGAAGCCATACAACAGGCCTGACTGGACTCAGATAAGTACCTCACTAGAAGTCAAGGCTGATATCTATTACCAGCAACCATCAGCTGTCATGAGCACTGGCGTCACACCAGCAAATGATAACGATTCATTGTCATTTAGTTGGGCGGCTAGTGACAACACATCCCAATATTATATGTACTTGCACTTTGCGGAGCTTCAACGGGACCAAATTACTAACCACACTAGAAAAATGTACATCTTTGCAAATGGAAAGCTATGGTATAAATTACCGTATGTTCTTCGATACTTGGTGGCATCAACCTTACAGAGCATAGATCCCATGGATAAACTTGAGATTTCAATTAACAAAACCGAGGACTCGCTATTGCCTCCCATTATCAACGCCATTGAGATATATAAAGTAAAAGATTTCCTGCAATTATTGACAAACCAACAAGATGGTATTTTCTTCGAGGCATTATTTTTCACATGATTAGTTTTTCCTTCGCTATTCTTGTTTGATGGATTATGATTCTTTATCTTATATGCATATAAAAATATTAGTTGATGCCATCATTAATATCAAAACACATTACGGTGTGAAAAGATCAAATTGGCATGGAGATCCTTGTACTCCTAAAGTTTACTTGTGGCAAGACCTTGATTGCAGCTACGACGAATAAAACCCTCCTAGGATCATATTCCTGTAAGTACCATTTTGTTTACGCAAGCATCCTACTTTTTAATTACATACCTTAATCCTACACTGTTAATAAAATTATTGGGCATGAATCTCAGGAACTTATCATCAAGTGGACTAGAGGGAGAGATACCTCCTTTTATATCAAGTTTCACAGCGATGGAATCTCTGTAAGCATCACAGTTTGTCTATCAACCTGTAGGTGTTAAACTATTTTTACAAGAACCAAATTGATCGGCTTAAACAATTAATCATTGTACCATTTCAGGGATTTATCCAACAATAATTTGATAGGACCCGTGCCTGACTTTCTACCACAGCTACCCCACTTGAAAGTGTTGTAAGTCTAATTGGGATTGTGATATGTAATCAGGAAATATTATTTTACTTTATTACTTTCTTTTTCAGTGTTATAGAAACAAATTAAGGATCACATTTTTCTCTTGCAGAAATTTGGCGGGAAACAAACTCAAAGGTTCAGTTCCAGCTCAACTCATTGAAAGAAGGGATAATGGTTTTCTAATTTTAAGGTTTGCTAGATCAGTTTGACTATAACTTGATTGAGAATTTCAAAAACCCTCTTGGACGTTAAACCAAATGACAAACGTCCCTCTGGTTTTGTAATTAAGTAAAAACTTCTTAACTATTAGCCAAAAGCTTCCTAGGGTTCTTGGAATTCTGCCAACATATTATTATTAGATCTTTGGACTATAATAGCTATCCATAATACAATTAAAAATGAGATATTCTTGCAATTTCAAGTCTTACAAGGATATTGCATGTCTTTCTGTTGGTAATAGTGTGGATGGAAATTCAGATCTTTGTCTTTCAAATTCATGCACGAAAAAGAAAAAAGTTGTTCCAGTACTAGCATCAGTTGCTGCAGTTTCAGTCCTAATAGCTGCATCATCTATTCTATGGATCCTCAAAAGAAGAAACAAAGGTAAATAAACAATTTTCAGCTCAAAAATCATCTGAAGGGATTGATTTCAATCAAGTTCCTGGTATTTCAAAAGTCACTATTTTAGTCAGTTGCTAAAAAACTTAGACAATTAGTTCCATGTATTGTGGTACAAGAAGTACATGTTACTCGTTTCCATAAGTATCGAGTTGTAAGTTGATTTCTTGATTCTAAAAGGAAATAGGTAATTTGATAGAAAATATTGTTCATGCTTGTATGACTCATGCATGAGGCATTTTTTTTTCCCCAGTTGTCATTTGGAATAACAAGAATGAGCCATTAGAGTTAAAGAATAGAAGATTCTTATACTCTGAGGTGGTGAGGATTACAAACAATTTTGAGAGGATTATTGGGAGAGGAGGGTTTGGAACAGTTTATCATGGAAACTTAGATGACACTCAAGTTGCTGTGAAAATGCTCTCACCATCATCAATTCAAGGCTATAAGCAATTTCAGGCTGAGGTATATGTAATCCCAACTTGCCCATAATTTTGTATGTAAATTTAAGAAAATTAGATTCATGAATACTACCTAATACAGCTTATAAAATTTCTTGTTATTGTATATTCTGGGTTCAATTCATGTTCACACTAGATTATAGAAGGGCTTGGTGTATATTATGATAGTAAAAGCACAAGAATTAGATATGTTATTTTGTTTACAGGTTGAACTTCTAATGAGGGTTCATCATAAAAACTTGACAACTCTTGTTGGGTATTGCGATGATGGCACAAACAGAGGACTTATCTATGAGTTCATGGCTAATGGTAACTTAGAATCACACCTCCTAGGTTAGTTCATTTCAGCTTGTTAATTTTTGTAGATATCTCTGTAGATAGTATCTTCACTGCTTAAAATTACATATCGTTCTATGTTCCTTTTCTTTCTGCACATTAAGTTGCCTGCTGTTTTTTATCTTTGGCAAAGTCACATATATTAGTTATAATATGATTGATAGTTTTAAACAATTTTATAGATGAAGAGAGCTGTACTGTACAAGTAGATGTCTTAAGTTGGGAAGGAAGGCTTAGAATAGCAACAGAAGCTGCACAAGGTTAGGAAATATTTGTATGATTACAGTTTTTCCTTTTTCAATTTGATTTTGTATCTCTTTTATGCATATGGTTGTAAATGAAATAACTGATATTTATTAAGTTTGAAATGTAGGACTGGAGTATCTCCACAGTGGTTGCAAGCCTCCCATAATCCATAGAGATATTAAGCCTACAAATATCTTATTAGATGAAAAGTTACAAGCAAAGATAGCTGATTTTGGCATTTCAAGAATTCTACCAGTTGAAACTGGAACTCATATAACAGCAGCTGTTGCTGGCACTCTTGGATACCTTGATCCTAAGTAATCATTGTGTTTTTATTGAATGAGAATATATTAATTAATTACTTTGATTGGAAATTAACATAGATTGCCTATTTTATTCATGGCTTTGTAGGTACTATACATCAAATATATTGACCGAAAAAAGTGATGTGTTTAGCTTTGGAGTGGTACTTTTACAGATGATTGCAAATAAACCTGCAATAGAAAGATCCAAAGATAGGACCCATATAATTCAATGGGTGAGTTTCATGCTTGCAAAAGGGGATATAGAAAATGTTGTTGATCCGAGATTACAAGGAGATTGCAACATGAACTCTGTTTCGAAAGCGGTAGCAGTGGCCATGGCTTGTGTTTCTCAAAATTCAGCTGAAAGGCCAACTATGAATCAGGTGGTGTACGATTTGAACGAGTTATTGGCAATTGAAACAGCTTGTACAAAGGTAGGCCATGAGACCAAATCTACAGATTCTATTGGATCGATTAGTCACAATACGCCAGGTCTTGCAACGTGATGCTTTCTAAATGTATCCTACTTCACTATATGTACTGGTAATCATATGTATTGATAGATCACAACCATATCATTAAATAATAGCTCATGGTAATTAAGTGCAGGTCTTGTTCTAGTGTCTGAAAAACTTAGTCCAAAGCTTTTGTAATTTTTTTTCCTTTCTCTTTGCACTGCAGGAACTTACTTTGTACACCTTTCTTCTTTTTTAGTTTTTTAGTTTTTTTTTTTTTTTTTTTCTTTTATTAATATCTATCGCTTACTAATCCGTTTGAATTGCAAGAAAGTAGAATAGTCTTAGTTTGTGAATCGGCTTAACATGGACTAATTATGCTACATCTTGTTACATGTGTCAAGAATTGTTTCTTAATTATATCTTGAATGATAATTGGGATATAAAATTTCTACAGCATGCCGTTTTATAGGAGTTGGACATTTAGAATAACAGATTTATGCTAGCATCCTGCAAGCCATATTTGTCAAGCAGTACTTTTCAGCTGATCATTACAATTAAACCTATTCGGAATTGGTTTAAACCTTTAGATCTCATTTGTTAAGTGGGATAGGATTGGATTTTTTATATGGGTTTGGATTGGATTGGATGGAATGAGATTTGACTGGATTAATTTAAATGTTATCTAATGTTTGATGACACTAGAATAGGATGAGATTTAAATGGCATTTTCTAAGGACTTAAATGAAAATGTTCAAAATTTTCAAAATATTTTAAAATTTCCTCTATCGTTTCCAGCTCCACCAACACCACCCTCCTCCCTCTCTCATCACCCTCCAGCCCCCTAAACCCATCCAAAGCCACACCGTTTTTAGCGACGGTACGAATGGTGGAGATGATGGAGGCGTTGATGCCATAGAATGGTTATGAAGACAATGTGGATCTCAGGTACGAATTGATCCAATCGACATAGATCTCAGGCTCATTGGTGAGTTCTTGCTTGGAGAATCGATGGGTGGTAGAAGGCAAGTGATTCGATCAGAGAAGAGAGGGAGAAGGACAACTACTAGAAGTGATTGAAAATTCGAAGTGGCTTGAGGACTACCAATAGAAGCAATTGAAAAATCAAAGCAGTGTACGGATGACCAGTAGAAGCAACTGACGGTGGCAACGAAGCTAGAGGAGGAGCTAGAGAGGAGAGAGAGCAGACAAGGAAGGTGGGAGAAAATTAACCCACTTGCTGGATGAGTTTCCATTAACCCATTCTAATGGGATAAGATCACTGTTGGTATATGTTTATGAAGGGTGCTTGGTTGGACTAAACATGGGTTTGGACAAATTCTTTATCCAAACCCAGTCCTAGCTTGGCCAACAAATAGAGCCTTAGGGGAAAATACTTTGAATTCTTTCAATTTGGACCACTTCTAATGCTTACAAACTTATGAACTTACAAGTGCTTGGTTGGACCAAACATGGGTTTGGACCAATTTTATGTCCAAACCCAGTCCCAACCTACCCAACAAACAAGGCCTTAGGGATAAAAAAATTCAATTCTCTCAATTTGGACCACTTCAAATGCTAACAAACTTACGAACTTACAGAAGCATGGAGAAGAAAAGATATGTTTAAAACAATTTTATCAATTCATATTTACCTTTCATTATGGAATAAGTCAATTAATAGAGCCCCCTGATGCTTTAATTGGCATGATAAAACATTCCAGTGGCAAAGCATTGACTCTTAACCTTATTTATGTACCAATGGAGAATTGCAATGTGTTTAGTTTTATCTAGCACTCAAATTTTATTCTTTCCTTCACAAGTTCACACGAAGCAATAATTGTTATATATAATCACATAAAAGTAACTTCAAAATACGCCGTCGTTGTTTGAAGTACTTTATATAAAATTTAATGTGTATATGACTTCAACAAAGTATATGTATGTTAACCATCAATGTTTCTTTGAAATGCCCTCAATTTCACAAAAATTATTATTTCAAATTGCAATTACATAATATTTCTATTGAAATGAAGAGAAGACATTTATCATCACTTTTTACTTGTTCTCTCAGAATGAATCTAATATCAATTTACATATAATCCTCTAATTTATGTTGGTAAAAGAATGCATATCACGGTAAATTGATGGCTTTAACGCAAGAAACATGTTGCAAACAGAGAATAATGCAAGGGATAGACAGGGCTACACATATTAAATATATTAAAAAGTTCCAGCAATTAATTTCAAGGACTTGACATTCCAACAAATCGACTAGAATCTGATGTGTTAACTATATGGGAAAAGTAGTATGACTCTTGGGAGAAAGGCCTTGTTTGGTATAAAATTCCCATCTATTATTCATTTTTGGCACAATACAATATCAATGACAGTTAGCGAACCAAGTTAGTACGTAGCAGTGAAAAATTCGAAATAAAATTATGCCAAAATATGAGTGTTAAAAAATGGTGAGAATACTTATTCGACAACGTTTCAATCCAACTTTTGTTATAAAACATAATACAATAATGTTTTTCCAAGTTAAAAGGTTGACTTGGAGTATATTACTGATTGCAATAAAAGTATTTTACAATAGGGATTGCAGACCTACTAATCTAATTTAATAAATTAATTCATTGTATTCATGTTTCTTTGGACAACACTAAAGTTGTAATATAATAGAATAAGGATTCTCTATCATCCTTTTTTTTTGCTGATCTTTTAATAATCTAGCGACATATCAATATTTAAAAAAGTTGATAATCAAGACTGTCAAATTTTTTCTTTCTCATACATTGTTCAAACTTAAACTTCATTTATAAAAATATTAGCATAATATCAACATTCATAGAAAATCTTTGCTCAATATAATAATATAATAAATTATTTTTATACCTTTTGAGTAATCATGAAGATTTAATTTAATTATATAATTCCTTAAATAAAGTTTCCACAAATATTTCCCTTTCATATATTGATTACTTGATTGAAACAGAAGGTGTGCCGCGTGCCATTCCTTTCATGAAGTCTTCCCAAGTCTTCCCACAAATAAGCTTCGGTATTGTATTGATCACTTTCATCTATGATAGACTAATAGGTCCTTGTCTAACATGTTCTCAAATCTCAATCTTCATGACTTCCTAGTACAATATATTATTCAATTTTAGAAAATTCTCATCCATGCCCTGTGTCAATCATGCACAATTTTTTATAAAAGGAATAATCCAACCAAAAAAAAAAACCTAGGAGAGAAAATATCGCATTTTTTTTTTTATGAAATAACTTGTTTGATGTTTGGGAATGTTAATCAAGTTCAACTGTTCAAGTATAAATTATCTTTTAGAAATGTCAAACTTCCTAAATATTATTTTTAAATTTATGTTAAATAATGTGGTATATGAGTTATCAATATACCATATTAATTTAAGATAAAGGTACCACCTCCCAATATGGTTTAGTGGCAAAGAGGACTTCAACGTAAAAATATGGTTAACATAAAGGGAATCTCAAAAAATTTTGAATGAAAGATTTTTAATTCAAGATTTTTAATAGATAAGATATGCTAATAGAAGTTTAACGGTTTCGTTATATTATATTCTTACTTTAACAATAATACATGATTTACCTAGACCAAGTGTTGTTCTACAAAAGCATATTATATTGAGTAGATTTGCAATTGAAATATATCAATTATCTATGAAAGAATAATATTCTTGTCGTTTTATTGAAGAAATGATATTTATTTTGTATAGTACTATTGGTTACTTTTCAGTTCTTATTTAGTAATAAAACCTTGCAAGTATACGAATCGTAGATGTCGTATAGCGATTGCAGAATCGTCTCCACAAGAATATAGGAATCGATTATCAAACTAGTCTTAGATGAAAATAAACACATAAAAATAAGTAAAGTATGCTACGATTCCGGATTGTACTTATAAAAATTAATTATCAAAGCATTGAAGATTTATTGATTGTGTTTGTCGCTAGCTTATCACTAATTCTCTCAATGTATCTCTTCCGATAATACATTGAACATACTCTCGTCCACTAACACCCATCTTTTGATGACTATCGAATGAACGAGAGCTCATTAGATTCAAGATAATCTACTACCAAAGTCAGATTGATATTTTTATGAGAAACTCGGTTGTCACTTGAGCACTCACGACAACCTGGCTATCACACGAGTGGCCTATTTCCCTTTCCTAACCAAGGTAGGCATTTTATCGAGCACTTTATGTGTTATTCCTTCCGGTCTCAACACACAACCTCAAATCATGCATATGGTAGCCAATTACATACAAACATTAAGTTCTAAAGCCCCTACTTAACATGCACAACATCCTGAAGCAAAAATAATCAACTCTATTAATATTAAATAATCAAAATCCATCATCATCCCTACACAACATAAAAATAAATGGATACATACAAAGGAAAAATTGCAAATATATAAGAAAAGTTGAGAAAACAACCCTTAAATCTTCCTCTCCCAAGTTTGAATCCATGGAGTTCCTCTCTTCCGAGTTTGAACCCCTACATCCTCTTCTCCACTCATGCAAAGCTTTCTCTCTAAAATATGGGTATAGGATATTGGTAGTGAAGTTTAAAGGTAAAATGGAGGTGATTTGGGCTAAGAATCAAGAGTGAGAGAAGAGGCATAAGGGCCCCATTCTTTGCCCCTCAAAACTATTGGAAATTGTTTGGTTCGGGTCTATGTAAAGACTTTCAAAGCTAGGGCACAAAATAAAGGAGAAAGGTCAAAAATGCCCTTTAAGGCTCTCTTACATGCTTGTGGACGAGTAGGCATGCAGCTAGAGGTGATTGTGGCAGTATCTCGTGCCTTTTAGCGTGCACATTGGTGAGGAAGCATGCAAGTAAGCTCGCTTTGCTGCTGCAGGGGCTGTGAGCGCACTGCCATAAGTTTAGGCTAGGAGATAGGAGTATCGGGAGGCATGCATAGACAAGAACTCGTGGTGGAGCGTGCTTAGTGATGGGCTGCTTGGTAAGGAAGTGCCCATGGAAGCGCACAGCAAAGTAGTAAGGCAAATAGGCGCGTTAGCTGGTCTGCAAGTTGGCAAGAAGGCTTATAAGGCAGCGTGCAAGCTGGAAAAGCTACTGGTGTGATGGTACACGCTGTGTGGCGCGCTTCTGTATAGGTGAGCATGCACTGTTGCGCGTTGTGTGCATAAATGAAGCTGTTGCACGCTTGGTTGGGGGTTGGTTGCTACAGAGGCATGTGTGGAGGTTTGGAGGCGTGCTGCTAAGCTGAAGGAATTGTGCACTAGTTTGCAAGCTTGAAGGCTGGTTGGTGATCAAGTTGGGGTGCAAAGGGGCTGCTAGCATGAATAAGTTGCTCTCCCATCCAAAGATGCCTTCAATTCGTTGAATTTTTATCCACAACAATCGCTTGTTCAATGATATTGTTCCCTATTAACTTTTCACCTCATTCTTGGACCAAATCTTTAAGTTTATCTTATACACACCATTTCCAACTTATTACCTGAAAAACACTTAAAAATATGTAAAAATATTCGAGAACAACAATAAAGATATAGATTTGAAGGCTTGAATCTTTACTAAAAATACCTTTATCAAGTACTAAGTTAAAGATAATACTGGACTTAACAGTGTATGTTTTTTGTTTTTTGACCACTATAAGTGTATGTTTTTATTCAAGATCAATGCATAAGTTACAAAAGAATAATGAATATTAATTATAAGAAACGTTTTTTTTTTTCCCAATATGTGAAGAGAAAATATCTAGATTTTCATAATAAAAAACATTATTTTTTTTTATACAATAACAATTTAATCAGAATTCTACTCTCACAATAAGAGGAAAAAACTTCACACGCATTCTAAACATGGTGAAACTCAAACCCTGATCATAAATCTAAAAAGAAAATGTACTAGCCGCTTGAATTGTGAATAAATGTATACAAAAAAGAATAGAGATTTATAATAAAAGATTTATTACTGGGTTTAATAATAGTAGATATTTTCACTTAGTAAAATAATTTATTAATGGAGAAAGTATTTATTATGTTATATGATATCTAATATCATGATGTGGAACAATGATGATAACAAAATTGTAAATCAATATATTATTTGGGTCGGACTAAAGCAACTTAAAATAATGTCTTTAAAAAATGACTTTGACGTCTAATGGTCTAAGTATTTTCAATCTAAGAATTAAGATAATTGAGTTTATATATATATATATATATATATATATATATTGCATCAACAATTATCTTGACCCTCGGATAAAAAACACATAAACAAATTTTTTATAGACTAAATTATAACTTCGCCTATTGGTTTGAAAATAATTGCAAACGGAGTCAAGTTTGCTGTTAATTATAATTTACTTACTACCATTAGTAAATTCCGTTAGAATTAGCCATTAACAGGGATAAAATTATCTTTTGATATTATTTTTAATTTTCTTTTAAAAATATTTTTATTTTAAAAAAAATCAGATCTTTCTCTCTCTACCCAAATCTTCTCTCTCTTATTCTTCTTCATCTTTCTACTGCTTCTAATTTTCTCTCTTTTCTCTTCTTCTACTTCTTTTCTCTTTCTTCTTCTCCTTCTTCTTTAACTTAAAACTTAGATGAATCTAGGTTTATTCTAGAATCCAGATTCATCTGGGTTCGTTCTAGAACCTAAAGAACCCAGATTCATCTGGGTTCTAGAACGAACCCGGATGAATGGGTTTCATCTAGGTTCATTTCAGAGCCTAGATCCCATTCATCTGGGCTAGAAAATGAACCCATATGAATAGGATCTGGGTTCCAAAACAAACCCAGATTTATCTAGGTCCTTCTTCTTCTTTTTATTCTCTTTTATCTTCTTCTTCTTCTTCTTCTTTTTCGAACCCAAATTCATTTGGATTCAATGAATCTAGGTTCAATTCGAACCCAAATGAATCTAGGTTTGTTCTGGAACCCAGATTCATTTGGATTCTGAGATAAACCCAGATGAACAGATGAAACCCATTCATCTGGTTTCATTTCAGAACCCAGATGAAACCCATTCATCTGGTTTCATTTTAGAACCCAGATGAATCTAGTCTTCTCCCAATGAACCCAGATGAAGAAGGTGGAGGTGGTAGTGGTAGGCGGATCTGAGTTCGTCTTTCTCTCTTCCTCACCATTTTTTGGTTTTCATTTTTTTGGGTTTTGTTGATTATTCTTGTGATTTTTGTTGATTTTCTGTGGTAGATTTTCCAATCAGTCTTTGGAGTTTTTGTTGATGATTCTTGTGGATGATGCTGTATGGTTGGGTTGATGATTATGGGTTCATCTGAATATTTGTATTGATGATGTTGATTATATTGTATGGTTGAAGATGAATTAGGAGGGTTGGTGTATGGTAGACGGGGTGTTGTGTTGATGATTCTCAGTTGAAGATGTATTTTTCAAATGTATTTTTTTTTTGTTTGGTTATAGAGATCCAATCTTTGGATCTCCATTTTTTTTAAATTTTTAATTTTTTTTAATTAATGAAAATCTATGATTTTTTTTTAATTTTATTTAATTTCGAGGTCAATGGGTCAACAAAATGTATAAGGCCATTTTGGTCCTTCTGATATAATTATACTATTTATGGTTAAGTTTAACAGAATCTTGTAACGGCAATATGCTAAATTATAATAAAACATAAAAAGTGACTCCACCTGCAATAAGTTTCCAACCAGTAGGCTAAATTTGAATCTGGTCTTTTTTATATTACATTAGTAATTACTTCGCTCTTGGATTGAAAATACATAACTAATTGGATGTCCAAGTCATTTTTTAGAATATAATATAACATCTAGTTAAATAACAATAACAAATTACTAAAATTAAAGAACAAAAGTAGTAGAAAAGGAATGCTCTAGTAGAAAGAAGCATTCTGCAAAAGTGGAAGAACAAAGAAGAAAGAAAGAGGAAGAATAAGAGAGAACAGTAACAAGAGAACAAGAAGATCTAAACTAGGGGAGGAGGAAGAAGAAAAATTAATCTAGGTATAAAGGAGAAAAAGTAGAAGATGAAGAAGAAGACAAAGGAGAGAAGAAGAGAAAAAATTTCTAGACAGAAAAAAAGACAATTTTTTTTTTTTTTCAATTGAAAAACATGAAAAAAAGGAAATATTTTTCTCTTTTTTCCCCTTTTACATATTTCTGTTCTTCATCACTAAAAGTTATATTATTATTATTGTTATTTATTTATTTTCATATATTTTCATAACTAATTTGAAAAAGTGTCACCAAACACATTTATATTTCCAAAAGACAAATTGTAAAATACCAAAACTACGATAAAGAAGGGTTGACTGGCCTTTAGATTGCCTAGAAATACTAAGAAGTGATGTAGGCGGTTAAGATTTTTAACAAAAAATGGTAATTAAATTTTTATTTGGCAGTTGACCAGTTTGAAAATTCTCAATTGAACTGATAAATGACTTATTGTATGTTTGTAAGAATCTATATGGGACAACGAGAGAGGAAGTTCTAATCACAGTCTTGTTCTCACTGCCATTTAGACAGATTCAGTTGAGATGTCAGCATGATCGCTATTGCAAGGGATGCGTACAGAATAATCTTTATGAAGCCATATTATATATCATTCTCTTTTTGTTTGACTCACAGACTACTTGTCACAAATTATCAACTAGCAGAGTTCAATAATTAGATATTGTATGTATAAATAAACAATGTATTTGATGATAAAGTGGCCAGGGACTCATTATGTTCTAAAATTACTTCATTCCTCTGAATGATTCTTGTACATTCGTCATTCAGGTCATGTTATTACAGAAGAAAACTATTAAAGTCTGAGATTTTTCTAGATACACTAAAGTTGTATTTTGTGCTTTTTGTTTTTGATTTTAAGTTTGTCAAAGATCAGGTGACAAAGTTATGATGATCCATACTTTATGAAATATGTTATGATTAAGTTAAATAAAATTGATATAGGTTGGGTTGTGGTGATTAACAACTCTTGTACTAAAAGCTTGTAATATAAATATATTAATGAATGGAACAGATGCGGAACTGATGCAGAACATTTTCTAGATTTTTTCTTTTTTCTTTTTCATCTCAAAGCTCTTTGCCATTTTTATACAACATGGTATTAGAGCTCATTGATCTTTAAGGGTTGTGAGTGTGAGAGCAAACCGGCAAGGTTTTCCATCCTAAATGACCTAAAAATCCTGAGACATGGTCTATGACTTTAAGTAGTTTTTCCATTCCTTCACCTCTAGTTTGTACAGAAGAAAACTATCTAATATGGGCAGTGAAAATAAAGGCTTACTTAAGAGCATTTGACTTGTGGGAAGTAGTTGAAATAGGGAGAGATCCATCTCCTTTGAGACCAAACTCAATAGTTGTTCAAATGAAACAACATAATGAAGATTGTGCCAAGAAATACAAAGCCTTGTCTGCTATCCACACTGCTGTATTTGATATGATTTTCACAAGAATAATGGCTTGTGAAACAATAAAAAAGGCATGGGAGAAGTTTAAGGAAGAGTTTCAAGACAGTGACAAGACTAGGCAGATGCAAGTGCTAAACTTGAAAAGAGAATTTGAAGTTCTCAGGATAAAAGAGAGTGAAAATGTCAAGGATTACATAGATTGACTTATGGAAATAGTTAATCAAATTAGATTAATTGATAAAGAGTTAAATGATAGAAGAATTGTTGAGAAAGTTTTGGTTAATGTTTTGGAAAGATATGAATCTAAAATCTCATTTTTAGAAGACTTAAAGGATCTATCACAATTGTTTTTTACAAAAGTTGTTAATGCTCTTCAAGCCTTTGAGCATAGGTGAGCAATTAGACTTGAAGAATCTTCTGTGGAAGCTTTTCAAGAAAAGTTCAAAGAGGAAAAACCAAACAGCATTGGAGGTAGGAAGCAATCTGGAGAGAAAAAGGAAAACGAGAAGAAAGAAAGTGATGGCCATAAAGGTGGAGACAAAAGAAGAAGATTTCCACCTTGTCCTCATCGCAAAAGAGGAGTCACATTGAAAACTTTTGTTGTTAAAGGCCTAATGTGAGATGTAGAGTCTGTAATCAACTTGGTCATGTGGATAAAGTCAGCAAAAATAAAAACGACCAATAGGGACAACAAGTACAAGTTGCTAAAAATCACGAACAAGCTGACGAAAAGTTACTTGTTGTTTCTTGTTATACAACAGAAAGTAGCAATGAAGTTTGGCTTATTGATAGTAGTTGTATCAACCATATGACACATAATGTTGATTTTTTGAAGAAGTTGGATAGACCTCACACTTCCAAAGTTAAAATTGGCAATGGTGATTATGTTGCTGTGATGGGAAAAGGAACGGCTGTTGTTGAAACTTCATCAGGTACATAACTAATTTCTGATGTTCTGTTTGCATCTGAGATGAACCAAAGTTTATTCAGTGTTGGTCAAATGCTTGAAAGAAATTATACTTTGCTTTTTTAAGATAAGTCATGCACCATATTCGATAGCTCTGGTTGTGAATTAATGTATGTTAAAATGAGAGACAAAAGCTTTCCAATCAATTTAAAGCAAACAAGTTTTCATGCAAATCATAGTGTTATTGACAACTTTGTTACATGGCACAAAAGGTTAGGACACAACAAGTACACTTCTCTTAAATATATGCATACACATGAATTAGCTCAGAATGTATCTGCTATTCATATTGATCAAGAAGTGTGTGATGTTTGTCAGCATAGGAAGTAAAACAAATTACCATTTCCTTTAAATCAGACATGAAAAGCTTCAAAAAAATTGCAATTGATTCATACAGATTTGTATGGACCCATAAGTACTCATTCTCTTAATGGGAGTAGATATTTTCTTTTATTTTGATGACTACACCAGGATATGTTGGGTGTTTTTCTTGAAGCAAAAGTTAGAAACATTAGAATCATTTCAAAAAGTTTAAAGCTTTTGTTAAAAACCAATCTGTCTGTAAAATATAAATGTTGAGATCTGACAATGGATCAGAATACGTACACATCAAGAGAGTTTAACAAATTTTATGATAAAAGTGTCATTCAACACCAGTTAACTATTCTCTACACTCCTCAGCAAAATGGAGTGAGTGAAAGGAAGTACAGAATCGTTATGGAGATGTCTAGATGCTTGTTATTTGAAAAGGATCTTCCAAAAGCATTCTGGGCTAAGGCTATCAATACCTCAGTATATTTGTTGAATAGGCTCCCAACAAAAACTTTGGAAGCAAAAACACCTTTTGAGGCTTGGCATGGTGTAAAACCTTCAATTGAATATTTCAGAATATTTGGATGTGTATGTTCTGCTCTTGTTCCTAATGTTAAAAGAGACAAATTGGATCAAAAATCAAAAGTTGGGATTTTCTTGTGTTACAACAGCAACTCTAAAGGTTATAGAATTTATAGTTTAAAGAATGAGAAAGTTTTGGTCAACAGAAATGTCAGATTTGATAAAGCTATGAAGTGGAATTGGGAGAAGAATTAAGTTAAAGCTTTTGTCAATGATCAAACCAAAATAGTCTTTACTCAACAACAAGAGGTAATAGATCTGGAGGTTGATTCTGATAATGATACAGAAACTGTAGTAAGGGGGACTAAATCATTCGATGAGTTTTATGCAAGATGTAATGTTGTAGCCTAGAACCCGCTAGCTATGATAAACCTTCAAAGTTACATAATTGAAGGGTTGCAATGAAGGAGGAAATCAATGTGATAGAGAAAAATGGAACATGGTTGCTGGTTGACAGACCAAAAAATGAGAAAGTTACTGGTGTGAAGTGGCTTCATAGAACCAAATTAATCTTGATGGCTCTATAAACAAACCAAAAGCAAGGCTGGTAGTGAAGCGTTACTTTCAATAGCAAGGTGTTGATTTTTCAGATACCTTTGCATTTGTTTCTAGACATGATACCATAAGGCTTTTGATAGCTTTAGTTACAAAAATGGGTTGAAAAATATGCCATCTAGATGTGAAGTCAGTCTTCTTAAATGGTTTTCTTGAGAAAAACATATATGTAGAGTAGCTGGAAGGTTTTCTTGTTCTTGGTTGTGAATATAAAATATACAAACCTACCAAGGCCCTTTATGGTTTAAGGTAAGCACCTAGGGCTTGGTACAGCAGAATTGATGCTTATTTGCTGCAAGAAAGATTCAAAAGGAGTGAAAATGAAGTCACTTTATATGTGAAGTAAAATAAAGATGGATTACAGCTTATTGTGTCTTTTAATGTGGATGATCTTCTTGTTACAGATGGAAACACGGAATGGCTGAAAGAATTCGAGCATGGAACATAAGTTTAAGATGTTAGACTTGGGTGAGATGAATTATTTTTCAGGGATGGAAGTATACCAAACAGATGCTGGTGTATTCATCTCACAAATGAACTATGCCAAGGAGATTTTGAAGAAGTTTCAAATGGAGAGTTGCAAACCAGTAGCTACTCTACTTGATGTTAATGAAAAACTGAACAAGAATGATGAAGAAAGCAAGGCTAATGCTTTAATTATAGAAGTCTAATTGGTAGTCTATTGTATTTATCTATCACCAGACCAAATATTATGCATGCAGCAAGCTTGCTTTCAAGATTCATGAACTTTCCTAGTCAAATTCATTTTGGTGTAGCTAAACAGGTCCTAAGGTACATAAAAGGGACTGTCGATTATAGCATTTGGTATAAAAAAAATGAAGAAGAGAGACTACAAGGCTTTGCAAATGATGACTGGGCAGGAAGTTTTGATGATTCTCAGAGCACATCAGGCAATGTTTTTACTTTTGAAGTGGTGTCTTCTCTTGGAACTCAAAAAAGCAAAGATGTTGTAGCTCAATCCTTAGTTGAGGTAGAGTATGTTTCTCCAGTAACTGTAGCAAACCAAGTAATTTGGCACAGGAAAGTGTTATTAGATGTTGGACAAGCACACAAGAAGAAGCTACTATTATTTGGGTTGATAATAAGTCAATCATTGCTATCACTAAAAATCTAGTCCAGCAAGGTAAAAGTAAATACATCAAAGTCAAATTTCATGCCATTAGAGAAGCAGAGAAGCTTGGGGAAGTAAACCTTATGCATTGCAACATAGAGAACCAGACTGCGGACATCCTAATAAAGGTTCTTCCTAAAGCAAAGTTTGAGTTGATGAGAGCAAAGCTTGATGTCTCTAAGAAAAATCTCAAGGAAGAGTGTTAAAGTCTAAGATTTTTCTAGATACACTAAAGTTGTATTTTGTGCTTTTTGTTTTTGATTTTCAATTTGTCAAAGATTAGGTGACAAAGTTGTGATGATCCATACTTTAAGGAATATGTTATGATTAAGTTAAGTAAAATCAGTATGGGTTGGATTGTGGTGACTAACAACTCTTGTACTAAAAACCTGTAATATAAATATGTTGATGAATGGAACTAATGTAGAACCTTTTCCACAATTTTCCTTATTTTTTTAATCTCAAAGCTCTCTGCCATTTTTACACAACAAAAACAATGTAAGTTAACATCATAATGAGACTATTTCTTCATTAGAGTTTAAACCTTTTATGTTGGTGACACTCCTAGATTTGAAGGGATGACCAGTATCTTATTATTGATTGTTTTATTTGGGATGATGAGTTTGTAAGGTAGAGCAGGTGAAGACAAAAACTGTATTACCATTGGGAAAAAAATATAAAATGTCTCATTCTAAATCTGGTTACTTAATAGATGATCTGATGTATTTAAGTGTCAATGTCTTGTAAATGCAGAAGATAATTTCCTTCTTCTTTCTCAAGGTAGCTCTTGGCTTGTTCTATTTAAATATTAGCTAGTATGTTAGCAAATTGACGATTGTTACAAAAATTGGTTTTTCCCTGCATATATAAAGAATGATTAATTTTGTTTTCTTGTGTTAAATCTATCACCTTATTGAGTTTTACACTAATTTTTTTAATTGAAATTAGGTAAAGAGAGACAATACATATTCTATACATCTTTGCAAAAGAATTAAAATATTAAGATCGTATGAAAGATAATATTTTTGTCATAGTTTTTTTTTTTTTTTTTTTCCGGTATTTGAAAGAAGTTATCTACATTTTGTTATCCAAAGTCACAATCAAAATCTAAATTGATTAAATGAATTGTATTCTTCAACTGAGAATAAATATCTAACATAATTGTAAACTATCACTTGCAGCATTCTGTTATTCTTTATGTCATGCTTACATTTTTCTCTTTATCTGTCTTGTTTGATAATGAAGATATGATCTTCATTTTTTTTGACCAAGAAGAAATAATCTTTTGAAAAACAAATATATAGAAGACATCATAGCAGATTCACTTTTAAGACACTTATAATTTCATAAAATATACATCAAATGAAGCAAAAATTACACATATTTGATAATGAAGAAATTGAGTTATCATGATTGATAATGTATAAAATATTATTGTATCTTTCATTATATCTTTTCAATATACAAAATGTAAACCTATTTATAGGCCAAAAAAGAAAATAAAATAAGCAACTAAAATCCTATACATGGTAACTATACAATATGGAAAGAATTGATATAATTGATTGATGTGATTGAATGTTGATTGATATTATTGGTTGACTTGGTTGAGATATGGTAACATTTCCCCGCAAACTTAAGATGGCGAGATGCATGCTAGCTTGAGTTTGGATATCAATTCACAAAAATGTCCTGGATGATGAGCTTTTGTGAATATATAAGCAGGTTGATCAACAAAAGAAATCAAGCGTAGTTTAATAGTATCTTGATGAATATGTTACTAAACAAAATGACAATTCATTTCAATGTGTTTGGTATGTTCATGAAAGACATCATTGTAGGCAATTTAAATAGCACTATAATTGTCACAACAAAGAGGAGTAGTTGCATTGTGATGAACTCTCATGTTTGTAAGTAGCAAACATAGCCAAACAACTTCTTGAGTAGTATCAATAAGGGCTCAATATTTAGTCTAAGTACGTGATCGAGCTATAACAGTCTTTTGTTTACTACACCATTAGATGAGTGAATTTCCAAGAAAGAAGCAAAAGCCAGTGGTAAATCATTGATTAGTAGGATCTCCAGCCCAATTAGTATCTAAATAAGCACGTAACTCTAAGAAAGACTAAGTAGAAAAATAAAGTCTACAAAACATTGTGCCCTTGAGATATCGTAAAAGATGAAGAATAACAACAAAATGAGTGGAATGTGGAGTAGACATAGACTGGCTGACAACATGTATAATATATGCAATATTTGGTTGAGTTGCAGTTAAATGAATAAGACTACCAACAAACTGTCAATAAAGAGTATGATCGCTGAGTGATGTGCCTTTGAAAAATGTTAGCTTAACATTAGCTTCCAAGAGAGTAGCACTAGTTTTACTATCAGTTAAGCCAACATGAGTAAGACGATTCGAAATATATTTGGCTTTTGAGAGATAGTAACCATCAAAGTCAAAAGAAACCTTAAAACCAAGAAAATAATTGAGAGAGTCAAGATCTTTCATTTCAAAATGCTATTTGAGAAAAGTTTTAAGTTCAGAGATGCCAAAAATATCATCACCGGTAATAATCATGTCATCCATATAAAGTAACAAGAAAAAAGAGCCACGACTAGTTTTACGAAGAAACATTGCAAAATCATAAGAGCAGAGGTAAAACCAAATTGCATGATAGTGGAGGAGAATTTGACAAACCAAACTCTAGAAGCCTATTTTAACCCATATAATGCTCGATAAAGATGACAAACCTTTGTGGAAGATAAGGATACCCTAAGGGTGGTTTCATATATACCATTTCAGTAAAATCCCCATTAAGAAAGACATTTTTATACGATTACGGAAGATCAACCATGTAAGTCTGGCCACTAGTACAAATGTCTCCTCATTATCAATTCCATACTCTCGAGTAAAACTTTTGGCCATAAGACGAGTTTTATGTCATTCAACAGACCTATTTAACTTTGTTTTGATCTTATATACCCATTTTCACCCGATGACAGATTTATTAGGAGGAAAGTCAACCATATCCTTAGTATAAGTCTTTTTAAGAGTTTACAATTCTTTAGCTATAACTTGTTGTCAAATAGGATTAGTGCTGGCCTCTTTATAGGATTGAGACTCATACAAAGAAGGGATGATCGAGAAACAATGAAAATCTCAAAGAGTGGCAAGTAGTTCCCTTACTTGATTAGAGCAACGAGGAGAAGCAGCAGGTGAGTTTGGGCAAAAAGACTCCGATGCTGGATGAGGAGGAGCAGTAGGTGAGATTGGACAAGAAAACTCTAGTGTAGAATTGACAGATGGGTGAAACTATTCTGGAATCAATTGGATAGCATAAAAAATAGTTGTTTGAGTCTCTGGAATACTTGAATTACTATCATTGGGTAATAAAGGAATAATAGGATCTATAAAGAATTAATGAGGAGAAGTATGTGATATGTGAAATGTAGATATGGATGAAAACATCTTATGTTCCTAAAAGACATCATGGCAAGAGACGTAGAGGCAATTTTAGATAGGATCCTAACAACAATAACCTTTATGTTCAATTCCATAGCCAATAAAACAACACAAACGAGCTTTAAACTCTAATTTGTTTTGTTCATGAGGATGAAAAAGAATGAAGCAAACATATCCAAAGACTTTGAGATTTTGATAGTTCGGAGAGTTTGATTATCAAGGACAGAGGATAGAACACGATTGATAGTGTATAATATTATTAATGCAAGTTCTCCTCAAAACTTTTCAGGACAAAAGGCAGATATTAAGAGTGTATGAACAGTTTTAAGAATATGTCTATATTTGCATTCAATATGACCATTCTATTACGATATACCGAGACATGAACGATGGCATATGGTGCCCATTTGACTTCACACATTAAAAATTGCAGTATCTTGATATTCCACAACATTATCGGTATATAAAACTTTGATAGATTTGGAAAACTGAGTCTGAATCATTAGAATAAAATCAGAGTAAATTTTAGATAATTCAGATCTATTATACATAAGATAAAACTATATATAAAGAGAATAGTCATCCACAAAGATAACAAAATACTACGATCATTCCATGGTAGTTGTTGGTAAGGGTCCATAAATATCTAAATGAATTAATTCATAATGTGTCTAAGAAATTGAATCACTATTATTGAAAGATAATGCATGTTGTTTGGATAATTGACAAGATAAGCAATCAATGTGATCATCAGTTATAGAGCCTAAATATCCACTAAACAATAAAAATCATAAACGACTAAATAAAACATGACCTAATCGTGAGTGGTAGAGACTTAATGGTAAAGATGAAAAAGTAGCAGTAGACCGATAGGGAGAAGAGACCCATGAAGGTAGTTGAAGATGAATAAGCTCAAACAAAAATCTAACTTTACGGCTTATCCCATGAATCTTTCCCGTTTGTAGATCCTGCACATGACAATCAAAAAAAGTAAAATGTACGTCAAAACTAAGTTCACACAATTGACCCTTAGACATAAGATTTAAGGTGAGTTTAGGAATGAAATATTTATTTTGTAAGGATAAGCTATTTGTAGAGATATCACCTATATGTTGAATAGGTCTGGATGAGCCATTGGTTGTTGAAATGACAAGTAAAGAGGATGATAATGATTGTATAGAAAAATGTGTAGAGTCAAAGGTCATATGATTACAACAAGTTGAATCAAAATGCCAAGAGGAATTACCTTTTGACATAAAGGGAGTAGAAGTGGATGAATTGCCAGATTTGAAAATGATTTGATGGAGCATAAAGGCAAGATGATGAACTGCGATAGAAGGGAAACCAGCAATATCTGGTTTGTTGTTAGCTATAGCCATAGAAAATTACGGATTGTTTGAAAATCCTCCATTATTAGTATTCCGAAAACAATCTTGACTGTAGTGCCCTGATCGAATTTTGTAGCAATGCTTACAATGTCTCATAGGACAATGAAGTATACCATTTTCTGATAGTTTGCAATAAAGGCAAATAGGTGTCTTCCAAGAATTCTCTATAAAAAAATTGAATAAATAAGCCCAATAAAATACATCAACAAGTCCAATAAACATTAATAAACCAAATAAACTCAATGTTAAAAGAGAAGCCCAAATAAGTCAACTAAACTAAATCAGTAAGCAAGCCAAATAAACCAATCAGCCCAATGATAAGAGAAGCCCAAATAAGTAGTTAAAGTCCAATAAACAACCAAAAGTCCAAATAGAAGTCTTGAGGAAAAAAAATCAAAACAAACCGTTGCCCAAGCATTAGAGGCACTGTGGTGGTGCGACTGTCCCAAGCGAACCAGACCAGCAGCGAAAATCTGACCAGACTAGTTTCGTGATGATGCACAGACCAAGAGCAAGACCAGACCAGTTTCGTGATGATCAAGCGAAGATTAGACCAGCGGCACACGGTAGAGACAGGGTCGACGGCGCGAAGTGAAAGGGAATCGAGCAAGGATACAGCCGAGTGATTAACGACGTTGAGCAGATGAGGACAGCGGATGGCGGTGTGCGTCGATGGGAGCAGAACTGACAGTGTAGAAGGACCAGGTGCGAACAGTGGAAAGAAAGCAGATCCAACGCAGGAACGACGGTGGCAGATGGTGTGCGACGAGACGACGGAGCAGTGGTGGTGCGAAACCAGCAGTGGCGCACGATGATGCGCGCTGTGGAAAGCTGACAGAGGCGCGCGAGACCAGAACCTTGAGGGTGCGATACGGCAGTGTTGGGTGAACCGAGATGGAAGGAGATAGCAGCGGAACAGTTTTGGGATGATAGCCACTGGTTGAAGATGACAGTAGCAGTGGATCGGTTTTGTGAGGACAGCGGGTCGGTTTTGTATTTGGTTTTGAAGACAACAGCGACAGGTTGAATGGTGTTTGATTCTGGTACGATGATAGTAATAATGAACATAGACAGTGAAATTACAAACACTGATAATATATAAAATATTATTGTGTATTTCATTGTATTTTTTCAATATACAAAACGGAAGCTTATTTATAGGTCAAAGAAGAAAATAAAATAAACAACTAAAACTCTATACATGGTGACCATACAATATGGAAAGGATTGATATGATTGAATGTTGATTGATATTATTGGTTGACTTGCTTGATATAGTAACAATGATAATATATGTGCCATGGTGTTTATGTACCTTTCTTTCTTCTTCTCGGGTACCATAAAATAGACAATACAACTATTATGAGGACTAAAACCACAACAATTGATACTAGTGTTGGAAACAATTGTTCTTTTATCAGCTGGCCAACACATCCGTCAACACTGAAATGAGTGGTCAAAGCTAACATGTTAGAATTAATAAAAATACAAACAGATTTAATTACACTGGTAGAGACTATTTGTTCTTTTCCTTTTTTTTTTTTTTTTTAGTTTCATTAGGTTATTCTCATTATAGACAATTTTTTTTTTTTTGAAACTTCATTCTAGACAATTTTATTTTAGTTAATTTTTTACATTAAAAACTTCTCGTTCTACCATAAACAGTAATGATGCTTTTGTTTCATCCACAATATTAAAAAAAGAAAACAACAGGTTTTGAGCTAGCAATGTTTTCGATGGCGGAGCCAAGTGAAGCTGCACCAGAAAGCAAACTTTTAAGTTTACAGACCATTATAACTTCTTTCAATGAGTCTAGCTTGAACTAAACTTTTCAACTACAAAAACAATAAATGGAGAGAAGAGGAAGGCGAGAAAAGGGACAAGAGAGAAATGGGTGTTTAAAAGTAGCTTCCGGTTC
This sequence comes from Nephelium lappaceum, assembly GCA_021234005.1. Taxonomy (NCBI): domain Eukaryota; kingdom Viridiplantae; phylum Streptophyta; class Magnoliopsida; order Sapindales; family Sapindaceae; genus Nephelium; species Nephelium lappaceum. Next base: position 13,129,127 of record CM037997.1, on the reverse strand, counting down.
AGTCTCAACACCATTCTTTGTATGGACTATCTCTATTGTCAAGGTCCACAATAACAAAACAGGCTATCCATTCCAGAATAATAGCCCGGTATGGATACCATTTTTTAATTAAAAAAATTAATTGAATTATTTATACCGAGCATTAAAAGTCCGGTATGGATAACATTTTTTATTATTTAAAAAAATATGAATGTCAATTATCCATACCCGGCATCGATGGCCTGGTATGGATAATCATGTTTTTGTTTTTTTTTTTTTAATTTATTTTAAAAAATTTAGGTAAGTATCCATACTGGGCTGTGATGGGCCCGGTATGGATACTTTTGTACCTTTATTTACTTTTTAATTATTTGTTTAATTACCATACCGGACCCATTGATGCCTGGTCTGGATAATATTGTTTTTTTAAAAAAAAAAAAATTGATTATCCATACCGAGCATATTATGGCTTGATATGGACAATACTTTTTTTAAAAAAAATTAAAATATTTTATTATCTATACCGAGTACATGACCTGCTCGGTATAGATAAGGTTATACATACACCACATTCCGTTCCCTACACACCCCCCCCCCCCCCCTCCCCCCCTCCCCCCCCATTCCCCACCTCATTTCATCATTTTCTTTCTCTTTCTATATTTTTCTCTCACATCATCTCTCTCCTAAATCCTAACCGCCCCCTTCCCCCCCCTCTCTCCCACTTTGTTGGCTGTTCACTGCTCCGATAGTTGTGCCGTTCGCCTTCTCGTTCACCACCATTCGCTATGTTCGTCGATCCATCGCCGGTTAGTCTTCCCTTCCCCTCTTCGTCTTCTCCTTTTCTTCTTCTTCTTCTTCTTCTTTCTCCTTCCGCACAATGAATAGACTTATTTCGACCGCGATTGTCCCATCACTTCTTTTTTTTTTTTTTTTTTTCTTTTCTTTTTTTTTTTCACTTATTTTCTTCTCTTGCAGCCACCGCCAAGGACTGTTGCCATCCGGTACCATCGTATTCACCTATTTATTACTCTTCCACCATCTAGCACAGTCATGTTGTAAACCCTCGATTTATATAATTTTGGTTTTCCCAGTAACAGTCTCTATGTAATGATTTGAGACCCTAAATGAACAATGAAAGTATCTAAGATTGTAGAGAACCTTTAGAGATTGATTTAAACCCAATCGGAGAATAATTAGAAAGGTAAAATGGTAAATGACATTAAATAATTATTAAGTGTGATTAGAGACTAAATTGAAAATAAGTTTTAATATTTGGGGTCAAGTAGAATTAAGTTAAAAGTTGAGGGATGAAAACAGAAATTTTAGGGACGTGATCGTCATTTTTGAAATTGTTAGTGGAATAAGTGTGAATTTCTTCCACCATTTACACAAACTCAAGCCATTTCAAGTCACAAAACAGTGACAAACGTAGAACCATTTCTCACCAAAACAAAAGAGGCCGAGAGAGAGAGTGAGTGACGAAGAAGACGTTTCGGCCAAGAGGAAGAAGAAGATCAAGGAATCCAAGCCATTTTCGAGCCTCCCATCAAGCCTCCAAGCCATCCCAAACTAGAAGATCAAGCTAGAGTTACAAGCAAGAAGTAAAAACGGGAAACCAAAGAGAAAAGAGGGGTGGTTCGGCCATGTGAGGGAAAGGAGAGATCAAGTGATTCCACCCCATTTTCGAGCTTCCAATCACGAGTTCAAGACCACCTAAGCTAGAAGAACAAGTTAGAGAAAGAAACCAAAGTGAAAAGAGGTAAGTTTGACCATTTTCGAAATTGTATGGTGGTTGAATGTTGATGATTTTTGCTGGTGTTTTTGTTGTGATTTGATGTGGGTTTTTGTGGATGATGTGAATTGAGTATTTAGTGACAAAAAATAAGAGCATATTATGTGAAATCCTTAAGGTTTGAGATGTTAGGGTTGTGTTGGAAAAAACTCTAAGTTTGATTTGTGTTTGAGTTGATTGAAGTGTGTTGTAGATTAAATGTTTGATGAAATGTTTGAAAGAATTAACATCATAAAATTGAATGAAATAAGTTTGGTATGTGTTGGACCATTAAAGGCCATAGTGAGGGGTATGTAATGCCATTGAAATTTGATGGTTTTAAGCATGATTCCATGTGGAATTCATGCTAGAAAAACCTATGACACACTTATAAAAATGTTAGAAAACCATATAGACAACTTTCCAAAGTTTGGTCTAAATGAAGAGCATTTTCGGTTTTCATGAAATGTCACTTTTTATATGCATTCTAATGACATAGATGAGTGTTATTAAGTATATTCAAGTTAGTGGTGAAGAAAATTAAGTTTACAAACCAAAAGTGTAAAAATTTCCTTGAAAAAGTGGTGAAAAAGTGAGGTTTTTCCTAGGTTTCACCACCCGATAGTTGTAATTTTTGAGAACCGCTTTACGGGTGACCTAAGTGCGAGTTAGGGAGATGAATGGAGCAAAAATGAAGTGACGAGCAGCCCTAGGATGGGCTGTGAACAGTGTTCGGCCAAAGGGGGTGCCAAAAATGTAACTTTTCGTTTCGGGCTGTAGAAAATTATTTCGAGCATATGAGGATGTTCCTAGGTGAATATAAATAAGGTTCATGAAAAGAAATCAGAATTTTGGAGCTTCGCTTAAGTAAAAATCAAGTAGGGAAGCTTTTTAATGAAAAGTACCCTTTTATGGGTTACTTGAGTTAGAACTTATTTAACGAGCTTTGAGAAGTTAAATGTTGTGTATTCTAAGTGAGAATATGATGTGTAGGTGAGGAGGAAGTAAGTGGGGCAAGAGAAGGTCATTGAAACTTTGTATACCAAGCTTGAGTCCGGGTGAGTGCTTAAGTAAATTTTCTTCAAAGTTTATATCTATTTGAAATGTTTAAGCATTTTGAAAGTTTACATGAGATTTTAGAACTTGAGATAAATCACTTTGAGCTTCTTGCACTTAACAGAACAAATTTATGCTTGTTGCATTAAAAGAAATGAGATTTGATGCTTGATGCATCCAGAAATGAGATTTGGTATTTAATGCGCTTAGAAAATGAGATTTTGCTTATTGCACTAGAAAGATAAAGAAAAAAAGTTTTCAAAGGCCATTAGTATACACTCAGATTTCATTTTTAAGTTTTAGACCTAACCGGTATATCCCACATTAATATGACAAATTCCTGGGGGGGATGCATCACTAACTTGTGGGGAAATCGAGTATGTCATGTTGCCTATACTTGTGTGGGATATTATCTTGTGCTATGGTTAGGGATGCAGAATTCCACACATAGTCGTGAGATATCTCAGATTGTGTCATGGTTGGTGTCAATTCAAAATCGCTACATGACATTGCCACTACGAGCGGCGTAGCTAGTCATCGTGTGGTCAGAGCTTTTAAGGGTACGAAATGGTACTTTTAGAAAGTAAAGTAAATGTTTGAAAAGTTAGAAAGCAAATAAAAGTATTTTTATATTTTAATGCAAGTGATTTACTTGTTTATCACTTTGCATACTTTTTGCATTATCAGTTTTATATTAAGTTTATGCACATGTGAGATTTATAGATTTTCTATGCAATTTATGAGTTTTATATGTATTTTTATGCATATATGAGTTTATAGTTGTCATATTTCTGCTTTACATTTAAATGAGTTTTAAATTTTGAGAACGTTTATGAAATAAAATTTACTTCCAAAGTTTTTAAAGGAGGTATTTTCATAAAACAATTATTTTAGTTGAAATGAATAATAAGCATTCACTGAGCTTTCAAAGCTCACAATTTTCTTGTTTTTATTATAAAAACCTCCTTAGATGTTGGCGTGGGTGACCGGGAAGAGATAGTTCCTACAAAAGTATAGCTGGGGCTTGACACGATGAAGCTTTTGCATAACTATCTTTTGCATATTTTGTAGCATTAAAGAAGTTATTTGTAATTATATTTTTGAGTTGTAAATGAATGGTTAATGATTTTTGTTTGATGAAAATGTTATGGTTTTCTTTAAGCCATTGGATAATTTTACAAATGCTTTTATGCTTTGACTTGAGATGAAATGGATTTGATATTGATATGTCTGATTGTGGATATAAGAAGTTGGGTGGTAATTGAGAAATATTTTAGGAGTGTAAATTTCTTTTACAGGTTTTGGAAATGTCAATAATACAACCGTTATGCTACCAGATTTTAGTTTTGAAAAATGATTCTAATTTTAAATTGAAATGAGATTTTAGTTTTTAAGACGAAACCAACCCAACTGGTTTTGAAAAGAAAGTTAAGCAAGTTAGTTTATAAAGAGAAAGTGTAAGGGTTCGCTCCACGAATTTCTCTTAACCTACCTAGTAGGGTTTAGGAGGGATCCATTGGGGTGTCCGGCGAGCCCTTTCAGATAAAAGTTCAGAGAGATCCGGATTAGGTCTCGTCACGTGTTCGCCGATTTACTTCTCATCTGTCGTTTTCTTTATCAAGAAAGTACGGACTTTATAATTTTATGTTTTTTGATGTTTCAATTTATGATTTTGTGTTTTATAGATTTTGTTAATATCATATATCTATTATTGTTATTATGATGTTGGATTGTTTTGACATAAATATAATATTATTGTTAAGGTAATTTTCTTTTGATGGTTTTGTAAAGTTTTTTTAAAGGTTAAAGTTGTGATATTTTTTATATTTTGTGTGTAAAATATATGTAACTATGCTCATTTGTATGGTTATATGGTTAAGAATGATAAGTTATATGTTAGTATATGATTTTATAAAAAATTATTGAATGAAAAAGTTTATAGCAAATCGAAATAAAACACCTAATTAAATGAACTTGGATAAGATCATACTTATATTGTAATTAAAATATTTTTAAGAAACAAATTAATAAATTAGTAAACTCAACACTATCTTAAAGCAAAAAAAAATAAAAGATAAAAATAATAATAATAATAATTGAAACATCATAATCTATTCGCACTTTAGATCCTACAATTTAGATAAGGAAAGTTCACCAATTAGAAGTTGGTTAAGTAAACAAATATTACAATTAATAAAAAAAAAAGTAATAATAAAGTGTAACAATTTAATAAAAAGTTAACAATTTACTAATTTATCCTATAAAAATGTAAATACATTATCACATGGAAAAAGTAGAGTATGAAAATTAATATATAAAAAATTATAAAAAGTGAAATATAATTCTATATATTAATTTTTTTAATTTTAAAAATAAACATAGTATATATATATATATATATTTACTTTTTGAGGTGGGGCACCCACTAGAGCCATATTGGGTCCACCTCTACTTCCAATGAGTAATTTATTGTATAATTTGATAAAATGCTAACTAACAAATAGAATGATAAATGCACAATTCTGCTTTTGGCAACTGCCAAAGGCAGAGTTGTGCATTTATCACTCTATTTACAAATAAGGTAAAAATGTAAAAACCTCTCCTTGAAATGGTAAGTGCATTTATCACTCTATTTAAAAACAAGGGGAAAATCTAAAAACCTCTGTAAAATGGTAACTAATCTCAATTGTGCATTTATCACTTTATTTAAAAACAAGGGAAAAATCTAAAAATCTCTCTGAAATGGTAAGTAATCTTAGTTGTGCATTTATCACTCTATTATCAAAATAGAGTTGTGCATTTTTACTCTATTTAAAAATAAGGAAAAAAAAATCTAAAAACCTTCCCTTGAAATGGTAAGTGCATTTATCACTCTATTTAAAAACAAGGGAAAAATCTAAAAACCTCCTTGAAATGGTAACTAATATCAATTGTGCATCTATCACTTTTTTTAAAAACAAGGGAAAAATGTAAAAATCTCTCTGAAATGGTAAGTAATCTTAGTTGTGCATTTATCACTCTATTTAAATACCTTGTTTTTAAACAAAATTTTAACTAAACAAAGACATTGATTAACGTCTCTTTGCCTATGTAACCAGCTTGTACAAGTCAAGGAAATTCACATACATATCTGAAAACAAAATGGCTTTCTTCACAATTTTCCTCAGCCTTCTTCTTCTTCTACCAATTCTCTTTTCTTTCAATCTCAAGAAGAAAAACCCTAACCAATCACCGGGGCCTCCAAAGCTTCCAATCATTGGAAACTTGCACCAACTTGGTGAACTGCCCCATCGCTCTCTTCAAAAATTGGCTAAAAGATATGGCCCTATCATGTTCTTACAACTAGGCAAAGTCCCAACTGTTGTGATTTCCTCCCGAGAATTTGCAGAACAAATTCTCAAAACTCATGATCTTGAGTGTTGCAGTAGGCCTCCCCTTAACGGTATGGGAAGATACTCTTATAATTTCTTGGATGTTGCTTTTACTCCTTATGGTGACTATTGGAGAGAGATGAGAAAGATTTCTGTCATAGAGCTTTTTAGTGTCAAGAAGGTCAGGTCTTTTTCTTCTGCTAGAGAAAAATCTGTAGCTTTTTTCATTGATTTTCTCTCTCAATCAGGCCCTAACCCTGTAAACATTAGTGAGAAAATTTTTGGGCTTTTTGATGATATTATTTGTCATATTGCATGTGGGAGGTCTTTCGAAGGGAAGCAATTTAATAACAGAACTCTTGAAAGCGTTATGCTTGAAGTATTTAGCGTGTTAGGGCACCCTTCAGCAGCCGATTTCATCCCTTATGTGGGGTGGATAATAGATGTTTTCAGTGGATATCATGCAAGGAGAGAGAGGTCCTTCCACATATTTGATAAATTTTATCAGAAGGTGGTCGATGAACATCTTGACCCTCATAGGCCAATTCCTGAACATGAAAGCATTGTTGATTCTCTGGTTAAACTGATGAAGAATCAACCCCAAAATGGAGGTTTATCACAGGATCATATCAAGGCGATCCTCATGGTAAGACCCAAAACATTGTAATTTTCTTTTTGGGTGATTTTCTTTTAGAGTTATTATTATTTTTCTCTCTAACAATTAATGAATCGTCATTTTCTCAATTTAAAAAATATTATTTTACCTCTTTCTTTTATTTGAATTAATACTGTTTCAAGGGTTTTTTTGACCTTTTTAAAATCATCAAGGGGAAAATAATGATACATCAATCTTCAAAGGGGGAAATGATAATAATTCTTTTTTTTTTTTTTTTAGAGTTTAGTGTTTCATTTTCAATTAAAAAAAGTTTCTTTTATATATCTTTGTGTATAAGTGTTTGTATACTCGTGTGTGTGGGCATTCGTGAAGATAATCGTCTCTATTGACAAACACATTTTGGTATTTTCTTTTTGTATATGTCCATATATCAGGATGTATTTCTCGGAGCAATTGACACCAGTTCAATCACCGTTGCGTGGGCAATGACTGAGCTAATGAAGAACCCTAGAGTAATGAACAAGCTCCAACATGAAATCAGAAGCTCTGTTGGGAAACTTAACAAACCATTTCTTGAAGAAAAAGATTGTGAAAACATCAAGTACTTGAAAATGGTAATCAAAGAAACTCTTAGGTTGCACCCACCGGCTGTACTTTTACTCCCCCACTTCACTGTCCGACACATTAAGCTTGGTGGTTATGATATTTATCCCAACACAAGGATCCAAATAAATGCTTTTGCGATTGCTCGAGATCCGGGAATTTGGAAAAACAGTGAAGAATTCTATCCAGAAAGATTTGAAGATGATCAGGCCATTGATCTTAGAGGACAGAGTTTTGAGATGTTACCCTTTGGTGGTGGAAGGAGGATTTGTCCTGGTATTGTGATGGCATTCATAGCTGTTGAGTTTGTGCTTGGGAATCTACTCTATCATTTTGATTGGGAGCTGCCTACTGGGATGGACATAAAGGATATTAGCATGGAAGAGGAGTTTGGCCTCACTGTTCATAAGAAGACTCCTCTTATCCTTGTCCCTGTCAAGTATAATTGGAATTAGTGAATAAGGTTTCAACCTTGATATATATATATATATATATTTGCATAAAATAAGTTTGCTTATATGTATTTCTGAAACTCTTGTTATCTTTCTGGCTATGTCAGTTAAGTACCAAAATGCCTGATATGGAGTTTGCTTCTAGTTAATCACCGTATATATTGTTAGTTTCTTTTCATCTAGTTAACATTTGGAACTTTTCTGTCCAAAGTGCTTTTGCTGCAGTGGTAGCGGCACTACCATGGACCACTCTTGGTTGTCCTGGGTTCGAGACACCACAGCACCACATTTGTGGTTGTGCCTTTCCCCACCTGCATGTGGGCCTCCCCCCACCTATGTGTGGGTCTCCCCTTCCCATATGGGAGCCGCTTCCAAAGTCGCGTCATCAGTGTCTAATTTCACTTGGTCCCGATTGTTCTCTGGGTCAATTCCAATAATGTAATGTAATAAAAAACGAAAAAAAAAAAAACCATTTAAACTTCTAGATTGGTTTAACAAGTGATAAACAAAATTTAATTGTCACAAGTGCATGAGTCGATATGTGATTGTACGGTGAGCAAACACAGAGTGTTGAACCCACAGTGGTTTGTTAAGATACTTGACTTGAACCCACAGTGGTTTGTTAAGATACTTGACTAGTTTTAATTATTCAATGTTCCTTAAATAGAAAGAAAGAAATTAAGAAGATTGGAAATTAAAAGAAAGAAAACTAATGTTAACAATGAAATAAATTGCATAGAATATAGACAAGGATGAATTTAAGTTGTCAAATAAGTGGTTGGAACACTAACTACCCAATTTCACCGTAACAATCCTATCTTATGCTGTTAGTTGGCTTAAAAGAATTTAATTCAATTTATAGGATTTAATTCTATTAGTTTTTATTCTCTCTTCCACATTATTTAAATCCATTCTCAATTGTTTTGTTTATTAATTGAAAATATTTGTCTTGGATGGGCACATTAATGGAATTGTGGTACCCATAAACTTTTGTATATATACTATGTCCTTGTTGTTGAAATTTCTGGAGTTGGGCACTTCTTTGTAATGGCATTAGAGTAATTAATATATGCAGCCTATGACATTACTCTTGAAGTTACAAAAGCATCACTACAACTACTTCTATTTACTATCACAGCATAGTAGTCACGGGTTCAAATGGCCCGTGTTAGAAAACATTATTAATCACGGGCTTTTAAAAACCCGTGATGGATATGTTCATTTAAAAGTCTCCATTATGGGCCACCAAAGGTCTGTGATGGTTGTTTACTAAAAGTGTTGTTACTATGACACCCTTATACAATGTGGATGTTTGCCCATGCTTAAAATGGGAAGTTTTTAAAATTGTTCAGTATGTAATTAATTAAATTTTGGGCTGCCAATCAGGGTGTAATTGATGGAAATATATATATATATATATATAAATTCCGATTAATTGGGGAGTGATAGAAGAAAAAACATGGGAAAATATATATTTATATATTTTCCCTAATCACTACAATTTCGGTTTGAAGCCATATTCATATGATTGTTTCTCTCTATTCATAGCAGCCAACTCTCTTACATTATTCAAAATTCACATTTTCATTATCAAAGTTAAACTCTCAACCATAGTAAGATTGGAGATCAAGGTTAATTGTGAGAGTGTTTGGGAATCAAGCAGGCTTTCTTCCCCTCTTTCATATTTTTTTATTTAATATTAGAAGTTTATGGTATCATATTGTTTTTGTTAGGAGTCATTTCAAAAAAGGATTAAAATTTTATGGATTTTTTATCAAAGAAATAGAGGTTGCTGGAAATTTGGTTCCTAGTAGACCTTTCAAAATAGTTTGAATAGGCAAATCAAGGTGTAAAATTATGAAATTTGGCATGAATGATCCATAGGATGTTAGATTATAATCTGAAAAATTCGTGGTCGTAACATAAGTATGCAATTAATTACGAATTTTTGTTTATCTCAGACTTAGTGAAATAAAAATCTAGATAACATTGAACTAGGTTGAATCTCGAATTTTTTGAACATGCAATTGATGTTAGTTTGGTCTCATTAAATTTTTGTAGCAAACATTATGAGTCTTCTTTAAGCCCTTAAAATTTCTAGAATTTTTATGGAGTTGTTTAAGTTAAAAAATTCGGAATCAATGACTGTTCAGTTTTGAAATTGATGTCGGTATAGCCTTGGCTTGAATTCTGAGGTTTAAAATGATAGGTTATTAGAGGCATTTGAGGCTGAAAATTTTTATGTTATTTATTCTAGGTCTTTAGAATAAAATGGTTTTATATATATTTTATTAAAAATGAAGAAAATGGACTGCATTAGTGGAGGCAATGTTGACAGTAATGAATTTTAACGGTATTTTTAGTTGGATTAATATAGTAAAGTGTGGTTGGTATTAAGCTAATGTTAGTATAGTGTATGACATGATATGTTGAGATTCAATATACCTTTGATTAGTCTAAAGTAATTTATGAAGTTATGAATTTTTGTAAATGCATATAAATGAGTTCCGTCATGTGATTTTAGGTTGATAAGTGAGATTATTTTGTAAAGTTATTTTCTCTTTTGGGATAAGTGGAAGAGGTAAATAAACCTTATACTTTACCTTAATATATTATATATTCAACTTTAAAAAAATATTTTGATTGGCTCTTTTAAACAATCAAATTAAACCATTAGTTTTTTAATGTTACTTTTTCATTATATTTTATTTAAATAATTTTGCATCCTCAAATATATGTATTTTGTACATTGTTCGAATCGTATGAAATGTAGTGGCTTCCTTTAGGAAAAGTGTGAAATTATTCTTACAAATTTAAAAAGTACGATATGTATTGTAATTGCAATTGTAATTGTAATAAAAATGTTTTGGTTCATCTGTTTGTAGTTCATTTAAATGTATTAGCCTAGGCATCGAGATTACAAATATCATAATTGTATCGTATTGGTCCAATTGAAATATTTATTGTTGCACAACATTAATTATAATGGCCTCACACCGGAATTATAGGTGCTACGATTTTATCATATTGTATTGGGTTCCCAGAATTAAAAATGATATTACGTGATAGGAGTTACTTTCATTTTTATTCAAATTCATATATGGAATGTTTTCCGTTGCTTTTTAACTTCGATTTAAATATTAAATGTTTTTTATATCGTATTGTTAAATGTTTTATTGGTTTTAACATATTTGCAATTATTTCAATTACCATGAAATTATGGTTTCATTTTTACTGTAAAGTTACTCTATAAAATTATAGTACATCCTTTTGATTAAACAATAGATTGTAATGTATAATGTTTACCTATTAAGTTGACGGCTCACATTTCATCTCTACTATTTTTACATATTAGTATATTTTACTTGTCTTGAGGGACAACTTCAAGTTATTAGTGTTGCTTGGTAGAGGATTTCAGTTTTAGTGCTGGTTATTTCTATTGCTGTTGTTTAAGAAGCATTTAAGTTGGTTTGATTCCTTAAGACTTAAATGTTAGGATTGATTTAGAATGTGGGTTTAAGTTATTTAAGACTTTTATTAAGGGGTTAAAATAGATTTACGTTATTGAATTTAATACTTTATGAAGGGTGTTTTTTTTTTAATTATGATTTTAGTTTGGTGATTTAAGTTATTAAATGAACATTTCATTATAGCAGTTTTTATGTCATATTGGAGTGTTACAGTGCTAATTATATATCTATCACAAGCATTGCCCATGATTAATAAACACTTTTCTTGTAGTGTGTTATGCATGTTTGAAGTTTTAATGAAGTAATTGATTTGATTAGGTAAAGGAAAATCATTTTGATGTATATACATTTTTGTGAAATATCATTGTGAATTTTTAAGTTGTATTGAGATGGAGATGTATCTGATAAGCAACTAATAGTTTGACAGTTTGGGTATAAAAAAGATTTGAGATAGATATGTGTTTATGTTACATTTTTTTATGATGAAAAATTAAGATTGATTGAATGGTTATGTATTTTGTGAATATGTAAAATATATTTACAAAAAATATAGCAAAGTACTGAAGATGGATAGTGAAGTTCACATTGGTGCCACAAACGGAGCACCATCGTCCTTATCAAACGATTAAGACAAATCCACCAAGAAGGTCAAAATAAGAGAGGAACAGATAGGGATTTTTCTAGATGTGTCCTTTAAGGACAGATTGTTGATGTCTGCACAAAACAGTAAGGGAAATTTCGGAACTCCGGAGGCTGAGTTCACTCTTTTGAATGATGATGTTATTGTCAAGAATGAGAATGAGGTCCCCTCGATCCATTTCTCTAGTCGAGTGCACTAGATGATGGCTAAATTGTTAGGCAAAGCATTAGGCTACAATGCTTTGTGTAATCGTATTCAACGCCTGTGGAAACTGGAATCACAATTTAAGGTGGTAGACTTAGAGAACAGTTACTTTTTGTTCCATTTTGAATTATCTTCTGATCGTAATAGCGTTTTAATGAATGGTCTGTGGTCCATTATAGGTCATTCTTTGACGGTGCAGCCATGGTCCCCTTCGTTTGATCCAAAAGAGCACTATCCATCAAATGTTGTAGCATGGGTACGCTTTCCAGGATTACCATTACAATACTATCATAAAATCATGTTGCGCGCAACAACAGGTATAGTGGGCTAGTTAATTAAAATTGATTATAATACAGAGGATGCACAACAAGGTAAGTTTGCAGGAGTAGCTGTTGAGATCAACTTACAGAAGCCGTTGGTGTCATGGTTATCTATTACACCTGTGGCATGTATGGACATGTAAAGGAGGCATGTCAGCTGCAAAAATCGGATTTGGAGGAGACCCAAAAAGAGTTTATGGCAGTGGAAGAAACAATGGGGGAGAAAGTTGATCAGAATGACTCACCAAGATGCATGTGCAGCGACGGGGGAGAAGAATATATGAAAAGTTGGATAAACAAGGCAAGAATGGTAGTGATAGGCTAGATTATGGGAATGAAAAACATGATTTGGGCTATTAGGAATCTTCTAGATTTGAGGCCTTGAATGATCCGATTTCTGAAGAAGATTATGGGAATGTGAATGGGGAAAGTAGTAATTTCAGAGAAGGCAAAAGGGATAATATCTCAATTGTGAAGTAGGCTAGTGTGGAGGAGAATCTTATGAGGAGAGAAAGGAATAGAGAGAGTGAAAAGGGAATTAACAGGAGTAATTGGAGGAGAGTGGAAAAGGGGGTAGTGGGTGAAGAGAATGACATAGCCCAGAAACTGCAAAGCCTAGCCCAAAAGCAAAAACAATATGGCCCATCAGAATTCATGAAGCTTCATGTTGGAGTGAAAGCGGACAACGTAAGGAATGCCAAGGATAACAATATTGGTTCCGAGTTGGATATGTCCAAGCACATGGTGGTGAATCTATCTCATCCTGAAGGGAGTAGTGTGAGAAGAGATGAAGGTAAATGTCGGAGTAACTCTATGGTTAGTAGATTTAGGAAACGCAGCCGTCCGCTGGACCATAAAACACATGTTTTCCTTAGAAGTAAATCATCCATAATGAAGCTTAAGGGAAAGAAAACAAGGAATAACTCCATTGGTGATCTTATTAGTGTTCCTAGTGAAGAGGAGGTGGAGGATGATGATGGATGTGCTGAGTTGCAGAGAATATTGTATGGGCTGAGGGAGAAAAGGTAATTACCATGTGGGTGTTTAATTTTTTCTTTTTCATGGGTTTAAAAATCATAACGTAGAACTGCCAGAGGGTGGCAAGTAAAAAGTTTCTAACTGTTTTGAAAGCATATATGAAACAACGCCGACCACAAATGCTTGTGCTTTTGGAGCCTCGGATTAGTGGTTGTAAGGCAGGTAGTATTATTAAAAAATTGCAGTTATCTCGTTCGCATAGAGTGGAAGCGCGTGGCTTTACGAGAGGATTTTGGATTTTATGGGAGGATGATCTAGAAGTGGAGATATTTAGAATTCATTCCTAATATGTACATAAGAAAATCAACCTGGGTCATAACATGACTTGTAGTTTTAAAACAGTTTATGGAAGCCCTCAATCTAAAACTCTAGCCTTGTTGAGGCAGCAATTAGATTTGATTGTGCAGAGTATGGAAGGCCCTTGGTTAGTAGCGGGGGATTTTAATGCCATCTTATTAGCTTCAGAAAAGCATGACAGTGCTAACAAGATGAATAAGGGGTGTAAAAAGTTTCAGCAATGGATGGTAGATAGTGAAATGTCTGATATGAAGTTCTCGGGTCTTAAATACATTGGAGGAGAGGGTTGGTTCAAGAGATTAGATAGAGCAGTGTGTAATGACAAATGGAAGTCAATGTGCATCCTTTCAAAAGTGGTACATCTCCCCCGTATTCAATCGGATCATTGCCCACTTTTCATTCACACAAATTTCAAAGCTTTTTTGAGGAGAAAGAAAAATTCTAAATTTCTTGCTTCTTGGACAATGTACAAGGATTGGGATGAGTTTGTAAAGACGACGTGGAGTTGTAATATGAAGATCAACGAAGCTATCGTAGAATTTTAGGAAAAGGTGGGAGAGTGGAATAAGTCGGTGTATGCTAACGTAGACAAAGGGAAAAATAGAATTCTTTCACGTTTAAGTGGCATCCAATGTGCTTTAAAGACTCACAACTCTAGCAAATCTTCTCAAGTTAGAAGCTACAATTTGTGAGGAGTATGAAGGTATCTTGTCCGAAGAAGAGCTCATGTGGAAGCGAAGGGCTAATGACAATTGGTTAATTTGGTGATAGAAATATAAAATTTTATCATTCTTTGACGAAGGCAAAGACGAAACGGAAGTGTATTGGTATGCTTAAATTAGACACGGGTGATTCGTGCTATGATGATGACATCTTGCGGAGGGAGGCGAGAAAGTTTTACAAGACTTTATACTCTGAAGAGTAGAACCAATGACCAATCTTTCCTACATGTGGCTTGTCCCCTCAACCTTCAAGAAATGAGCTTAAAATGCTAGCTAGTCGGGTTCGTAAGAAGGAGGTCCGAAAAGCTCTTTTTGACATGACACCTCTAAAAGCTTCGAGGGTGGATGGCATACATGCCATGTTTTTTCAAAAACATTGGAATATTGTAGGTGACTCTTTGTTTAATATGGTTAATTCAATTTTTAAAGGGGGTTCCATAGAGTAAGAGTTATGCCGAATACTCATTGTTCTAATTCCAAAAGTGGATAAACCAAAGAGTTTCCATCAAGTTAGACCTATTAGTTTGTGCAATACTACATAAAAGGTAATTACCAAAGTGGTTGCTAATCGGTTGAAAAGGATTAAGAATAAAATTGTTTCTCCATCTCAATTAAGTTTTGTGCCGGGGCAACATATAGTTGATAAGATTGTGATTGCTAAAGAAGTGATTCATTCTATGAAGATTAAAAGAGGCGTAAAGGCTATATGGCAATTAAAGTTGATCTCGAGAAGGCGTATGATCGTTTGGGATGGGATTTTGTTTTGGATACACTCTTTGATATTAGTTTACCAAGTGGTATGGTGAATGTTGTTATGAAGCGTCTTACTTCTTCTACGATGCAAATTCCGTGGAATGGAAAAGCCTCTAAGCCCTTTATACCTTCCTGGGGCATTAGACAAGGTAACCCATTTAGTCCCTATATTTTTGTTTTGTGTGTGGAATATCCTTCCCAATACATAAACGTGTACATGCAAATGGGGAGTAGGAGGCAATTGCATTAAGTAAGAAGGGGTTGGTAATTTTTCATTTGTTTTTTTGCTGATGACTTGATTCTGTTTAGTTAGGCGACTACAAAGCAAGTGAATATTTTTAAGGAGATGATAGAGTTTTTCTGCCATAGTTATAGCAACAAAATTAATAGAACTAATCAATGACTTTCTTCCCTAGAAATGTTACTATAGAGATTGCTACTGAGCTTTACAGTAATATGCGAATATCTTTATAGTCAGATTTGGGTAATTACTTGGGTGTTCCACTCATTCATGACTCAGTTAATAAAGGTACATAAGAGTTCATTGTTAAAAAGATGCTAAAGAGAGTTGAGGGCTGGAATGGGAACAAAATCTCATTAGTAGGTTGTTTGACTTTTTCTCAATTTGTACTAAGTTCTATCCTAAACTGTGTTATGAAAAGAGCCTTCTTTCCCATGAGTACTTGCCAATTTATTGATTCAATTAGGAGAAATTTCATTTGGCAATCTAATACAGGTAACAAAAAGACAAACTTGGTGAACTAGAATCAGGAATGTAGCAAGAAATGTTATATGTTTGAAAAGCTAAATATATGAATCAAGCTTTTTTTATGAAGCTGGCCTAAGGTTTAATGCAACCAAATAAGGCTTTTTGGGCTCAAATAATATGGAATAAGTATATGAGAGAGGATGATAGAGACCCTACAAACTGTTCAAAAAAGGTTGTTTGATTTATATAGAGAGATGTGAAATAGGTTTGGCATTTCATTTTAAAGGGGCGTTGTTGGGCAGTTGGAGATGGTAGTAAAGTTAAGTTTTAGTTGGATGATTGGTTGGGGCTGCGGAAGTCACTTTCAGAGTGTTGTAGTGTTTCTTTACCACATGGTAAGCTAATAAAAAAATGTGAAGGATTATGTTAATGGTAATGGGGAATGGAGATAGAATGAGTTTCTAGAATGGATTCCTAATAGCATCCTCCTTATTTTAGCTTCTATCAAGCCACCGATGAGGAATAGAGGGGATAATGAAATGTATTGGGGAAGTTTGAATCGGGACAATTCACTATTGCTTCAGCTTATGCTTGTATTTCAACATCACAAGAGGAAGAGAGTAATGAAATTTGGAAATATGTCTAGAGTTGGCAGGGTCTTGAAAGAATGAAGTTATTTTTGTGGTTAGTTTGTCATGGAAAACTTCTTACAAATGTGGAGAGAAACCGTAGAGGAATGATAGGGGATGCAGTTTGTCAACAATGTTTTGAGGGGTCTGAGGATTTAGATAATGTTTTACATGATTGTGGAGAGGTTAGAAGAGTATGGATACGTCTGATTCTAGTTTAAAAGTGGCAAAACTTTTTTGCCTTACCTATCAGAGATTGGTGCTAAGTTAATCTCAGAGATCAAATTGGAATTGGAAGAGATTGACACGTCAACTAGCCTCTTGTCTTTAGGGTGAACTGTTGGTACTGATGGCAATGGTGCAATCAGGACATTTTCAAACCCAGTTCACAGTGAAGGCAAAGTCCGATGGCAGCTATTATCACTCATGTGAAAGATATTTTAAATGTTAGACGACTACATATGGATTTACATGGAAATGGTCTCCAAAAGCAGGAAAGATTAACTGGGTGGATCTTCCCTCCACAAGGATACTTTAAGCTTAACGCTGATGGAGTTGTTAAACATTCTTCTTCTATGGCCTATGCAAGTGGTATTGTTCGGGATGATAAAGGTGACTGGATGATAGGTTTTTCGATGAATATTGGGGTTTGTACACCAATAGTTGCAAAGTTATGGGAAGTTTGGCAAGTGCTGCAGTTAGCTTTGGATATAAGTGTTAAGAACGCCATCTTAGAGATTGATAGTTTATGTGTGGTCAACTTCATCAATGGACACGTTGATTATAGGAATGCTAATTTTAGTATGGTGCGTGATATTCGTCATATGCTTGATTGTGACTGGGAAATCCATATTCAGCATATTTATCGTGAAGGAAATCGATGTGCATACGCTTTGGCAAATTTTGCGATGGCTTTCCCTATTGGCTTGCATGTATTTCATTCTCCTCCTAGTGGTATTTGTTATGTGTTATTTGAAGATACTATAGATGTGAGTTTTCCTAAATTGTGTAAGATTTGAGTTTGGGCGTTCTGCCTCGTTCTCTTACTTAAAAAAAAAAAAAAAAAAAAAGACTGAGAAAATTCTTGGTTTGACATTTTGCACATTTTATTTTTAGATACTTAGGCTTATGTGTCTAAAGACATTAGATATCTTGAGGGCAAAATTTATTTGAGGAATTTAAATTGTAACACCCTAAACCAAGCAAAAGAAGGAAACAAAGGTTTAGACTATGTGCACTTAAAATACGTCAAGGTGTCAATGAATGTGTCATTAAAGTACTGTTAACAAACAATTCTAGTCTTAATTATTACTTAAATTGGAAATTCAACCACTAAATTTCTATAAGGGGGAAGAATTGAAACACCCCATTCTAATAAACCAATCTTCTTAGAATTCAATTGGGTTTAGATAATATTTAGTGGATCTCATTTATGTCTATGACCCTTATAGAATTTTTTTATAATGAAAACAGTATGTAATGAAACCTATTATTGATTCAGGTCTTGTAACCAATGTTTAAGAAAGTGCTAGTCGCTAAAGGGTTAGCCACCTAATGACTAACAACTAGTCGACTAGTCGGCGAGTACTCGATGACTAGTCAGTTTAACAATCCAACTTCGTCAAAGCTGTTAAAAAGTAAAAAAAAAAAAAAGGTCAAAATATAATTATATGACCACAAAACATCATAAAACTTATCTCATACAATCTTATAAATGTCAAACCTATAACGGAATCCAATCACTCTCTTTAATACACTCAAAAAAAGTTTTATCAAGTCATAATTCATTAAACAAAATATTAACAACTTTATAATTAATATCAGAAAAAAAATTCTCCACCAAACAAACTCACCTTATTTGATGTGATGAAATTGCTGCACATTTTTGTATAGTTCTAAATATGCTTCAGAACCAAGTAAAAATTTGTGGTGTAAATTTAATGGAAAATCATAAGAAAAATCTAGATCAGTTTGTAAAAGCCACTAGTGAACTTCGTGACTTCACTTATTGCTACTTAAAGAGGCTATATAAAGCCTCTATTAGCTTTGTACTTGTGTATTTTGAAGACACTAAAACATAAGCTTCCATAAAGTTAACTTCCTCAAAGCATCGTGTAAAGTTGGAGCCTCCCATTTGTGGCGCAGCTTAGTCTGGGGCAGGACGCTGCTTAGTAAAGGTATCCGTTGTCAGGTGGGGAATGGGTTAGACATTGATGCGTTCCAAGATCCTTGGCTTCCACGTCCCACATCCTTCAAGCCTATAACTCCTGCCATAGCTGCTCGGCACATGGTAGTGGATTTTATTCAACCTGAGACTGGTAGATGGGACCGGCGAAAACTCCAGCAAGTAGTCCTGCCAATGGATCAGGAGGTGATCATGTCTATTCCCCTCAGTTTCAGAAGCACTCCGGATAGGTGGCGTTGGCACTTCGACAAAAAAGGGATCTACTCGGTTAAAAGCGGATACCGAGTAGCTTATCTCTCTACTGTTGGGGTTCATGCTTCTTCAACGGGCAAATCACGCTGGTGGTCTTACTTGTGGAATATCGGAGTTCCCCTCAAAGTCAAGCATTTCTTGTGGAGGGCTTGTCAGGAATGCCTGCCGGTCAAGGATAATTTGGTAAGCAGAAGGGTCTTGAAAGAGTCCTCTTGTCCAATGTGTAATGCTGGGGTGGAGATCGGTCATCACACTCTCTTTGTCTGTCCCCTGGCACGCAAGACCTGGCAACAGGTTCCTTCGACCGCTGGTTTCATATCCCGTCGGTTTTGGAGGTTTGTTGCAGTTGGATGGATTTTGCAGACAGGAACGAAGTGGCTATTTGCGACATGGTGATGTGGATGATCTGGAGCAATCGAAATGCTAAGATTAATGGAGGGATGGTTAAATCGCCACAGCAGCTTTTCGAGCGGGCAGTGTCACTCTTGGAGGAATTCCAGCGTGCTAAAGAGTCCTCTGTGACCCCATCCGATAGGGCTGTAATGCCAAAGCCAGCAGACTGGTTTCCCCCGAAGGTTGGAGAGCTCAAGTTGAACACGGATGTAGCTATCAGGTCAGGTTCGTGTGTAGCTGGAGTTGGGGCTGTTATCAAGGACTCAAGTGGTTTTGTGATTGTCGCGTCAACAAAGATTTTGCGTGGTTCCTTTCTGCCGGAGGTCGGTGAGTTGCTCGCCTTGCAGGAGGGTCTGTTGCTTGCCCTTTCTGCTGGTGTTAGTCTTGCCGAGGTGGAAGTTGACGCTACGAATGTGGCGTCCCAGGTTTGCTCGGCAGGTTGCTTCCGTGGAGACTCCGATATTCTGACTAGTGATGTTAAGGCTCTGTGTAAGGTGGCTAACGTAAGGTCGTGCCAAGCCATTTCGCAGTCTACGAACTGTTTGGTGCATGATTTAGCCGCTTTGGCCTTGTCCTCTTTGCAGGACCTTACCTGGCACCATGTGGATGCCGCCTGTATTTTTCCTTCCGTCGCGTGGCGACGGTAGTCCTGTTTTAATATGATTGTCCTTTTCAAAAAAAAAAAAAAAAAAACTCCATTACCAATATAAAACAATATATTTTTTGTCTAACCCTTCAACAATTATATAGCCTATTATTCCTACCTAAACATCCACTTAAACACCTAGTAACCTTCCTATCTTACAGACACATACACGGCACCACCTAATCCAATACATTTACACCTCCATTTTTATGTATCTATATTTTTAAATATCACCCAACAAGAAGCAATAAGCATAATGCATAACCCTCAAAATCTACCTCTCATTGTTAAGAACCCTAACTACATACTTGCAAAAGTGGGGTGCCATGGCCTCACTCAAATAACTAGTTCCCACAAACTCCACCCTTTAACCCTTTCAAACTCACCATCAGCTCCAATCTCCCTATTCTGTTCCTTATCTCATTCATAATCCTGTACACTCTCAGTCTCGCCACCGCAGAGGATGATTCTTTCTTATCTAAGCTCCCGCCATTCTGGGGCCAAGTAGGGACAAACCCAGATCGGAAATAACCAACCAGAGGTAGGGTTTATTTAGCTGGTCTAGGATGACTTTTACTATCTCTTTGATGATCCTCTGTTCGCTTCTATCTCTAGTTTTTGAGTTTCCTCTATTTCTTGGTCTTTGTTTCCCTTCTTACTTTGCTTCTTCTTCGTAGTCATTATTGATGGTTCGGTGTTTTAATTGAACTCTTTGTCTCCTCTCAAGTTGTGTCTGTGTGAGAAAGAATGAGGGGTTTTGGAGTTTGTGTGTTTTGTGTTACTTCTTGAAACAAATAAGGATTTTGGTGTCTCAAGTTTTCAAAAAAAGAAAAAAAAAGTGCTCCATAGCCGACTAGGCTAACTAGTTGGTTCAACTCGATTGAATAATCAACCTAGTGACTAAAACCCCGATTTGGGGTTTTCACTGGAGTCCCACCAGAGCAGCTTCTTGGCAACGTTGAGTTCTTAAACACTGCTTATAACTTTATCACCACATTAATAGTTTAAGTTTTAATGTCACTAAAATATGTTCACTAGAAGAAATTGGATGGAAAAAACAACAGTTGTTTTGATAAATTAAAACTTTACGGAAGAGTGAGTCTCAAAACTTTTTTATAAAACTCAGAAAAACCTGAATCAATAAAATAGTGAAATAAAACAACAAAATGAAACAAAAGATCAGATCTTTTACCTTCTATATTAATCTTTATGGATTGTTCATTACTTAACCTTCATTGATATGTTTCTACAGCAAAAAACAAGTGAATTGACACAATTATATATAATTATGTTCACTAACTTTTAATTTCTTTTCTTAAAAGAAAATCAAATCAATCTGCATTAGAGGTGAATGTTTAATTTTGGTTATATAGAGAAGAAAGATACATTTTTTCCCTCTGAATTTTGTCCTTTTATAGCCAACAATTAAGGTTTCTATTAATTCAACATTAATATTGAAACTCTTGTTTGCCCTATATAATATACTTAATTCATAATTCATAATTAACTAATTAACAATTAAATAATTTGAATAGTCAATATTATTCAAATATCAAGTGAACACAAATTTTTGCTACTCACGTAATACATATAATTGGACGATCCAATTACAATATTCTAAATACATATTTCTTATATTGAAATGAGCTATAAAGGGAATCTGATGGACCTACAATTTTAAGCTTCAATAATATCGAAATTATTAATTAAACTCTTTAATTTAACAATTCACTATTATTAATCTTAGAGTTACTCCACTAAAAAACTTAAGAAAAATTGTAGATGTTTTTACACAATCTGAAATTTCCAGTGTCTGTTGACTTAATCGCTACATATGAGTTGATTATCTAAAAATAATTCATAATTAGAGTTAGGTCAAAATGTATGTTTTACCCCTCTATTTATTTCTTGCTGCTTTAAGTATCATTGATTCTCAAATGAAGAATATATTCATAACAACTTATGAATTTATCCTTTTGTTTACATACAAATAGAAACTTGAATGCTTTTATTGTTCAAGGCCTAAACAACTCTTAAAGGAACTACTTTTCTATTTCTTACAAGAATCAGTGGATTCCACTGTTATATAGAATATTTCTAACTACTTAGTAAATCAGATCCCCAATGTACGAAGTTATTAACCGGGCATTAACACCGATTTCACCCATATAAATCAAAGGATATAACTCAACAAGTATGAGTTCATAATACACTCAGGATTAAGATCAATTCATATATGATCATCCGGTCAATAAATATGAATCCCTATATTTAACGGATATTAGTTAGAGACTTATGTTAATCGTGATCCAGTTCTATATAATCTTTATTATATAAGGTGTCTCCATTTCAATGTCTCCATATGAATAGTCTCGGATAAGAATATCGTACCAAATACGAAATGTATCGTAATTGTAGATTTACAACAAATAAGCGCCCTACTTCATTCGCTTTCTATGGACTCTTTATATTACTTATCTCAAACTAAATCTATTTTTACATAATACTTCTATACATCAATAATCAAGATGTTTCTCATGATATTAACAATTTTTACAAAATACATAAATTAAATGCATAGATTACTCTATTAATATTTATAAAACTGTTTACATAATTGTAAGCTCTTATGGTACAAACTCCAACAATCTCTCACTTGCCTTAAAACTTATAGGACATATCTTATAATCCTAAACCCTTTAAATGGTCTTTGTAAACTGATTAGTAAGGTTGTCCTATAATGCAATCTTCATTACATTCATATCTCCCCTTTAAACGATCCTCTTAATAAGATGATATTTTTTCTCTATATGCTTCCCTCATTTCTGGCTTCTTGGTTCTTTGGAATTAGGTACTACACAACTATTATCACAATAATAAGTGAGTGGTTTATCCATATCTAGAACAAATTTCAAATTAGTTAAGAATTTACGGAGCCATACCGCTTCTTTAGGCACTTCACAAATTGCTACATTTTCAGCTTCCATGGTGGAGTCAACAATGCACAATTGTTTAACACTCCTCCATATAAGGGCTCCACCACCAAAGGTGAATACTGATACCGACATGGATTTCTTAGAACCCTTGTCTAACAGAAAATCAGAATTTGTGTATCCTAATAGGATCAAATCCTCTCTAGAATACATAAGTATATAGTTTCTTGTTCTTCGAAGATACTTGAGAATGTACTTTACAACCACTCAGTGATTAAATCATGGTTTGGATTAATAACGACTAACTATTCCTACCGAATAGCATATATCTAGTCTCGTGCATAGCATAGCATACATGATACTGCCTACTATAAAGACATAAGGAATTTATCTCATATCCTTAATTTTTTGAGGTGTCTTAGGACATTGTTCTTTAGATTGATGAACTCCATGACAAAAAGGTAAATAGCCTTTCTAGGAGTTTTGCATCAAAAATCACACAAGAATCTTATCGATTTACGATACCGGAGACAGTGCTAACAATTTGTTTTTACAATCCCATATTATTTGGATTCCGAAAAACATAATTGGCCTCTCCTAAATCTTTCCTTTGGAATTGGCAAGCAAGCCAACTCTTCACATATGAAAATATTCCTACGTCATTCCAAATAAGTAGAGTATGGTCAACATAAAGTACAAGGAAAACCATTTTCTTATTAATAATCTGCTTGTATACATAAAGTTCATCGATATTTTGCTCAAAGCCATAAGTTTTGATCAAAGTATCAAACCTTATGTTTTAAGACTAAGATGTTTGCTTAAGTCCATAAATAGACCTTTGTAACTTGCAAACCTTTTACTCTTGACTTTGAGACACGAATCCCTTTGGTTGTACTATATAGATATTTTCATCAAGATTATCATTCAAAAATGCAGTCTTGATTTCCATTTGCCAAATCTCATAATCGAGACATATAGCAATGAAAAGAAGAATTTGAATGGACTTAAGCATAGCTATTAATGATGGAGAAAGTTTCCTCATAGTCAACTCTCACTTTCTAAGGGTTAGCCATTAGTCTAGCTTTGAAGATCTCTATCTTTCCATCCACTTCTCTCTTTCTCTTATAGATCCATTTACAACCTATGAGTTTTATTCTATCTGGTTTATCCATAAGCTCCTAGACTCAGTTGGAGTACATAGACTTAAACTCGAGATTCATGGCTTTAAGTCATTCCTCCTTATCAAAATCCTCCATTGTATCACGGTATGTCTATAGATCATCTATGAAAGATAGCAACATATGTCTCTTCTATCTCTCTGTAACGAATTGGTGGTCTAGTAACCCTCCCATTTCAACAAGGTGGTAGATGACTCTGTAGAGAATCTGTCTGACATTCAGACATAGTCTGAATCATGTCTTCATCAACAATTATTGTTGATGGTGTATTGGTCGAACCAAGAAGTAACTCCTCAAGTATAATTTTACTTCAAGGTTTGTAATCTCTCACATAGTTCTCCTCAAGAAATGTAACATTTGTTAATACAAATAGTTTGTTTTCCTTAATACTATAAAGAGTCAACTCTTAGTCTCTCTAGGATAACCCACAAATAGACAAATATTTAAACGTGGTTCTAGCTTCCCAGTCTTGTTCTTCAGCACATGTGCTAGACACCCCTACATGCGAAAATTTCGCAAACTAGTTTTGTGACCATTTCACAACTCTAAGGCATCTTTAAAATTGACTTAGATGGTACAACGTTCAAAATATACATTACAGTTTGCAATTCATATTCCTATAATTAACTAAGCAACAATGAGAAACTAAACATAGATCTCATCACGTCCAAAAGAGTTTGATTTCTCCTTTCTACAACACTGTTCTGTTGGGTGTTCCAGGAACAGTTAGTTGGGATAAAATCTCATGCTCAAGTAAGTAATCCTTGAACTCTATATCAAGTTATATGCTTCCATGATTTGATCGTATAGTTTTTAATGTTTTACCTAATTAATTTTCAGCTTCAACTCAAAACACTTTGAACTTTTCAAAAGCTTTTTGACTTCCGTTATGAATAAAATTCTGAAAAATATGTGATCATATATCACTAAGTTGTCTATAAGATTAATTCATTAAAATTTTTAGAAAACAGAGTTCACAGTTTTAAATTTAAGAAGAAAAGAAAGGTTAGAACTCATAAGAGGGTTATGTGTGGGTAAAATATAATATAAAATTAGGTTAAATTTAAATTTAGTTTATTTATTTATTTAAGTGTGTGATGGTTTATGTTGCATTATTTGAACCATCATTCAATATGGTTTCGTTTGGTTGCAATTCAATTTAACTATAACCTAACTTCAAATTGTCCATACTAAAATTAGTATATGAAAAGAAGAATTACCCTACTATTTGATTTGATAAAACACAATTCACAAATGAGTCTAACTAAGTTGTTTTAGACTATCCAACAAATTTGGTCTTTTTTTTTTTTAATAAACCAAAATAATTTAGTGAAATGGGCTTTGATTTGGCCAGATTGATCAAGGAATATTATATAAGCTTTGGTTTGCATTTGACAGGAATATTATATATGTTGTGGTTTGTGTTTGACAGCTTCATGTTAGCTATCTCTGGTTTGCATTGCAAGTATTAATTGATGTTATAAAAGCTATGAGCTAATATATATATATATATATATATATAGTATTTAAAAAATATATAAAATAATAATTTAACACTATTAAATCTCATTAGTAATATCAAATTCACCATCTAACATGATTTAATGACAACAAGCACTTTTTAAGCTTGATATATGCTAGTTTTAAATGGTTAGTCTAATGTTATTTTATATTGGAATCACTAACTTAATATTATTTCAGGTTCAAATCAATCTATTATGAATGAAACTCAAAATCATATTGAATTTGTAGTAATAAGATTGTTTGGGAATGAATTTAAACATTACCCAGTCTCACTCTATAAACTAGTTAATGCCAGAAAATAATATTTAATTTTGCGATAAGGAAGGTGATAAAATTTGGGGAATAAAAGAAAGGAAAGGAAGTGGTCAGGTCCTAAGTAAACCAAAAGGTGACCGACTACTAGGTTGCATAAATTGCTCTATTTATTGTCGAACTCGTTACTCGTTACTCGACTAGCAATCTAACGAGTATCGAATACTCGACTACTCAGTGAGTATTCGACAAGTACTCGACTTAACCATTGGTCAATGATCAAACCATTGATTGACGGTCAAATTTGGTCAAATATATAAAAAAAAAAAAAAGAAAAATTCAAATATGAGCTTATTTGCCGAGTTTTGCTACAGTACTACCCAATGTGATAATAGTCAAAATCAAAAGACATTCATGATACCGGTAGAAACGGAACCAAATATGAGCCTTTTTATATAATTTTTATTTGCATAATTTACTCTAACCTACCACCTCCATGTGATTTTGGTAGAATACGTTTTTTGCTACCCCATGCGATAATAGAATATGTTTTTGGGTTGCTTAATTTACTCGAGATCTAGGCACCCCATGTGATAATAATAGTTTGAACAACCAAAGTACTGTATAATATCATATAAAATAAATAGTCAGTGAAGATATTGCCATATTGGTGGAACTAAATCTGAGTTTATCGTTTTCTTTGGAAAAAAAAAAACAAAAAAACAAAAAATAAAAAGAGCTGCGCATGCTTTGCTGCTTGATGGTTCGACATACGACGGTCATCCTCACCATGATCATCACCAAATTCATTATCTAAAAATTATGCAACTTATTTGTAATTATATACTATCAATATACCATCTTATTGTTACCAATCATTTTATCACATTTTATAATTTAAATATTTTTTTAAGGTATAACAGTATTTTATATATATAAGTTCAGTTGCTTCCTCATACTTCTTATATTAGTTGAATAACAGGTAACCTTACCACAATATAACTTTACAAAACCAATTATTCCTTGATTCCTTTAATTCATTTTAAATATTAGTTGATGTTATAAAACCCGTATATAGTTAATATAAAAAATAGTTTGACACTATTAAACCTAAATAATAAAAATGTTGAGATGCATTTTAACCATTTATGTAATTATAAATTTTTGAGAACATTTCATAAATGGAATGGATTTTAATCATAAATACCGTTTCATACAGTCAGAATTCAGAATAGAGCCAAATTTGACTGTTTTTTTTTTTTTTCCTTTTTAAATGAGTTATAATTGTCGTTAAATTGTAATTAAAATGTCAATATATCAAATTGAATGAATATCAGCCATATGCATTTTTAACTTTGTCAACTTTCTCATTCTAATATTAAAAGGACGTGTACCCATTGGTCTCACATATTTCGATCTTGTAATAAATTTTTCATAAGTTACATTGAAAGTAGCCAGTAGCCTTTACCAAAACATAAGTTTACCAGACATTTCTGAGTCCTCATTTCTTACTTAAATTTCACTTCATTTCCTATGCATGTCGTCTGGAGATGTCGAAGTTGGGATCAAAGGAATATTTATATAGGATCTGGTTGGTGTTTGACAGCTTCATGTTAACTATCTCTCCAATTTTTTTCGCGTGTATTAACAACTTCCTCCATGCTTCATATATTATTTTAATAATAGGTAGCCTTTTTACATAAGTAGATTACATTAGACCGTCCGGACCTTTGGTTTTTGATAGGTGAGCACAACCTTGTTATTTTGTAGCGTCCTCTCTTAAAAAAACTGCTTGATTGACTTTGACCATCAGTGGATTACTTTGACCATCTAAAAGGTGTTGAAAGTTGAAATTGCACTTGAATAACTGTCAGTGGGTTGTGCTGGTTTGGTAGTTGTATGAAATTACCATTATGCCCTTGTGAAATTACCATGGTTTGTTTCATAAAAAGATAAAAATGTAAAAAACAATAGTATATAGTTAAAAAAAAAATTAAAAAAACGTAAAAGAGATCTTCATTGTCCATTTTGAAAATGGATGGTTGAGATCCATCAAAAAAATTGAAAAATAATTTAAAATAAGTTTTTTAAATTATAAAATAATTAAAATTGAAAAAAGAAAATAATCAAATTTAAATAATTAAAATGTATAATAAAATTAATAAAATATTAAAAGAAAAGGAAATTAAAAACAATAATTAAATCCAAATTTATAGAATCATCAGATCTATAAAATCAAAACCAAATCCATTTTTTTTTTAAATCAAATCTATAGAAACGATAAAGGATGGTGCAGGCAAAGGTGGACGGTGGACGATCGAGAGTTGAAGAAAGCCAAATTCGACTCAACTGCCAAGCTCACTGTCACGTGTGAGTTGAAGAAAGCAAAATTTGACAATGGACGGTGGATGAACTCAACCATCACATGCATCCCCGCCCTATCCTTCAACGACCAACCCCGCCATAGGCTCCTCATGCCCTCCTGTCTTGATCCGCCACTTTATCAACTCCAATTTTGACAAAACCTTCCTCTGCTTTGCCATCGCCAAATTTTTTATTTTCTCTCTCTTTCTGTCATATTTGGGTTGTTGAAAATCCATATTGGTTAGCTGGTGGTGATGTGGCGGTGTTTGGGCATTTGGGTATTGTCAGGTGGTAATAAGGGTGATTTATAGGGGCCTTTGATTCTATGGGTGGGTGGGTGTTTGAATAGTGTATGTTTTGGGTGTTAAGGAGTGACTAAGCTTTTAGGATAATATTTTGGTAGTGATGGAGGGTTTACTAAGGTGTTTCAGGTGAAGATGTTTCTTCATTCATCTAGTTCATCAAACCCAAATGAAGAACATCTTCTTTTTTTTCCTTAACCTAGAAATTTGGCAACATTGATGTTGGTAGGTGTTTGTTGGTTAATGTTGGTTTATGTTTTGATGGTGATGATGGTTGGTGTTTGGTTTTGGTTGGATTTATTGAAGATAAAGATGAACATAACTCTTCATCTTCATATGGTTCCAGTTTTGTATTTTTTCTTTTTTCTTTTTCTTTTTTTAAATGTGTTAAATTTGTTGAAGATGTCTAGTTTTGGTATTGTACATCTAAATTTGTTGAAGATGTTTGGTTATGGTTTTGTGTATTTTCTTTTTTGAAAAAAAAAATGTTGAATTTGATGAAGATGAACATATTGCCTAATTATGTTGATGGTGGAGTTGGTATTTGACACGACCCAATCCGGATCTCTCTAAACTCTTATCCGATAGGGCTCACCTGACACCCCAACGGATCCCTCCTAAACTCTACTAGGCGGGTTAAAAGAAATTCGCGGAGCAAACTCTTAAAACTTTCACTTGTAAACTCTTTTACTCAACTTTCTTTACAAAACTAGTTGAGTTGGTTTCGTTTTAAAACTAAAATCTCATTTCAATTTAAAATCCAAATCATTTTTATAAATCTAAAATCCGATAGTATAATGACTGCATTTTTTACATTTCCAAATCATTTGAAAAAGAAAATTACACTTCCAACTATTTTCTCAAACTCAACCCAACTTCCTTATCCAAAAACATTTATTTCAAACACAAATCCATTTCATCAAAATTGAAAAGTTTGAAATCATAAATCAAACACTTTGCAAACTTATGCAATTGCTTTAAAAGTAACTAAAACTTTTAATCTCATGAATAAATATCTACCACTGATTTACAACTCAGAAATATATTTACAAATAACTTCTTTAATGCTACAAAATATGCAAAAGATAGTTATGCAGAAGCTTTGTCATATCATGCACACCTATACTTCTGGAGGAGGAGCTATCTCTTTTTGGTCACCCACACCAACACCTAAGGAGGTTTTTAAGAATAAAACAGAAAACTGTGAGCTTTGAAAACTCAGTGAGTGCATATAATTCTTTTCTTACTAAAATATTTACTTTATGAAAATACCAGCTTAAAAACTTTTGGAAGTAAATTCTATTTCATAAACATTCTCAAAATTAAAGCTCATTTAAATGTAAAGCATAAATATATAAACCGTAAACTCATATGTGCATCAAAATACATATAAAGCTTATAAATTAAAAAGCATACTAAATGCTTAATAAATTCATTCACTTGTAATAATTCTGAAATGCATTTCTAACTTTCAAATACTAGCTTTTCTTACTAGAAGCACCATTTTTACCCCTAAATAATCTGACCATATGGCGACTAACTAACGCCGCTCGTTATGGCAATATCATATGGCAATTTTGAACTGACACCAACTGTGACACTATCTAAGACATTTCGCGGTTGTATGCGGAATTCTGCATCGCTAACCATAGCGCAAGATAATATCTCATATAAGTAGAGGCGACACAACAAACTCGATTGCCCCCCAAGTTAGTGATGCATTTCCCCAAGACTTTGGCATACTAATGTGGGATATACCGGCAGGGTGTAAAACTTAAAATGAAATCTGGGGGTATACTCATGACCTTTGAAAATTCTTTTAGCTTTAACTTTCTAGTGCAACAAACACAAAATCTCTTTTCTAAGTGCATAAAACACTAAATATGATTTCTAAGTGCATTAAGCACTAAAACTCATTTCAGGGTGCATCAATCACCCAAATAGCTTTGCTAAGTGCAAAAAACACAAAGTATCTCAACTTTTAAAAATTATAAACTAAAGCTTTTAGCTCGAATCTCATAAAAACTTTCTTTAAACTTTTCAAATACTAAATAAGCTTTAATAATCAATTACAAACACTTTAAAACATAAAGTGTAGCACTCACTTGGATAACTAGCTTGGTATATAAAGCTTCAATGATCTTCTCTTGCTCTGCTTGCTTCCTCCTTACCTACACATCACATTCTTCCTTAGAATATGCTAAATTTAACTTTTCAAAACTCAATTCATAACTTCTAACTCAATGACCCCATTAAAGAGTATTTTCACTAAAAAAAATTCTTTACTTGGTTTCTACTTAACGTAAACTTTAAAATTTCAGTTTCTTTTCATGAATCTTATTTATTCTCACCTAGGAATACATCCCTATACATGAAATAATTTTCTGAAGCTCGAAACAAAAAAGTCATCATTTTAGACCCCCCATGGCTAAACCTATTGCAGCCACTCACCCATTGATTTTCTTTCCTCAATTCTTGCTCCATTCATCTCCTTAACTCGCCTTTAGGTCGGTCCAAAAGTCAAGTAGAAAAGAAACGACCATCGGGTGATGGTTTCTAACTAAAACACTATTTTTTTTCGACACTAATCTATGGGTAATTTTTCCGTTTTTCACTTTTAATCTCAATTCCCTTTTCCTTAGTGTTATTCACACTCAAATATACTCATTCAACTCATTTAAACTCATAGGGAAAGTGGTATTATATGATAACCACTAATGTCCTTCATTGAGGCTTTACAGTGCATGGTGTCTAATATGTTTTCTAACATTTTCTTAGGTTTATTTAGCATGAAATCAACATGAATCATGCTTAAAACCCTTAGAATTCATTGGCATCACACACCTCTCACTATAGCCTTTTATGCCCTTATATACATCAAGCTCATTTCATTCGATAATTTCATGCTAACTCTTTTAGGCATTTCATCAAACACCAAATCCACAACTTATTTCATTTAAACACAAACTCAAATCAACTTAGGGTTTCTCCCATATAAACCCTAGCTCATCAACCTTGCATAATTCTACATGATCTATTCTTGCTTTTGGTCTCTAAATGTTTAACTCATATCATACATAAAAACCCCCACCAATTTCCAACTCAAACATCATCAATAACCACCATAAACATATTCAAAAACAATAAACCTAACCTCTTTTATGATAATCTCTTGCATTAAACTTGATTCTCTAGCTTGGATAAACTTGAAAGCTTGATTTGGAACTTGAAAATTGCATGAAACAACTTGATTTCCTTTCTACCAAAGCTTGGTCGAAACTCACCCATTCCTCTCTATCATTCTCAGTTTTGTTTCACAAGGAAATGGCTAAGTGTTGGGAAAGCTCTTCTTTATATACTTTTGACTTTTTCAAAATGACAATTGTATCCTTAACAATTTGATTCTTGCCCTTAAACTTTGCTTAATTCTACCTTGACCCCAATTGAGAGGTATTTGCTTCTAATTGGTCCCTAATAACGGCATTTCAAGTGAAGATTTAAACCTTCAAATCTTTATCTTTATTGTTATTCTCGAGTGTTCTTACAAGAAATAAGTCTCTAAATGGTGTGTTCACTTAATTGGAAGAGATTCCATGTAAAATCAAGTCCAAGAAGTATCGAGTTTGGATCTTGTAAGAAAAATTGCATGATTGCGGATTGTCAGGTATAAAAGATAGGTTGACTTGTGACAGCTTGTGTAGAGTCATTTGTTTGAGTTGTACGACCTACAACCTATCAAATTAAAGCTACGGATGTCTAGTTTCCATAGCGATTGACGGTTTATGAATTGGAGGTTCGTAGAGAAAGTTATGACCATTTTAGTGACCATAGGTCAAAGTTGGCATCGACCTGCACATCTCTACACCACCTAGTGCGTGTGCCAGCGCGCCCACACTCTACCAGCGTGCCTACCTGTGCACTTACCAGCCTCCAGGCATCCAAGGGAGCGCCACACACTACCACAAGCATGCTCCCTCGAGCACTCACTCCTCTCTAAGCGCTCGGATGAGCGCCAGACCTAAAAAAAATGAGAATTTTACAACATTCCAATCCAATTTTCATGCCCTAACTCTCCAACCTATAAATACATCAATCTTCACCATTTAGGGAGGTTTTGAGGGGCTGAGAATAGGGCTCTCAAAACATCACTTAGTACTAGTACTAAAGAAACCACAAATGAAATTAAGGGCTTACAGTATTGGCTTAAAATGTGACCAATATTGGGTTGACTAATTTGTAGTTGATTGATGATGATGGACCCCTGTTTATGTTTTTGTTGATGAACCATCATCAACAAAGATTGAAGATGGTAGTAAAGACCCAGATTGGATCTTTACTGTCCATCTTTTTAGATGGGCAGTGGAGTTCCAATTTAGGTCTCCACTACCATATGTAATTTTTATTTTTATTTTTTCCATGTTGTTCTTGATTGTCCATCTCGCCTTCGATTTATTTGAAAAAAATTATTTTTTATATTTAAAATTATGTTTGAATTATTTTTAAATTTCAAAATAATTTAATTTCCAATTTATTTTATAATTTAAATTATTTTAAATGGATCTCCACAGTCCAGATGGATAGTGGAGATCCAGACAACCTGTTAATATAATTTTTAAAGAAAAAAAAAAAGAGTAAATTACCTCAAACCCAAGTAAATGACAACACTACCCTTCATGGCCTTAATATTGACGGTCAAAGCCAGTTAAGCCATTACGCCAGAGAAGGATGCTACAAAAAAAAAAAAAAAACAAAAAAAACAAAAACAAAAACATAGTATGCGCTTGTCAAAAGCCAAAGGTCCGGAGGGTTTGAGGTAATTAATTTACTCTTTTCACAATATAACTTTACAAAACCAACCCTTTCTTGATTCCTTTAATGTATTATAAATATTAATTGATGTTATAAATTCACAACTAATAAATAAACAATTTAATTAAATTTGAATAAGGAAATTCATCATCTAATGTGGTTTGATATTAAAAAAAGGGCACTTATTCAACTTAGTAATGTTACACATTAGATCCACTAACGTGATAATATCCTATATTGAATTACTAATTAGATAATATTCTAAATTTAAATCATTCCATTACATGTAATAGCTAAAAAATTATTAAATTTGTAGGAACAAGATTGTTTGGGAACCCTATAGCTATACCGCAAAAAATTAGTTAATGGTAGAAAATAATATCTAATTTTGTGATAAGAAAGGTAGTAAAATTTGGAACCAATAAAGGATAGGAGAGGCAATGATCAGACCTAAAGATGATTGTGCCTGCTTTCATAATTACTCTAAGTTTATTATTATTACTATTATTATTATTGATATTTAGTCCAAGAAGCATTCAACACCACAAGGGATATGTTTTTGGAGTGCGACTCGAAGGACGACTCTCGAAACGGGAGGGAGTAACCTATATTCAGGATAGCAAGCAACATACGTGGGGTAGAGAATCTCACATATTATAGAGGTGGAGTGTCAAACCCGCAACTTAAGTGCAACTTTTGACTACCCTAAGCGATCCCATGTGATATTATTTATTATTATTATTTTTCTACCTTATACATTTTTGGGTTGCGTAATATACCCTGACCCACTCCATTTTATGTTGGTAGAACACATTTTTCGGTTGCCTCTCGTTGGCCCATGTGATAATAGAATATATTTTTTAGATTGCGTATTTTACTTGGCTGCCTAATATGATAATAGTCAGAAAAACCAAATTAAAATATAATATAATATGATGATATAAAATAAATTGACATTCGCGATATTTGTGAAGTAGAAGTGTAGAACTAGTCCGTGTTTATCGTTTCAATAATAATAAAAATAATCCGTGTTTGTCGTTATCAAAGTCCAAAGATCCAATTTTGTATCTGTCGAGGCAGTTAGGATTCCCTTTGTAATTTTTTTTTTTTCTAAACTTATGATAATTTAATAATACATCAATATAAAAAATAAAAAGTAATTTAAATC
The DNA here is from genome assembly GCA_021234005.1 of Nephelium lappaceum. NCBI lineage: Eukaryota > Viridiplantae > Streptophyta > Magnoliopsida > Sapindales > Sapindaceae > Nephelium > Nephelium lappaceum. The sequence goes on along the minus strand of CM037997.1, from coordinate 13,094,491 downwards.
ATTTTATATATTATATAATTTAAATTTAAACTTTTTTTTTTTTATAAAAAGTCTAGAAAAAACATAAAATTTAGAGAGAATTCTTTCTCCATGCGGACATTTTACTCGATAGTCTTACAGATGTGTAACAGTAACACTTTAGTTACAATTTAACATCACATAAAAATATTCAAGGTAAAAAAGATGAGCCTACTACACTACCTGCCATAAAATGGAATAAAGATTCCCAAAAGTACAGCAAACGTCAAATAATTAAAAGGGCCAAAAAAACTTGACTGTAATGATTATATGGTGCATCATCTGTTCCCATCGTGCTTTATAACAAAAAGTTTTAGAATGGATTCTAATTACGCTTTTTTTTTTGTTTTTTTACTGTCTTCTATTCTTGTTTTCAAAATGTCAAAGAGTGTGGGCGGCAAGTCCACCTCAACTTTGTCAATTCAATCATTTTAATATTAAACGGAAATGGAACCTTTGGTCCCAGATGTTTATTCTTTTAATAATTTTTTCATCAGTTAAATTGAAGGCAGCCGGTAGCCTTTTCATAGCATAACTTTACTGCAAAGTAATTTCCATTCCTAACCTTTTCTGCAATCAAAATACCTCGTCTGAATATGGCAGAAGCTGTTATTTCAACAATCTTGGAGCAGTTGGCTATGAGCCTTTGGCAACAGGTTGAACAACAAGTAAGACTAGTTGTGGGTGTTGATGAAGAAGTTAACAAGCTCACCAGTAATTTTCAGGCCATACAATGTGTGCTTGAAGATGCAGAGTGCAAACAAGTTAAGGAAAAAGCTGTTGGAGACTGGTTAGAGAAGCTCAAAGAGGTGTCCTGCAACATGGAGGATGTGTTGGATGAGTGGAACACAGCTATTCAGAAACGACGAATTACGGAAGCTGATGAAAATGCTTCCAAGCTTCGGAGAAAGGTACGTTCGCTCATCTCTTGCTATAGCTTTATTAGTAGGCAAGTTATAAGTCATGACATTGCCAAGAAGATTCAGGATTTAGATAAAGCCTTAGATGTTATTGCTATGGAAAGAAATATGTTTCACTTCAGCTCAAACAAGGGCATAGCTGAGGTAGATCGGCAAATAACTGGATCTATTGGAGATATCACAAGGATTCATGGTAGAGATCATGTCAAGAAGGATATAAAAAAATTGTTGCTAAGTGAGAGTAGTCATGGACCGGCATCCTCCCTATCATTTCCATTGTAGGGATGGGAGGGATAGGCAAGACTACTCTTGCTCAACTAGTTTTTAATGATGATGAGGTTAAGGGTTTCTTTGACAAAACAATATGGGTGTGTGTCTCTGAACCCGTTGAGAGAATTAGGATTGCAAAAGCAATTCTTGAATCTCTTAAACATGATGTGCACGGTGTAAATGAATATGAAATTTTGTTGCAAAATATAAAGGAGTTAATTAATGGCAAGAAGTTTCTTCTTGTCCTTGATGATGTGTGGATAGGAGAATCTGAAAAGTGGAAAGAATTGATAGACTCTCTTAAGCATGGTTCTAGCAAAAGTAGAATTCTAGTGACCACACGCAATGAGAATGTTGCAAAATTGATGGGAAGCTATCGTATGATTCCATTAGAAACGTTGTCCGACCAAGGAAGTTAGTCATTGTTTAGTCAAGTTACATTTTTAGGACGGACCAAAGAAGAGTGTGAAAAGTTCCAAGATACTGGTAGGAAAATTGTAAAAAAGTGTAAGGGCTTGCCTTTAGCTATCAAGATTTTAGGGAGTCTCTTACGATTTAAACATACAATTGAGGAGTGGCAATGTGTCTTAAATAGTGAGATGTGGGAGATAGAACAAGTCGAACAGGGGATTTTCCCACCATTGTCGTTAAGCTATTTAGATTTACCCCCTGTATTAAAAACATGTTTCTTGTATTGTGTCATCTTTCCTAAGGATTATAAAATATGGAAAGAACAACTAATAAAGTTGTGGATGTCTCATGGTTATCTCAAGCCAAAACAAAACAGAGATATTGAGTTAGTTGGTGAAGAATATTTTGAAAAGTTAGCAATGCGCTCATTCTTTCAAGATTTTGAAAGAGGAGATGATGAAAGCATAATAAGGTGCAAGATGCATGACATGGTGCATGACTTGGCTCAATATCTTAAAAAGAATGAATGTTATAGTGCAAAGATTGACAATATAGAAGGGTTTTTGTTAAACTCTAAGTATAGAAAAGCTTGCCATGCAATGATAGTGTTGAAAAGAGAAGCCTCAATTCCTATCTCTATATTTGATAAAAGGAGATTGCGTAGCCTTCTGTTAATCGGTGGCAATTGGCCGTTTGATGGATTATTTGATAATTACTCAAGTAATTGGCCATTAGATGAATTATTCGATCATTACACAAGTCTAAGGGCATTAGATCTTAGTCACAGGTCAATTAATGATGTTTCAATTAGCATAAATAAATTGATACATCTAAGGTACCTCGACATATCACACAATGGTGGTATCAAAGAAATACCTGAAGCAATATGTGAATTATATAATTTACAGACCTTAAATGTTAGCAATTGTAGAAATCTGACTAAACTACCAGAAGGGATAGGAAAATTAGTCAACTTGAGGCATTTAATAAATGGTTGGAGTTTTTGTGGGTGCAAATATATAACAAAAGGAATTAAAAGATTAACTAGTTTGAGGACATTAGAGAAACTAGTTGTGAGTGGGGATAAGAAAGCATGCAAGTTTGAATATCTAAGAAACTTTAATCACCTTGGTGGGTTTCTTCGCATTAAGTGCTATGGGGTGAATGTGGGTGAGATTAATAAGGCAGAGTTGAAGAATAAGACAAAACTCAATACCTTGAATCTAAAGTTATCATCAGATGTGAGTAATGAAGATGCTCTTGAAGACTTCCAACCTCCTCCAAATTTGGACACATTAACCTTAGAGGGGTACGGTGGTGACAATCGTTTATCCCTCAATTGGTTAATGTCTTTAACAAAGCTAAAGAGCTTACTTCTCTGTTCTTGTTCTGGTTCAGAGAGTTTGTGTTTGGGGAAACTGCCATGTCTTGAATCACTTACTATTACGAGACTAAACAATTTGAAAAGGTTGGGTGATGAATTTTTGGGAATGGGAAGTGATAATATGACGTCGTCCTCTTCATCATCATCAGTGACCCTCTTTCCCAAATTGCAAGTTCTTCAATTTGAGTTATTGGAAGAATGGGAGGAGTGGGATAGTGGGAGTTATGGAAGAGGGGGAGAAGATATCAAAATCATGCCATCTCTTTGTCTTTTAAGTATTCATGGGTGTCATAAATTAAAGACATTGCCAGACTACCTGCTGCAGTCAACAACGCTGGAGGAATTGCAGATTGAAAATTGTCCTATTTTAAGAAGACGTTACCAAGTTGAGGAAGCTAAGAATTGGGTCAAAGGCTCTGGCATTCCTAAGTTCGGAATATATCAAAATTCAGTTTCTGATAATTGAAACTCCATCCATTATTCCCTGGTAATTACTTCCTTCTTCATGATTTCAACTAATAGTCTCTCTTTGATTAACATAATGATTGATCTTAATTTTTTGAATAACAGTGTGATGCAAAGCAGGTGCCCCAGTGTGACATTTTTTAATACCACATAACTGTAAGCCAAAAATTTTATATATTTTTATCGATATTTACTAGAAAATATTACTCGACAATTGATTGCATAATATGTATGTTGAAGGAGGAAGAATAACATAACATGACCTGCTAGAGAAGAGGAAATGATTTCACAATTATTCAGGTGTGCTTATTATTTGTCATACGAATCTTTAATTTGTTCCATTGAAAGCTACTGAACTACATGTCTTTGTTTTAAGTTAGTATAGATCTTTTATACTCATCATTGTGTAAGATGCATATTTGTGAATACAAGAATATGAAGCAAGGTTATTTCATATACTTGCTAGTTAGTTTTATAAACTGGGTCTCTTTCTTAATGTCTTGGACTGAAATTACCTACTACTATGTAGTTCCTAGTATGTTTTCATGAAACTTTTACTAGTATCTTTTGCTACATATAATCGAAGTTTGATGGTTTATGTAGGATCGCAAATCAAAATTGTGGAAGGCTTGTTTTACTTGAAAGAGTCTCGGTACTAAAACTATTGGTTTGCTAAGGTAAGAGAAGGGACCTTTTTTCTTCTTTGGAACATATTCTCCTTGGTAGCTTGCAATTTGCTGATTATATGTTTTTGATATTCTAAACCAGTCCTTCCATCAATGAAACTTGTCAACACTTCTTTTTTTCTTCTTGCTGGTTGAGTGCTTACAAAGTGCCTCAAATGTTACATTTGACAAGGACTATTAAACTTGGATCTACCATTTACGCGGGGTACTCTGAGTTAGTATTTCTGCGGGGAGATATACCGTATTGAAAAAAGTCTTGCAGCAATGCTTGACAAGGTAAGAAATGACATCATTTAATTTATTTTCTTTGGAATTGATTTCTCCTTGTATAGTTTATTGTCCAAAAAAGGTGTTCTTGATCTTTCGTTTCTTGTTGTCAATGATTTGTACCTAGTAATTAAACCTAAAATCTATTTCGTGATATTAGGTTCTAGATCCAATTTTGTTTTTTATATTAATTGTGAGTTAGCAATTCAGCAATAGGAATGAGTTCAGTAGTTAAAAGAAGTTTTTTCAATGCTTGGGATAGCTTTTAGTCCATATTTTTCAAAAATAAGTAAACACGCATTTGTTTGTTTGTTTTTTGTTTTGTTTTTTCTTGTTTGATTGCTTACTCTGTGCCTCAAGTAACTAGATTCATGATTTGGTAGCAGTGCTGAGCCATAAAGGAAGGAGTGTTGATGCAGGATATTATCTAGCTTAGGCCAAGCAAGGAAATGGTTAGTTCTCTGGAGTATGTGTTTAGTACTTCTGTATTGAATCATTTGGTTTTAATGTACATTTTGATCTTAACAACTTTGTTATTCTTTCATAGGGAAATGGAATGAATAGGATTACTATAATCCTATTCTGAGTGGGAGAAAGATGTCATTGGATTATTTGGATGAGATGAAGATTATCTCCCATTTTTAAATATTGGTGTAAAAATTGTGTTTGAGAATCTTAGAAAATGGATTATCCTTTGGAGTCGGATGTTTACGCTCTTTGTTTAAGCGATCTTTGCAAAAAGTTGGATGCCCCTAACCAGGTATCTTTTTGTTTTTTTTTTTTTTTAACTATTTTCTCTCCAAACTGCAATTCAATACATTGTTTTCTTACTTTTAGAAACTAAGGGATCAAGAGGATGAGAAACTTTGATCTAAAAGCTAGTGAGAATGATCTAGTTTGAAAGATAATGATGCCAAATGACGGATTAGGAGATTTGACTTGTACATGAATAGATGAACTCATAAATCTATATGTACTGACAAGGAAACTCTTGGGAAAAGTGGGATTGCCCGATTTCTAGTAGAGAGGTTGTGGATAATCATCTTGTGTCTTTGTTCTTTGAAATTGGTTGCTGTGATAAGTGAAAGATTTTGTCAAACTACCTTCAACAATTGACAATGTTGGAGGAAGTTAAGATTTTTAGTTTTATATTTTGAAAAGACATTATCGAGTGAAGAAAATAAAGAACGTGGTCACAAACTCTGACATCTTACTCAGAAATTAGCAAAAACCAAGTTTCCATGACAATTGAGAGAGCTCCTATTCATAAGTTGTTACCTATTCATGACAATGTCAAGAATGAAAGTCTCAGACAATAAAAGCTATTGTTTATTCACGGGTAATTAGTTCTTCTATGATTTTAAGGTTGAATTTTCAATAGGTGATTAGCTTCTTTATGATTTTAATATTGAATTTTCAATATTATATATTTGATGCATACTAATAATGTCCGTGGTTCAATCCTTTGATAAGCAGAGTTATCTAGATAAGAAGCTCAAAAGACTACTTACATTCTTTAATCAACAACATTAGAGGAATTGTGAATTGAAGATTGTCCTATTTTAGAAAGGCGTTACCGAGTTGAGAAAGTCGATAACTAGGTCAAAGACTTTGGGATCCCTAAGATCAGAATATATCAAAATTCAGAGACCTCTTCATCTGTCATGAAGATATCAAGTATGAGTGCTTACATAACTGAAACTGCCACCCATTCATTGGTAATTTGTTCCTTCCTCCTTCCTCATGATTTCAAGAAAGGGCTTCACTTTTGATTAACATAATTATTGTACTTATAGTCTTTGAAAAATAGGGTGGTGCAGGGCAGTGTGCTATAGATTGCTCCAAAAGATTTAACTTAATTGGCAGGCGCAAGAGTTGACATTTGCAAGAACACATCACTGTAAGCTTAAAATTTTACATGTCTGTTTGCATTTACAACAAACTATTACTCAACAATCAATGGTGGTACATTGTCTTTGGTTCTTTGTATATAGCAGGGAAGAATAGCGTAACATCACCAGCTAGAGAAGGGCAAACAATTCTACAATTTCTTTTTTCAGAATTAATTTTTCAGGTGTGCTTCCTTTTTGTCATATGAATTCTTAAATATACTCTATTGAAAGTTACTAAAGTACTGAACTATACGTTTTTGTTTTAAGTTGGTAAAAAACTTCCATTTCTGATCATTGCTTTATATTCATATTTGTGAAAATGAGTGTTTGAGGCAAGGTTATTTCATGTTCTGAAAATTAGGTTCATTAATTTAGTTTCATTAATTGGGCTCCTTGATACTTTGAAAAACGGAGTGATGCAGAGCTGGTGCTCGAAAGATTGCTTTGGAACACCTTACCTGGTGGGTGCAAGGGTGACATTTTTCAATACCTAACTGTAAGCTATAACTTTTATATATCTGTTTGCTTTTACTACAAAATTTTACCTGAGAATTTGGTGTTTTGTGCTTAGCATGGGAACAATAGCATAATAAGACAAGCTAAAGAAGAGGAAACGATTTCACAATGTTGTTTTTAGAATTAATTTTTCAGGTGTGATTCCTTTTTAAGTTAGAAGAATAGCATATGAATCCTTACATATAGTTGGTCGCACAGCAAATCGATTAGAGAAGCATAAATATACGACATTAGTTTCTTTCTTTATGGTTTAAGCTATGCAGGACATATCTGCTCTGGCGCAGACAAGGGAGACTGCAGTTTCTCTATTCTGACGTCTTAAGCTATTTGAAGCAGGTGCATATTCCTATATCAATTTAACCATAAAGCCTGAAAGCTCCTATAAATATTGAGGTTTCATCATTTCTTCTGTTTTAGGCTATGGTCCCATAAATCCTCATCTGATCCCAACATAAATCATCAAATTTGATAAGGTATCTTGGCAACTGGAATGATGTATAATTTTGTTTTCTGCAGAAAACTTTCGATAGTCTTAACATAATTAACGGAACATTTTCAATGCTGTGCATAGGAAACAGGGCAAGCATTTGGACTGAGTTCCTAAAAGCCAAAGCATCTTTTTCTTGCCCTTCGTAAAGTGATCATTCAGTTGTAAGTCAAGTGCCATAACCTTTAAAATACTGTATGTTTCTTACCATAGCCAAACAGTGAAACAAATCTCTTGTCCATATGAAGCATTTATTGTTTCCAAATTAATGGAATGCTGTGGAGAAAGAGATATGCAATAGCCCAAATTAGAAAGCTTGCACAAGTCAGTTCAAATCTTCTTTCCAGAAAAAAAATGATAAGAGAAGTGAATTAGTGCCAAGTAACATTAACAATGTATAGTTTGTGATAAAGAAAAGCAATTATAGAAGCAAATGTACAAATAAATATATGAAGTTTGTTCCTTTATTTATGGCTTACACTGGACAAATCTGCTTTGGTGCAGTCAAGGGTTTGTCGTTCCTATATTATGACATCTCAATTCTCAAGTTGTTTGAAGCAGGTGCATATTCTCATTTCAATTAAACTATAAAACTTTAAAGCTCCTAAGGCATCAAATTTTGAGATTGTCCTTTTTTTTCTTCTTTTTCAGAATCTTGTCCGATAAAGAGTTCATCAGATTCTAGCATAAATTCAAGTACTATAAGCATAAATTTTGATAAGGTAACTACCCAACTGAAATGTTGTATATTTTTGTTTTCAAATGGAATCAAAAGATATAGAAAGGTCAAACATAATTCACAAAACATTCCAATACTATGCATAATAAACCAGGCATGCAGCTTGGAGTGTGTTATGTGACCACTGGCTCAGGTCCTAAAACTTGAAACATTTTCTTCTTTCTCTTTTCATAAACATTTTCTTATCACACAATATCTACAGATAAATAAAATAAATTTGTTGTCATTGTGAAGTATTTTTCTTTCAATAAATGAAACAATATGAAGAGAGAGATGGAACGACTCAAACTATATAGATAAACTGTGGAAGGCAGCTAGAGTCTTCCTTTCTAGGAAAAAAAAAAAGATGCAAGATTGATTTGGTTAGTTATAAACTGTAATACCATTTTAAATAATTAATACCATTTTAATGTTGTTTAAAATAGTTCTGAAGGTTGCTCAATTACAAAGCATATGTCGAAGTGTAGGTCTTAAAGTTGTCCAGCTTACAATTTCCAACTTCAGGTGTGCTCAAGCATAAGACAACATATCATGGCTTTAAGAAAAGGAAGGTCTAAAAACCAACACAATCAAAGGGAAAAAAAAAAAAAAGCAAGAGTATGAATTGCTAGGTGAGCTGTCCTCAGAATTATTCTGATTTGTGTTTGGTGTTACTATTACTTTTTAGTTAATCAACAGTCATTTCTGAATCTCAGGTGTACCTAATTGTCTAATCTTGAAGCACTATGAAAGCTTAAACGGGGAACCTTTGCCAATTCAAGAGTGCATACTAGACGTAGTTGTGAAAGGCAAAAGGGTACCAAGGTGCAAGGGAGCTCTAGAGCATGAGGTGTGAGGCACAAGGGCTTTATGATTGTTTAGTATTTGCTTTATGGTGGAGATATAACTAAATTATTACCGAACAATGCATAAGTTACTTGAATGTCATCAATTTCAACATCTCATTTTTGTATTATAAATTACTTGAATGTCATCAATTTCAACATCTCATTGTTGTATTATAAATTACTTGAATGTCATCAATTTCAACATCTCGACTATTTATTTCGTTGCTTTAAATTCTGGTGGGCTTGAGCCCAATGAAAAAAGTCCAAATGTTGATTGGACAGGAGCCAAACCCAACTTTTCAGTGATTTTGGCTTTTATTTGTCCCCAACAAAAATGCCCAGTCAATAATACTGGAACATTTAAGATTTTGACTTTCAATTTGAAACCCCTCTTTGACATTTACCAACTTCTATTTCAAGTCAAGAGTACTAAATCTATCTATAAATTATATTATATTATACCTTTTGGATTTTTACTCTTTGTATCAGATTCTTGCTTTGGATTGAATGCAAAGGAAACCTATTTTGGAACAGTCACCTAAAATCATACTAATTTGACAAGGCTGTCTTTTCCCCCAAGTAAAACAACATGCAAATATTACAATTTTCACTCAATTTTGATCTAATCAAATGAAAATATTAGAAGTTTTAAGTTTCAATTCAGAACTTTATGGGGCTAATAAATTTGGTAAACTTTCTTACTTATCTCTCTCTCTCTCTATATATATATATGTGCTTAATTTCAGAATCAATCAAATCCACTTTATTTCCTACATCATCCTGAGAAATCAGAATTTGAATTTTCTCATACCCCCAATTGAAGCCAAAAGATTTTTTTCTTTCAAAAGGAATTAAGAATTATACGTTACCCAGTGGTCATGGATAAACTGTTTTTCACAACTTATTCAATTGATCCCTCTCACTAACGTATACCATATGATATCAAGTTACAAGCGTAAACTTTTAGTTTCTAGCATTAATTTAGTAATGAATTACTTTATCTAGGTTGTCACTTTCATAAAGGCAAGAACATAACAATTCTTGAGAGGTAAGTCATGGATCTTCGAAACAAAAACCATTTATTAGTTGATTCCCATAAGTTGTTTCAGGCTTTTGAATCACTCGAAGATCTAATTACCTACAATTGTTAGATGTCATTTGTGCAATGACTTCCTGAGAAGACTGAGTACAGATGCTGTAAAACCAGTCCAATTTTTAATGGCTAGTCTCAAGAAAATGGCATCAACTACAGAGGCATGGATTCACAATTGTTGTCAACAGAAAATGGGTGAGTTTGTTCTTCCTGTTAAAAACATTTTTATGATCATAATAAGAATATGTATAGACTATGCATGGATCATTAAACATGGAATAAAAAGAAATGAAATGAAATTTGATGATAGTTAATCTGATTTTTAATATATGAAACGAGAACAAGTGATGTGGTATTGTTTAATGCAGATGAGGAAAGTCACATGGAAGCATATCAAACTCTTTTGAATGTTATGGAATCACCACTTGATGATAACATGAAGGTTCTGAGCGCATTGTTTTATGCTAAAAACAAAAAGCTGCAGCTTGTAGGAAGTTCTACACGTAAAAAGGTTCCCTTTCTCTCTCTGTAACAGCACAATTTAAGTTTCAATCATTTGGACATATATTATATATACACCTGGTTTTTCAATAGGTAAGGCTTCATGTATTGAGGAAGAAGAACGTGCTACTACTTATTTCAGACCTGGAGCACTTTTACGATGAAGACTTATCCATTCTAAGGCAATTGTATCAAGAGTCACATCAGAATCCTCCAACGGCAGAGTCTCAGTTCGAGGTGGTGTGGATGCCCATAGTAGACGACAGGACAACGTCATGGACAGAAGAGACACAACAGCAGTTTGAGACTCTCCAGGGGATGATGCCATGGTACTTTGTTAACAAGCCTTCATTGCTTGATCCACAAGTCATCAAATACGTCAAGGAAAAGTGGAAATTCAAAAATCGCCTTATGGTTGTGGTCATAGACTCACAAGGGAAAGTGGTGAACCCCGATGCCCTCCACATGATACGGATTTGGGGAACTGTTGCTCTCCCTTTAACTCACACCAGGGAAGAATCTCTCTGGAGGGAAGAGTCTTGGAGGATTGAGTTGTTGGCAGGCACTCTGCATCCACATCTCCCCACTTGGGTACAGTACAATTTTACAAATAAGTGTAAATGTCTACAATTCCACTTTTTTTTTTTTTTTTTTCATTTCAGAATGTAGTCTTGAGTAGTCATGTGTAATTATAAAAGATACTGAATTGATTGTACTTTTATATGATGACCAAATTATCTTTTGTTTTGGTTTGGTCATGCATATTTCAGATAGAGGAAGAAAAGTGCATATGCTTGTATGGAGGAGAAGACTTAGACTGGATCAGGAGATTCACATTAACTGCAAAGGCAGTGGCAGAAGCTAAAGGCCTACCGTTGGAGATGCTTTACGTGGGGAAAAGCTATCCTAACAGAAAAGTTGTCAGAAACATCGCGGCAATTACTGCAGAGAATTTGAGCCACACATTGCAAGACATCCATCAGATTCGCTTCTTTTGGCTGCGGCTTGAAAGCATGTGGTACTCCAAAACAAATCATGGGGGGACAGTTAAAACGGATCCATTACTTCAGGAGCTCGTTGCAATATTTAGCTTCAATGGGGGTGATCACGTCTGGGCTGCAATTAGCAATGGATCAAACATAGTGGCTAAGGTCAGGGGTGAAACCGTTTTGAAGTGCTTTGGTGAGTATGAATCATGGGGGGAAAATGTGAACCAAAAGGATTTTATTCTTGCACTGAGTGATCATATCCGTTCAATGCAAACTCTTGATCAGGATCACCACACCCATATAACGATGGCTCCAGGCACTGATCCAGAAGAGCCGAGGGGGAGCTTAGTCTGTGCTGGATGTGGCCTTCGGTTCAAAGTGGAACTCTTTGATGAGCTCTTCAACCACTTTTAATTTCTGATTAGCTAGATCTGTTTGTGTGCTTAGAAAAGAGCGTCGAAGCGACTTGAGGATGCACTTACTCTATAAAATCCTGTCACAGACGCATCTATGAATGAATACACATACTATGATTAATGGGACGCCCGTGTATAGATAATATGGTATGTTCCATGACATTGAAGCTTTCTTTATACTTTGTAATGATGCCAAATATTGTTATATTACATGTAAGTTACTCCTTGTTCATCTTTGTCCTCAAACGTGGATCAATTTGGACTTAATGAAAGGCCATTGTGTATAGCTTCTCTATCTTAACTTCTTGATTTTCGAAAAAATAAAAAATAAAATAAAATAAAATAAAGTAACTCAAATTTAGAGAATATCTTATGAATTGCTATGAAACATTTAATGTTTTCAGAGTATTAACAAATTAACGAACCTAAAACTGTGTATCGAAACAGAGAAAATTCTTATTATATTAAGAATCACTTAAATGTTTTAATTGTTAGATAAAAGCTCAACACTAATATTTAAGTTCTTATATACGGGCTTGGCATATAGATCCAATTTTAGATCCAATTTTACTTTATGTTGTAACTAAAATAATCAATAGAACCGATGTTTTCTTGGATCTAAACTACTGATGATGAAGTTAGATAGATTCAAATAAATTATTAGGAATCACCTTACTCAAAAAACTATCATGTAAGGACCAATGACACATTAAAATTTGCTTAGAGTTTTAGTTACACAACCTATCTATTCTAAAATTTCCCATGCCCGCCTACTGTAGCAGTTGATTTATCTGCTCCAAATGATGCATCAACAATATCCAGGTAAAATAAATAAAAAAATAAAAAAACTGGGCATGCATTAATGTATCAATAAAAAGTAATGGATAACCATTCATACCTAAGGGTACAAAAACAAAGACATACTGAGACCTTATTTATGATATTGATGTAGTGTATTGTGCAGAGGGGAATCAAGATGATTTCACTGACGAAGAACTGTATTATAGAAAGCTTTTACATTTTTCTAGTGAATTACAGTACATAAAGAAATCAATGCATTAACATTAGTTAATTTCGAGGAAAGCCAGTTCAGCCCAAAGAGAGTAACCTAGGGAGGTAACAAAGCCTCTTTGATTAGCAATCCCAAAAGAAAGTTCAATGTGTGGAAACAATCCACCCTACGTGACTTGTTTAGCATTATTGAAATTTCGGTGACAACTCCTTTTCATCATCACTTTTCATGACTTCTCCTATCGGCATGGGAATCGATTGAGCGCATCCAAGTCCTCCAACAAACAAAGCTCCCACAATTGCACCTAGCCTCGTGAATTCGCGCCATACAAGAATCGATGCAGCATCAACAACAAGCATAGCTTCACTGCATCCTTGCGCAAATGAAATTGTTTACGAAGCACCGTAGCCTTCACGTGTTCCACCCTAACATCCACATCACTATTGAAATGTCTCTGATGAATACCCCCCTCCACATGTTCTAGAGCATTTGTATCTGGGGTGACCCCAAACTTCAACCCTGTGATGAAATAGAGTTCACTCTTCATCAACCTACACTTAGTCTTGCCCATGGCAAAACTCATCTTGTCATTCGGTCCGTCATGATACACCTCTTTCATGAGCAGTGTTGGAAAAATTGGCCTCCCAAAACCTTTTCTAAAAACATCTCTTATGTAAGAATATAACAAATAACAGAAAAATAAAATAAAAAATAATAATAATCATCAAAACACAAAAATTCACATAAAAAACTCCAAAACAGAAAAAAAAAAAAAAAGCATAGCCTTTAAAAAGAAATTCACTATATGAAAAATTATTACAATCACACAGGCTATTCTCTCACAACCCACACCTCAATACACCCATACTCTTCAAAACATAGATTGACTCACACATTCCTACACTTCAAAATAAGAAGAACAAGAAAGAAATCTTAACTGGAGTCAAATACAATGCTTAAAGTGTTATTTGACTGCAATAATTAGAAATAAAACCTTAGACTCCTTTTAAAGGCTTGAGAATTTATTCACCCTTGTTTCTTTTCCGATGTGAGACTAGGTAACACTTTTATTTTAACCAATTTCTTAATAATCTCCACATTAGTTAAATAAAAGAAACATTTGCTGCAACTACGATGAAATCATTGTTTATATCGACAATCATAATTCTAAACTCAGAGAACTATCATACTCCATCATAAAAGAGTACACTCACTTAGAATTAACAAATTCCAAGAATTTCACTTCGACATATATCAAAAAACCCTATTGAAAATTTATGGTGCAACTTCCACGTTTGGCTTTACCGGAAGTTCATCAACTATCGATGTACATTCCACCACACGTCTTGCATCAATGCCAAACCAATGTCGATGTACAATTATGGATCCGCTAAGAATAACACATCCTCTACCATGGCAAAGTGGACATACCATAAGGATGTACTTCTCACTTCTCTAAGGAAATCATCGTCTCCTATGAGGATAGATACATTGCTAGCCTCTAACTGGGAGCTTTTTGTTGAACCTGTTCCACCATAACAATGTTTCTTGATGTGCCCAGATTGTCCACACCCCTAAGAAATTGTATTCTTCCCGGAGTTCTTTTTTTTCAAGTTGCTCCTATTTTTAGTTACTAATATTGTGTCTTCTGATAAAGTGCAATCTCCACTCTTCAACTTTTTCTCCTTAGGAAGAAGTTTACTAGTAACTTTTGCAAAATTTAGAGTCTCTTTCCAATACATCAAGATAGGTTTCATGTGGTCATAGGAGGATGGAAGAGACAAGATGAGCCTTAATGCTTTATCTTCATCTTCAATTGCAACTTTAATAAGCTCCAATTCAGAAACGATGTCATTGAGAACACTTAGATGATCCGAGATTTTTGTACCTTCATCCATACGCTGAGTATGAAATTGTTCCTTCAAGTTCAATCGATTTGAGATGTCTTTTGCTTGATACAATCCTTTAAGCTTCTCCTAGAGTTCTTTAGTTGTCAACATTCCATGCACATTTGTAATAACATTTTTATTTTTACTGGAATCTTCCTTGAGAATAGGGCTTGGTTTCTTCTTTAACGCTTTGTGTAACTAAAATTGTATTAACACATCTTTGATTTGCACTTGCCACACGCCGAAATTAATCTTTCCATTAAATTTCTCCACATCAAATCTCACAAGGCTTGAAAACTTCAACATAATCGTATACTAGATTAGTGCACATAGTCTGTGAATAGTACATCAGGTAAGTTTCTAGAAAAGAGAGGTCGGTCACAATGGATACATTTAAATACTAAATCTTTCCTAACCAGAACCTTTCCTAAACATACACTTTCACACCACCATACTTATTTCCAACAACCAAAAATATATATATTTTTTTTATGTCGAAGATCAGACAATGCCGCAATCACAAAACATACTAAGAATTTTCTAAAAAATCTAACACCTTAGTAACCAGGCAACCTAGCTCTGATACCACTTGTTAGGAAAATTCGCCTTCCAAAATCTTTTCTAAAAACCTACCTTATGTAAGAATATAAGAAAAAACAGAGAAATAAAATAGAAAATACTAACAATCATCAAAACATAAGAATTTATGTGGAAAACTCCAAAACAGGAGAAAAAATCACGGCCCTTAAAAAGAAATTCACTATGTAAACAATTATTACAATCACACACACTATTCTCTCACATCCTACGACCTCAATACACCCACACTCTTCAAAGCATACATTAACTCACACCTTCCTACATTCTAAAATAAGAAGAATAAGAAAGGAATTTTAATTGGAGTCAAATACAATGATTAAAGTGTTGTTTGACTATAGTAATTAGAAACAAAAACCTTGGACTCTTTTTATAGGCTTGAGAATCCATTCATCCTTGCTTTTTTTTCCTATGTGGGACTAGTTAATACCTTTATTTTTGCCAATTTCTTAACAAGCAGGTCATGAACAATCACTCTCGGGAACTTCATGTTACGCTGCATGCGGAGGAAGTGACCGAAGCATAAAGAGTTGAACTGCTGCTTCTCAACCCCATCGTCGTGTAATGAATTTAATACAGCTTCAATATCAGACAAAATGTTCAACTGTTTCCGCTTCGTTATGCACCCTTTGTAGTATTGATTTTTAGGTGTTTCAGCTTCTTTCCTAAGCCCCTCATCTACAAAAAACAGTAGAACAAAAACAGAAATTAGAAACATAAAATAGAACGAGAAACAAATTTGCAATAGTTCATGAACACACATAGTTAGTTCCTGAACACATACAATTACATCGCCAACACATGATTTTCTTAAAAAAGAAATAAAAATAAAAAACATGGGACACAAACATGAACCAAAAACAAAAAATAGCAAGCAAAAAACAAATTTCCGATAAGGCACATAACACATGAAATTAAGGCGCGGATCACATTAAACTAGGGCATGGTACACACTTAATTAGGGTGCGAACCACACTCAATTAGGGTGCAGACCACACGCACATAAGGCACAGACCACACACATAAAGCATGGACCATAAGGCATTGACCACACACATAGTTGAGGATGCACTCAGTAATTTATGGCTTTCATGTACTAATCACCCTTCAATCCTACTATCTAAGGTGAACATAATTATTAAAACATGATTCCCCTCTCAATCTAAGTTCACAAACAATCAAAATCAATCACTATTCATAAAACCCAACCTAATACAACTTCACAAACAATCAGAATCAATCACCATTTACACTTCATAAAAACTCAACCTAATCCAAGTTCACAAACAACCAAAATCAATAACCATTCACAAAACCCAACCTAATCCAACTAATCCAAGTTCAAAATTCCAAAAATCAATCAGCATTCATAACAACCCAATCTAAAAAAACTTAAAACTTACCTTTAAATGCTTAAAACTCATTGCTGACCGTTCTTCTCTCTTGAAAGCCATTTGTATTCTCTTGTAGCCATCGCCAACCGTTCTTCTCTCTTCCTAAGCCATTTTTCTTCTCCATCACAAGGGTTTCTTTTTTATGAAAATGGGTTCTTATGGTTTTGGGGTATGTGCGTGACTATTTGTTTTTTGAATAGGAGTTTTATTGTTTCTGGGGTGTGTGCGACTGTTTGAATTCATCCTCTTTAATATATTGCTTGACTTCATCCTCTTTCTTGTATCGATTTCTCTTCCCAATTTCAGTTTGAGTTTGTTTCAATTTCATACTCTTTAAAGTTTATCCCCTTTTTTTTCAAATATTTAAATCATTTTTAAGGACATTTTTGTCATTAAAAAATTAAACAGTAAAAGGGTGCTAGAAAAATTAACTTCAATCCTTTAGCACTAGTTAAACATAAGCTCAGTTATGTAGTTCCAAAAGAAAAAGAACCTATTTTGAAATTAACTCTTAAGATCATGATAATAAAGCTTATAATTCCATTTTCAAATAGAGCAAAACCTTTACGGCTTGTAGTGTGAAGTTTAGTTTGGTCTACCCTTGAACATAAAAACCTGATAGCCCTTACCTAAGTAAAGTTTAGTATTTGAAAATTTCCAATCGACTTAAAAGCTAGCAAAAAGCAAGACAAAAATGCATTAAAACTAACATGAGTTTATTTCAATTGAAATGCATTAAAACCAACATATTACTAACCTAAAAGCTATTAAGATTTACAACTCTTTTGAAATACAACAGTTGTCCTTGATGCATAAGCATTTGGAATAAATTTCACTATCGTCTCTAATTTCAATAAAGCTCTTATTTTTGTGCTACAAGAGACTTGCAAAAGTACATAGGAACGATATTATATTGATTCCAAATAAGAAAGCGGAATTACCAGTAAATCTTCATGAATCAGAAAAAGAAAAAAAAAAAGGATAAAGTAAAGCTCTAGTAATCATCACCCGGATCTCCCAAATTTGACAATGTTGTCAACTAAAGAAGTAAACAACATATAATTGTTTAATGTCGAGAACCTACGTATTTCAGTGATCAAAGATAAGAAACAAATCATTAACAAATGTAATCTATCAATGTGATCTTTTGGGTGAGTCCTTTTCTATATGCTTCTCATTACTACAATTTACTAAAATAAACAGGAACAATGAATTAAATAATCTACTCCGATTAAAATTATAAGTAGTGAGCCATCTTCCGACTATAAGAATATGTATTAGCCTAGACTCTCATCTAAATTATAGCTATAAAACCTGATATATTTAGTGAAATTGTTGAAGCAGCAATGTTCAAATAGGTAAAATAATGACAGGAAACAGAAAACTAAATAACTAAAAACGGATCATATTTAATACAAATGCAACATGCAATTTCATTCAACACTTTTTTCTGCTTCTACATTTCTACAATTCAGCCGAATAACAACCACCTTACATATTGATTCTAAAAATGTGGAATAAAATTTTTTCACCTGCATTTTGAAGGCAGAAAAGGAAATAGAACTCAAATTCTCTCCTCTTCTCCAGCTGGTGACGTTCTGCTACATTCATGTATGCCACATAAGCAAAACTTATAATTAAGATTATTTGATTAAATTGATTCAAAAAACATATAGAGTCAATAGACCTATTAGGCAAAACATTTAGATGCATATACAATGGATGTTGTAATTGACATACATATAGTTGTGAAAATTATCATAAAAGAATATATAAAATGAGTTACGATTCTCTGTCATATATTTTTTTTTAATCTTTTGATAATCTAGTGATCCAAAAGCATAAAAAATAGTGAAGGGTCAAGGTTGTTTCATTTTTTAGCTCTTATACTTCACTCAAACTTAAACTCTTCTTATAAAAAGATCAATACAAATAAAAATTGATAGAGAATCTTTGTTCATAGAAAATATATTTGATAATAAATAAGGAGGAAATTAATTACCTGTGGATCTCTTCTTTCTTGAAATCAGTACTCAATTTTGATGTTATTGGATTCATCCTCGATACCGTCCTGAATTGGCAACAAATCCTGAAGTGGAGCTCTTGTAATCATCAGGCGGATTGTTGACAAATTCTGATCTTAGGACTGCCCGAGTTCTCCAACCAGTTCTCCTGTATCTCCAGGTAGTAACCTTTTTCTAGAATTGGGCATCCACCAGCCGCCAATGTCTCCAGCTTTTTCAATTGCAGAAGGTAGCCTGGAAGTGTCTTTAACTTGTGGCAGAACCAAATTTTCAGAGAACGTAGAGATGGCATGATTGTGATATCTTCTCCTCCGCTTCTTGGAGTCCGATAAGTCCACTCTTCCCAATTATCCATGAACTGAAATTCCAGTGTATGCAATTTGGGGAAGGCAACGACTGATGAAGATGATGACGTGCTCCCACTTTCTATTCCCAAAAATTCATTATCCACCATTTTCACACTCCTAAAACCCTCCATGATAAGAGTTTCAAGAAACGGCAATTTTCCCAAAGGGGGCAAATGCTCACAATTCATCCAACAAATGAGCCTCAACTCCCTAAGTTTAGTTAATGACACCATTCCAATCCAATTGAGGGACATAGGGTTGCCATGGTAGTTTTCTATCATTAATCTCTCTAAATTTGGAGGTGGTTGGAAGGCTTCAAGGGCTTCTTCATTATGGTTATCAAAGAACACTAAATTCAAACCAATAAGGTTTTTCTTATTCTTAAGTTCAGCACCATTGACCTTACCCACATCCGCTGTATTCCCCAAGCAATCTATGTCAAGAGACCCTTGAAGGTGGTTCAAGTTTCTTAGACATTCAAAGGTCAAGGCTTTACTATCCCCACCTACGACTACAGTGTTTAATGTTCGCAAACAAGTTAATCTCTCAGTGCCTTTTGGAAGATACATGAAATACGTATCCTGATTTGCCAAATGCCTCAACTTTAGTAACTTTGCTATCCCCTCAGGAAGTACTCGGAGTTCCTTACAACCCATAAGATCTAAGGTTTGTAAATTGTATAGATCACATAATGCCTCAGGTAACTCTTTTATACTAGTTTTAGATAGATTGAGGTACCTCAAAAGTATCAATTTTTCTATGCCTCCTGGAACTCTTTTTAGTGAAAAAGCACTCAAATCTAAAGCCCTTAGACATCGTAACTCATCAAATAATGTTGACACATGAGTACTATGAATCTTATTCAGGTAGCCAATATCAATCAGCAGGCTACGCAACTTAAGTTTATCACCAATAGATCTAGGAAATGAGGCATAACTCTTAAATTTTATCATTGAGTGTCTAGCCATTTTAAAAGAAGAGAACTCCAATTGAGGCTCTTCATTAGTAGCGACTTCAGCAATAAGACATTCATTTTTGGCTAGAAATTGAGCAAAATCATGCACTGTGTCATGCATCTTGCACCTTATTATGCTTCCATCATTACTTCTTTCAAAATCTTGAAAGAAGGATCGCATTGCTAAGCTTTCGAAGCACTGCTCACCAACTAACTCCATATCTTCACTGTGTTTCAACCTAAGATAATTTTGAGCCATCCATAATTTGATCAACTTATGTTTGTCTATAACATAGTCCTTTGGAAAGATGGCACAATAAGAGAAGCATTTTTTTAAAGTGGAAGGTAAATCATAATAACTCAACAATAGAGGTGGGAAAAGCCCCTTTTCTACTTCTTCTATTTCCCACATCTCACTATCTAGGACTCTTTGCCACTCTTCAAGTTTTCTTTTAAAATGCAAAAGACTCCCTAGAGTCTTGACAGCAAGCGGCAAGCCTTTGCACTTGCTTACAATTTTTCTACCAATGTCCATAAATTTTTCACGCTCATTATCACTCCTTCGAGATAATGCAACTTGACTAAACAATGACCAACAATTTTCATTCGACAGTGTCCCTAGTTGGTACATTTTAGTGGTTCCCAATACCTCTGCAACATTCTGTTTACGTGTGGTCACTAAGATTCTACTTTCGAGAGAACCACACTTAAGAGAGTTTTTAAGTTGTTCCCAATTACTATAATCTTCTGTCCATACATCATCAAGAACAATAAGAAATTTAACTCCCCTAATGGACTGACGGACCTGTTCTAACACATTTTCATACTCAACTATATTCGATGCAACACCTTTCAAAGATTCTAGAATTGCTTTGGCAATTCGAATCTCTTCAAAAGGATCAGACACACAAACCCATATTTTTTTGTCGAAATGGGCATTCACTAAGTCATCATTGAAAACTAATCGAGCAAGAGTAGTTTTCCCTATACCTCCCATCCCTACAATCGATATGATAGGGAGGGATGCAGATCCATTACTACTCTCACTCAACAACAAACTTATTATGTCATTCTTTTCATGATTCCTACCATGAATCTCTGCTACATCTACAACAGAGGTAGTGACTTGTCGTTCTGGTTCTCCTATAGCCCTTATAGGGCTAAAGTTGAACCTATCTTTTTCTACAGCAATATCATCCAGTGTTTTATTCAAACTTTTTATCTTGAGAGCAATATCGCGACGTCTAACAAATGGCCTGCAGTTAAGGCAACGAATGAAGGAACTAACCTTTCCTGAAGGCTTGGAAGCTTTTTCAGTTCCCATAATCTGAAATTTCTGCATGGCTGTGTTCCACTCATCCAAAACATCATCTATGTCATAGGACACGTCTTTGAGCTTATCTAGCCAATCCCGCACTGCATTGTCCTTCACTTGCTTGCTTTCTGCATCATCTAGCACAGCTTTAATGGCCTGGAAATTGCTGGTGAGCTTCCGGACTTCATCATCAACACCCACGACCAGTTTGACTTCTTCTCCAATCTGTTGACGAAGGATCGAACCCAGTTGCTCCAAGATCGTTGAAACAATAACTTCAGCCATTTTCAAAGAAGGTATAAGATAAAAGAAAATAGGAGGAATGGAAATATTTGGTGTATTTTGGTGTGATTACATTGTTACATTCCAATCAATATTTATAATGCCTACAATTAACCTACGAATCCTTCACTTCAGGATTGTCCAAAGCAAAGTATGTAGTGCTCTCCAAGCAAATCCCATATTCTTTCTTTTCTTTCTTGCATTTGATTTTTCAGTCTTAATTAATTCATTCATTTGTGTTAATTACCATCAAACCCAAAAGCTTAAACTGAAAGAAAAAAATCAAACTATAGTATTCAAGACTTGAGGTTATGATATATTAGCATGCCCTCTCACGTATAACATGAGCAGATAATAGATGATGGATACATGTACAATAAGAAGATTTTTAGATAAAAAGGGGAGAAAGGGTTTGAAATATAAACTTTCAAACTCTGATATCATGTTAGTTATCATTAGATCAAAAGTTTAAGCTGATAAGAAAATATCCTACTATAGTATTTAAGATTTAAAGTAATGATATGTTAGCAATTTGGTATTTGTATAATTTTGACAGCATGTTAATAAAATATTATTTTGAATAAAGAATCTGATTGCAGAACATCTACGCAAAGCAAGAATCTAATACACGGTTCAAACAATTAAAGATGTAAAGCATAGTACCAAAACTAAATTGCAAGGCAAAGATGTAAAGCATATGTTCAATTGAGAGTGCTTACTCAAAGAATAACTTGAAATCCAAGCTAGTTTTCATATAATGAAAAATCATTTGGTTTTTCATGTGATATATTCATTGAAGACAAAAAAAAAAAATCAACATCATAAAAAAGGGTGCAAGTAATTGCCCTGCAAAATCCTCTGTTTTTTTCCTCTGTTCTGATACGGTGGAAAATCGCGAAATAGTTGAAAACGGAACGTAATAATAACGCATTGAAGCATGAACCCAAAACTGGATTACAGTAGGATCGCGTTGGCTCAATTTTCAAACTTAATGGAACTTAAAATTATTTGTGTATACGAAAGTAATGGATTACACATCAAGTAATAATTTTCAATTTTTCATCAAGCACACTGACTGTACACAAGAATGGGCTGCATTATTTACGAGCACAAAGATTGCTTAAGTATTGAAAAGCACAAACTATGTTTGATTCATTTATTTGATTTTCAAATTTTGAACTGATTTAGTTCTAAGTACATTAAGAATTTGTAGTTGGTCACATAGCAAATCCATTAGAGAAACATAAAGATATGACATTAGTTTCTTTCTTTATGGGTTAAGCTATACATGGCATATCTGCTCTGGTGCAGCCAAGGGAGACTGTAGGTCCAACAAAGCCTAATCTGGTACCGACATAAATTGCAATATTAAAAACATCAAATTTGATTAGGTAACTCGGCAACTAGAATGTTGTGTACTTTTTTTTTCTGCAGAAAACTTTTAGTAGTCTTAACAAAACATTTTCAATGCTATGCATAGGAAGCAGGGCATGCACCTTGGAGTATGTATGTGATGCCTGACTCATAGTTTTTAAACATTCAAGCATCCCTTTTTAATATATTTCATTTGGCATCATGCATATAATACTCAATCCATATCACATTCTTGCAACTGTTAAACAACCCATCAAAGAATTTAACTAATCCAGCAACAACTCCAACATGACCCGAGCCGATTCCGGCAGCAAATCCAATACCAAGAGTATCATTGGGGCTCCTGCACAAAACCACAAAAAAAGTGCCAGCTTCAATCTTGATCCTGAGATCATTACCACTAGTAACACTAGTGATCATAATTATGTGGTCCCAATTTGGAGGTCACTCTAGAAATTCGTGATGATTCCATCCCCGTCCATAGTACTCAGATGGGGACGGAAAGAGGTGGAGGAAGAGAAGGAGAAGGAAATGAAGATGGAGATATTGAGATGGATATGATTTGACGAGCTCACTAGTACTACCTCCACCAACGGTCTTCTTCACTATTCCAATTTTGGTGAATGTATAGGTAAGTTTGTAAAAGTGGCTTATATATGTCCATTCGATAGAATCATGATTTGTTTACATTTATATAATTACTGTATCTACTGATTATTAAGTTGATTTTAAGAAGGGAAGTAGGATACTCTTTCATATGATGATATTTGTGAATCCTCATCCAAAGTTAAAAAGGAGTATACTTTCTAGAAAAAGGTTTTCAGGATACGTTTTTCCTTGTCTTTTTTTTTTTTTTTTTTTTTGGTCTTTTAGTTATAAAAAATTAAAAAATAATTTTAAAAATAATTATTTTAAAATATATTAGTATTGCATAATTTTATTTTATTTGTTACAAATAATAATTAAAGAGTCCAGAACGTGGGTGATGATGACTAATTGTGCTTCTAATTTAAAATAATTATCATTAATCATTGATTGTTTAGTAGCAAAAAGATTTAAAGCCTCTAAAGTTTAATTTATTTTTTTCTTTTTTTTTTTAAAGCTGAAATTGAAAGAGACAAAGTAATATTGGAGCCTATCGAGATCATACATTATTTGTGTCGGTTGGATATCTATTCCCATAAATATATGCTTAATGAGAATTAAGCCTCTAACAAGACATAGAGTCAGGATTTTGGTTTTAAGTTAGGGGGGGGGGGGGGGGGGGGGGGCGCGGGGGGGTTGGTTGAAGGGGGAGTTGGCTATCAAAAGCAAAAATAAATATTTAAATTAATGCAAGACAATTACTTATGTTGATGTATTAAATCATCAAAAAACTAAATACAATACCATTTAGTCATATAACAAAATATGGAATTCATCACTCTTTTGAATCATGCAAATCGTTTATAATATTAAAATTACACTAAATTTTTCTTTCAAATGATCAAAGAGTTCATGAAAAAGTCATATTCCACCTTACCATAAGCTTAATCTTTAATGAACTAACAAAAAATCGAGTACTAATAACTCAAAATTTTAAAATAAATATAATATATTTATTCATTTACAAGCTCAAGCTTGATAAGTTTAGATGCAATAATCAAGATGAATATTCAAAATGCAGAGTAAAATATAAACAAGATTACATAATATGTGAAGAATTAAAATTTCCTATTTAAGATAGAAATGATGAAATTTTTTAAATATTATCAAATAAGGCGAGAAAAATATTTTATGATTTTAGACAAAATCTAGTTTGATATATGTGGCTTTAATTATAAAAATAATAATAAATTTGATGAATTAATTCAATTTTAATTATATATTTTGTATTTAACAAAATATAATTTATATATTAAAAAAAAATTATGGGCTGGGGTCTAGGGGTGCCATAGCCCCTGTGGCCACCCAATAGCCCAACCACTACCTCTAACCTCTTAGAGGATGAGGAGGTATACAACTATCTATATAATGAAATAATTTATCTAAAATTTTAGTGTTAATAAATATGAGTATGTTCGTTATTTTAAATTCAAATAATTTTTACGTATTTCTACAATAGTACCTTTGTAATTTAAAGAAATTTGTGCAATTTTTTAGAACTTTTTATTTTATATTTTGAGGACTCTTTTTTTTTTTTTTTTTTAATTTTCATTTAATAATATGATCAATTTAATTTCCAAGTAATATATGCAAGGGTATAATTTTTCTTTTTTTCAATACAACTTAATAAAAATATAACAAATCGAGGTTGGCTAGTAATATGCCTTTCACACTTGCACGTTTAGAGATTATAAGTTTAAGTTATCTTCCATTTCCCAATCCCAAATTTATTATGATACGTAAGAAGAATAAGATTGAGTGAGATTAGTTGCACATAAATTCAAATGAGAGAAATTATTTTAATAATATATGAAATAACATGGACAGCACTGCCTAAATTTTTCAAAGCCCCTTGGACTCAATCAATAATTTTTCAAACAATAAGGAATGGTTGTTCAATTAAATAATGAAGATAATACTTTTTTTTCCTTTGTTTTTTTTTTTTTTTTGAATCTATATTTTCTATTAAATAATGAAAATAATACCTTTTTTTTTTTTTTTATCTATTTTACTATGACAGGCATAAAGGGCGACGCTACAAAATTTATAGATGAAGTACCATTTTGGACAGTTGCTCGAAAGCATAAAATAAATGCAGAACTTTCTTTGACATGTCAGTATCCTATCTGAGCTTTTTCTTGTTCTTTTCATTTATCAACACTAATTAATTAGTTTAATTATGAGAATACTAATTAACTTCTATGTATTATAATGAGTGATCATGCAGGGTAGATAAGGACGCCGATGGAAAAATCACAAAAGATGAAATCAAAGAGGTAATTTTTTAACTTTTTTACCAGCCTCAATGCTTATCTAGCAAAGTCCAAAAAAATTAATACTACATAATGAGTAAGGATTTTCTGCATCACCCCTTTTTTTTTTTTTTTGGTTGATTTTTTGATCATCTAGTGACATATGAACATAAAAAATAGTGGATAGTTAAAATTGTTATATTTTTTCTCTTTTATACATCACTCGAACTTAAACTATCTCTTAAAAAGTTTAGCAAAAACAAGAACATAGCAGAGAATCTTTACTCATAAATAACTCTTCTCTAGCTAAAAAATGGGCCTTTATTGTGTCTTTAACATAAAAATTTATTAGCATTTCAATATTTCTAACCATAATACGAAAAATTGATGGGTGTAGATTACAGTCTTAGTGCCTCTGCAAACAAGCTTCTCAACATTCAAAAACAAGTTGAGGAATATCCAGATGTGATTATGGAAGTATTAGACCCCTATAAAGATGGACACATCAGGGTAATATAAAACGAAAAATCTAAAAAAAAACCTCTGAAATAAAAAATATTATCAGTTTACCCTAGCTTTTGAAAATATTAGGAAAAAAACACCAAATGTTAGCCCAAAAGTGGTTTTCATCCAAATATAAGTGGGTTTATCCAAATATTAGGCGTTTTTGACAAAAACATGAAATTACCTTTACTGTATTATATTAATAAATTTAAAAATTAAAAAAATATTAAAACTGTAAAAATTTAAAAAAAAAATACAACTTTAAATAATTAAAATAAATTAAATTAAAGAAAAATTAATAATAATTACCTTAAACTAATCAATAATAAATTAAATTAATATCTAATATTTAAAACAATTATATTTGAAAAAAAATGGGGGTGGATATCCCAAATGTAATCTCCACCATTCATGAAGACAGATGAATGGTGGAGATCCCATTTGGGAACTCTACTTTTTTAAATTATTTGGGATCCTATATGTGATCTCTAAAAAACTAAAAATTAAGAATTAAAACAATAAATAATTAATATGTTGATCATCATAGTTGATCATCACATCCAAACCAACACCACTATTGTTCATCATCACCCATCACAGGTGTTTAACAACCATCACATATACCACCAAACATGAAACCATCATCATCACTATTTACCATACACAACAATCATCTAATAAAATTAGTTAAATTAAATTACTTAGTATTCAAAAATTAAAAACCATTTCTGCATGTGCATCCATCTCCACTTTAAAAAATGAAAATAAAAATTTTAAAATTAAAAAAAAAAAATGCCCAGATCTGGATCCAGAAGATAGGTCCAGAAAGTCTCCATCTTTTGGATACAGAAGGCCTCCATCTTAAAGATGGAGATCGAATCCATAGGCATCCAAATGAGGATGACGACAGAGGTTGAGAGGGAAGACAATGACCGACGGATGGTGGAGAGGGAAGAGAGCACAATCGAGGAGGGTGGAAAGGGAAAAGAGCACGACGGATGAGGGTGGAGAGAAAAGAGAGAGCAGTGACAGAGGGCAGAGAGGGAAAATAGGAAAGTAGAGTAGGAAAGGTAAGAGAAAGCGACGACAGAGGGTAGAGAGGGAAGAAAGCATGACAGATAAGGGTGGAGAGGAAAAGAAAAAGAGACGGCAGAGGGTGGATAGGGTGGTGTTGGTGGTTGAATGGTGATAAATGAATGGGTAGGGTTGGTGAGATAAATGGTGATGATGATATTGTGTTGTTTTATGTTATGCATATAGGTGGGTTAGATGGATGCCATTTGTCTTCATCCAATTCATGCCATTATAATGAAAATATCATCAACATTCAATGACCTTTTTACTCTCCAAATTGACAAATCTGTTAGTTCATTGACGAAATTATTATGTCATTTAACGGTTGGGTCGTTTTAGATATTATTTTCAATACTAGAGGTGATTTAATATTATTTTCAATTTTAGGAGGTAAAATAATAGTAACCCTAATTTAAAAGTTAGTATGTTTTATTCGGGTAGAAATTTTCTTATTAATATGAAACATTAAGAATTTTAACAATTTTCACAGAGTAACAAAAAAATAATAATAATAAACAATTTAAGTATGTAAGATATATTTAACGACTGAGAATTTATGATTGAAACCTGAATAAAATACTAGACTTTGTACATGAGAATTTCTCTTCATTTCGAATCAATTTTTTTTTTCGCAAAAAAAAAAAAAAAAAAAAACACTTTACACTGCTGCTGTTCAATGGGTTAAACATATTGAGAAGCTGAAAAAATGCTTCCAGAGACTCCAAAAAAACTAAGAGGGTATTGCAGGAACTTAACCCAACATAGGAGAAGAACCCATTAAGGAGATGGTATCAGAAGGTTCAATACTTTTTAATAAATCATTGACAAAAAGGTTTGGGTTTTGATGTTGTGTCTTGGAATTGTTTCAGGATTATTTGCATACAAATTTGTGCAATATCAAAACAAAGCTATTTATGATGTGATGGGAAATTGTGTTTACATCACTAAAGGAGCTGTAGAGACACTTAAATTCAACATGGCTTCGATTTATTACTAGTCTACACTAAAGGTGGCAATTTGGAACACGACACAATGGGTTGACATGGATCTGACAAGATTATTATGGGTTAGGATTGAGTATAAATAGTTTGGGCAAATAAACGGGTCAACTCGTATAACCAGTTTAATAATCGAGTGTTGTTCGTGTTTATTTAATCGTGTCACAGTTTGACCCATTTAACATGGTAAAAATGTAATTTCATATTAGAGAGGTACTTATGTAATTTGAGCTTTAACTATATATAATGAAAATTGAAAACCCCAGCTCATTTTTTCTCCACAGTCACCACATCTTCACTCTGTCAACTCCATTTGCAGTTTGCCTCCCTTTCATTTTGGTTCATTTGTTCTATATTTTCACTAACCCTCTCCATCTTCTACCTCCCACTGTCTCCTCCCCACCTTACACCTCATCGTATCTATCGTCTCTCACCCTCACACCTCAACTTAACAATTCATTTGCTACTCAAAGAAGAATTAAAAATCGAGAGAATAGAGAGAGAACTAGATAGAGAAAAAGATGAAATAGATCGATTTGGAGGAGAGAGAGAGTGCAAAATGGAAGATGAGAGGGTGTAGCTGGTCGGACAGCGTTGGATTTCAGTGGAGATAAGTGATGGGTGATAGATTTTAGTGAGTTTTTTTTGTGGGTTTTTCTTTTTTCATGGTTTAGGTTTTGATGGAGATGGTTTTAGTGATGGAAGGTGTGTTTCTATGGCAGATTTGAGTGGTAGTGGCTATGAGGGGCTTTTTTTTTTCTTCTCTTATAGGTTTTGTTGGTGAGGGAGATGAGTTAGGTAGTCGAATCTATAATGTGTTTTTTTTTTTTTTTTTTTTTTTTTTTTTTTTTTTTTTTTTTTTGTGGGTGTTTGGTGAGATAATGGTATGAAAGAAGGCTTTAAGGTTTGACGATTGGTGTTCGACAATGATTACAGATGAAGAGGACGATCGAAGCTGCAGCTGCTTCTTGTTCTTTTATCCTTTCTTTTTTTTTTTTTTTTTTTTTTTTGTTTGCTGAGTAATGGTGTTTGGTTAAAGATGAAGGATTTTTTTTTTTTTTTTTTGGTTTTGGGTAATGGATTTGTATTTGTGTATTTGTGGATTATATTTGTTATTTTGTGGATTGTATTTTAATTTTGTTTTATTAGATTTATATTAAAATTTAAATGTAATAAATTTGGTTAAATAGTTCAACCCGTTTATTAATTGCATTAGCTAAACGGGTCAATAAACAATCTGTAAATAAACAGGTTAACCGTATTGTATCCATGTTGACTCGTATCTAATCGTGTCGTATTCGTGTCAAAGAGGTCTAACTCGTTTATTAATTGGGTGGTGTTCGTGTCGTGTCAAAAATAATCATGTCGTGTCCAACCTGACCCGCCCATCTAGATTGCACCTCTCATCTGCACCATTACTTGGCTTAGAAACAAGACCAAATTAGGAGTAGTCGTGCCCTTTGACAACAATTAGATTTTCATATGGTAATAACTTAAACTCAGAACACTTTGTTGATTTAAGCTCTTATTGAGTTTTTAAAATATCAATATTATATATGGATTCAATAATAGATTAATTACAAACTTCCATCCAAACTTAGTAAAATCTAGTTTACTATTATTTGATTTTATCAAGTTAATTAAGGACTTTGATACATGTAATTTATAGGTGATTGCTGCTAGAATTGCCATTGGAGTTAAATTACATGATAGAGCTCATCTAACCTATGATTTCTTAAGACTTGTTCAAGTAACAAATGAAGAACATGAAGTAATGAAACCTTATTTTGGGGAGAAGCAACCACAAAACTATTAGTGGTTTGTGAAGGGAATAATAATGGTGGTTTTGATGTCTGTATCATTCATATTAGCCAATCCTTGGTTTAGGCATAACCAATGTTTCAAAAATCGTTGGAAATTGGCAATTTTCTGATGATAAAACAATGACTGGCATGCTGCTAGTCAGATGAAGGTGAGATCAACAACCAAAATCGAATGGGCCTATCAATCGACCGAATCGCCAGACTAATCGCTGACTAGTGTGATATCAACAATGGCAGATTCGATGAGTGTCATTCCTGAATGGAAGAAAATGAGAAGAAGAAAAAGAAGAAGGGAAGGAAAAGAAGATGAGCAAAAGAAGAAGGTACCTAGTCCGAAGATGCAAAGGAAGAACTGAAACGGTGGTAGAGAAAGTGTAGCGGTCTAGCGAAGAAAATGAAAAGATGATGAAAGAGGAGAAGAAAAAGAAGAAGAAAGAATCAACGATTTTAGAGAGAGAGAGAAAGAGAAAAAGAAAAAAGAAAGAAAGATAGAGAGAGAGGTGGAGGGTTAGCGTTGGTGAATGTTTAAGTGTTTAAAACATATATATATATATTAGGACAAATTACACTAACCTCCATAAAGTTTGACAAAATTACACCAATATCTAAACTTTAACCCCTAATATTTAAAAAAATATCAGTTTATGCCCTTATATTTTAAAAAAATAATAATTTCCTCCTAAAATAGTATTCGTCGATTAATCGACGATTACTCACTGAATAACCAATAAATTGTTAACCATTGCCTCATCGGTCGATTAGCAAGTAGTGATTTTTGAAACCATGGGCATAACAAGCTCAAAGAAAAGCTGCAAAAAAAGCACAAAACCATACCCAAACTCTTTGAAAGACTCATTGGCTTCAATGCCTTCAGGTACTCACACCATTTATTTGTAATTGTCTATGTCCTTCTAGTTGTTCATGGCATTTACCTCTACCTCATTAAGTTATGGTATCAAAAAATGGTGAGCTCTTGCCTGTCTTTTAATTTGATCTATATTATCAATCTTCGATTGAATGCTGAATGTCTAAACGTTGTTTGATAAGAGGTATCTCCAATATTATTATGTATTTTTGAGTTTCTATTTGTGACACATTAACAATTTTTCTAAATATTGGTCCATTTTAGCATTAAATATGTATCCACCTTAGCAAAAAATTATAAAAATGTATATTTTCTACACCAATGCAATTATCTAAAGCAAAATATGTATCTAACTTTTAACCAATCATATAAAATATGTGTCTTTCTGTCTCTCCTTTCATATTTTATAATTAAGATGATAGAAAGTGAGACAAATCCATATTTTTAATTGTTTAAAAAGGGTGAGAAATCCTAATCAAAATTTATTCTTAAAAAAAAAAAAAAATCGTCAGATGGCTTCCATATTTATGTTAAATAATTACGAGGGTTTTTTGGCCTCATTATCTATCCATATACATAATTGCATTAGAGATGCTCTAAGATTATCATGCGAGTTAGTTATAAATTAAAAATCTCTCATATACTGATTTTTGTGTTAAACATAGTAAATTTAATTATATCTTCTATCAATGGTTGGGATTTATCTTTTTATATTTATTATTTTTAAATGCAGTTGTTTAATTATATTGTATTTAGCAATCACACAAAAATTAGTATAGTGAAGAATCCTTATCTAATAAGTAATTTATATTGTTATGATTTTTGACTTGATTTTCACTTTTATTATAGACATGGATGTATGTGATAGTTCCGGTCATACTTTATGCTTGTGAGAGGTTAATTAAAACCTTTAGATCAACACCACATGAGTTCGAGTTCTTAAGGTTATACAACTAATTCCTAATTTCCCATCAAAGTTAAAAGCAATTAATTAGTCTCAAATGTTCTAATTTCCCAAGTGATTTTCATTTTTGAGAATATTATAACCAAAGAAATTGATACTAAATCACCAAAAATTAATGTGAACAGGCACCCATTTTCCATCACTTCAGCACGATGACTACCTTAGCATTCACATTCGAAATCTTGGAGATTGGACAGGCCGAATCAAAGCCGTCTTCTCCGATAGCGTTGAAGGAAGAAGCAACCCCATGTAAGTTACTATTACTATTAGTTCTCAAAAATTTTGATTCCTAGTTAGAGTTATGTAACCTGATCAATACATTTAATTCTTATAATTAATTTTTATATAAGAAGGAGAATATAAAATAAAATAATTTTAATCATTTATATTTAATAATATTAGCATAAATCATAAAATCTTTAAAAGTCGGTCAAACTTTAGATAAGTAAAATATCTTCAAATATGTCTCTTATATTTGTGTACCAATGGAAATTAAATTGTAGATGAAAAATTAAGATCGATGGTCCATATGGATCACTAGCACGAGATTATAACGCTTACGATGTGGTGTTACTAATAGGGCTAGGAACTGGAGCCACCCCCACGATCAGCATTGTCAAGGACATCATCAATAACATACAAAGACAAGAAGACAACTTAGAATCAACCGTAGAAAGTCGCAACTACAAAACAAAGAAAGTTTATTTCTACTGGATTGCAAACAAACAGAGCTCTTTTAATTGGTTCAAAGAGATAATGAACGAACTGGCTGCAGTGGATAAGGTGGGTGTGATAGAACTCCATAATTACTGCTCTAGTGTTTTTGAAGAAGGAGATGCTAGGTCAGCCATGATTTCTGTGCTCCAGTCTCTACACCATACAAAGAAGGGTGTGGATGTGGTGTCCGAGACCCGAGTCAAATCCCATTTCGGTAAACCAAACTGGCACCGAGTTACAAGAACATTGCTAGCCACCATCCAAATTCTACGAACGATCAGTTGTTTTTTTTTTTTTTTTTTTTCCTCGAGTCATTTTCTTTGAAAGAGAAAATAAAAAATTTCTTAAAATAAAAAATAATATCAGTAAACACCATTTTTAAATATAGAAAAAGGGAAATTTATCGTTTTCAGCCAAATAAAAAGGGAATTTTTGTTTTTACCCAATATTTTATACAAATTTGTTTTTAACCTCTCAAACAAATTATTTCCATTGTATACCCAAGATTACTAAATTACCCTTCAAATTAAAATCACCCAATTGCCCTAAGCAAAACTACCAAAATAGCCTTCTTCTTCCTCCCACTTCCTCCTAGCATCCAAACCTCTCTTCTCTTTCTCTTTACTCTATTCATGGTTTTTGTTCTCTTCCATTCACCATTATAGCCGAAAGTCAAACCTCCTAGCAAGGGATTCTTCATTGGAGCTTCTTTGTTCATTGAAGGTTTTTGATCCATTCAAGTGTGATCCGTTTTGAAGCTTCTTCTTCCATTTCAAGTGATTTGAGTTTCGAAGGTAATGTATGTGTTTTTGTTGGTTGGTTTTTAGGTTATTTTGTTCAAATTGTAAGCTAAAGACTTTAAGAGTGATTTGGTTGTGATATATGGCATCTGAAAGATAAATTTGTAGATTTGCAGTTTCTGCAAAAACTGCGACAAAATCGGTTTTTAAAATAACTAAAAAACCGATTTCGGTTTTTACAGAGGTGTAAAACCAATTTCTCTCTTTTGATCGGTTTTCATGCCACTGGAAAACCGAAATTGGTTTTTCATTTATATGAAAAACCGATTTGAGCAATTTTTGATGTTTTCGATATTTGTTGTGTTTTGGATGTCGTGTATTAAATTTTAGTGTTATATGTGGTTAGATATGATCGTAGGCAGTGTTAGTATAATTGTGATATATCTTGTGTTTTTAATGGTGGACATTGATTTAGTGTTAGATTTTTTTATATATGATTGTACTTTGTAATGTTGTCCCATTCTAGTGAGACTAATTAAACATTCTTTGAATGTTATAGGAATAGCTCGCGAAACGATCGTAATCAACTTTGATGGAAAGTGGAATGAATCTAACTACGTTGGGGGTGAGTCGATCATGTGTGGGGTCTCCAAAGATAGTAGTTTTTTCATCGTTGGTGGATGTTGTGTATGGAGAGGCTAGCATTGATAGAAGAAGGTGAGATATTCATATATATTATTTACTACAAAGTATGGCCAATGGCCCAATGAAAAAAATACATATCATGTCCAATCTTGGTGTGGTTGGTTTGATGGCGGTGAAAAATGTTGATGTTAGAGAAATTTATATTGATAAGGTTGTAAGAGATTTTGGAGCTGGAGTTAGTAGGCATATCGTTCGTCCAAATGTCACCGACGCAATACCAGACACAAGACATGAGATGCCAACTAGCAATAGACCTGTAGATCCGTATATGGTTCAAAGTCAATTTTATCTTATTTCAGGTGTTGGTAGCAATCAGGTTGATGCTTCGGTCACCCCATTTACATCTATGGAAAGTCTCATTCATGAAATTAATGATGATTATATGAATGATGTTAGCGATGATGAAGAGCAAGACACAGATGATAATGGTGATGGGACAGGGGATAGTGATGAAGAGGAAACTGGATTTAATGATGTCGTCAAGGATGAAGGGCTTTCAGAAATAAGATTTTCGGGTTTACATTTTCAGAACAATCCTTCACAACCATATTGGATTGTTCCTAGTGTAGAACTGGGCGACATTGAGGCTACTTCAAGCGCTGTGTCAACCGTCTATCAACGTGGTACTTTGTATAAATGTGCATTCTTTGATAGTAAACAAGAAATGTGTACAGCTATTGGAGAATATGCTCTGAAATCCAAGTTTGAATATCGTGTTAGACGCTCAGACGCGGAACGATTTGAAGCCGGTTGCAAGGATAAGAGTTATAGCTTTATAGTTCTTGCAAGATGCAGAAAGGGTTATTCGATGTGGTTTGTGTTGAAGTATGTGGCGAAACACACGTGCCGTCAGGTAGCCATGAAATCACATATGAAAAGTGTGAAGGCTATTGTCATCGAAAAATTATATACTAGAAAGGTGGGGAGAGATATTTATACACCTAATTGTTTGATCGGAGAAATGCTAGATCAGTATAGTGTGCAGATCTTGTATAGTAAAGCTTGGAAGGTTTTACAATATGCAAAGAAACTAGCATATGGACAAGCAAATCAGTCATATCAACAACTTCCGTCCTACTTTGAAATGTTAAAAGTATCAAACCCTAGCACAATGACAACAATTGAGAGGGATAAAAACAACCGGTTCTTGTATTCGTTCATTGCACTTGGAGCTTATATTGAGGGTTTTCGATCTTACATGAGACCGGTTGTTGCTATTGATGCCACCCATTTGAAAGGTGAATACAAAGGGGTGATTTTTTTTGCTATCTGCAAAGATGGGTCGGAGATGATTTATCCCATCGCTTTTGGATTTGCTGATGGAGAGTTAGATCGTTCATGGACTTGGATTTTAAGTAGATTACGAGAGGTAATCGGTGTGTCAGACGATTTGCTTATCATATTCGATCGTCACAAAAGCATATTGAATGAGATGAGTGTAGCTTTTCCTGAAGTCTCACACATATTATGTTTTTTCCACCTGTGGCAAAACCTTAAGCAACACTGTAAAAAGTATTCGAATGTGGTGGAAAAAGCATTTTACAGTGCAGCATACAGTTATGTGTCATATGACTGCAATAGAATGTTTGAAGAAATTCGGGCGTTGCATCCGAAATCACATGAAACTTTGGTTAAGGTTGGGGTAAGTAGATGGTCACGGGCATATTGTCCGAACAGAAAATATGACATGATGACCACTAACATTGCAGAAGCACTCAACAATTGCATGATGCAAGCATGTCGTTTGCCAATAACTACTCCACATGAATATGTGAGAAATGTGTTACAAAGATGGTTTAATAATAGACGTGGTGCTACTGAAAAACTCACGACTTCTGTTACCACTGCTGCGTACGATCGAATCATGTTGGCCAAAAATTTATCTATGGAAGTTACCGTACATCCTATTATAGAACCGATCACATACAGTGTTCTACATCCTAGCAAAGGCGATGTGGTGGTTAATATTGAAACGAGCACATACACTTGCTTGCAGTGGAACTTAGATCAGTTGCCATGTATTTATGCATGTGCTATAGCAAGGTATCATAATTGTACATTGTTAATTTCTATATTTAATGTCATATCATATTTTTACACTTAAATAAATATTTATGATACATGTCAGGTTTAAGGGCGTCAGTTGTGATACACTTTGCAGTCATTATTATAGCACAAAGTGGCTGGAAGCTGCATATGCACGTCCGATCAATCTTGTTCCTAAATTGTCTAATTGGAATGTTTCCGTGGAAGTTAGAAGCATGATTGTACTACCACCCATAGGAAAAAGACAAGCAGGTAGGCCGAAAGAGGTTTGGATTCTTTCAGTTGGGGAAGCTCGTCGAACTAAGAAGTGTGGAAAATGTGGTCAGAGAGCACATAACCGTCTTCATTGGCCTAACCCCCCAACATCCTTCAATGGAGGGATGAGGGTAGCTGCAAGTGTAGAAGCCCAAACTAGCGAAGCCGCTACTACAGAAGTTGGAACAAGTGCAAATGCTCATGCAAATACTGCGCCCTCACGAAGATGCCGCCTCTATCATGAGACTGGACACAACCAACGTCGATGCCTGCAACGGTTTCCTACTCCCAATCAAATGATGGGTAATGATCCAAACATTGATGATTAGACACATTAATTAATTGAAGCTTTTATTTTAATAATATGTATTATGTTATTTTTTTTAAATGAATTAAATTACTCAAATTCTGTGATGAAGTGATACTATTATACACGAATAGTAGTACACCATACAAGGAGAAGTTTGTTAAATGTTTTTTAAAAAAAATTATAAATAATTTAATTTGATGAATAATGAAGTGAAGTAATTGACATCAAAACGGAAAAATGGGTAAAAATTGGACAAACAAAATAATCGGTTTTTCATTACTTTTAAGAAACCGAAATCGATTTTAATGTGGGCATAATATTTTAAGGAAGAAGGGGTAAAAATTGATAAAAGAAACCGATTTCAGTTTTCCATTATTGATAAAAAACCGAAATCGGTTTTTAATATCTCATAAAACCGGCAATGATTTTATCCCTCCTTTTTCCTCTGATCGGTTTTTCAGTTATATGAGAAACCGATTTCGGTTTTTAAGCCCACTTAAAAAACCGATCTTTGTCTTTCTTGCGTTCATCCCCTTCTGATGGCTTTTGGTGCGCAACAAATGGCTTCGAATTACTTAAATTTAAACAATTAAAGTAAAATTGGGTAAATAACTTATATAATGACTCTATATGGTGAAGTTGAAGTTAAACATGGTATTAGGTGATAACATTTCACATTATACAAATCTTAATGTAGATTCATCTAACCATGTTTTATTGTTATATTAGTCCATACTGAAATGCAACATTAATTCTATGGTTTTTAGTGTATTTGATCACTGGAAACTGTTGAGTCATTAATTATCATTATTTTATGCCCACATTACCTATTATTTATGCTATGTTATTGTGTGGAACTGGTACTTTTAATTTGTTTTATGTTTTTATGCTTTGAATTAGGTTTGAGAAAGAAAATGATGGAATCGAAGGATTTTTTAAGATTAATTGCAGCTCAAGGAATTGGAGAATGTTTTAAAAGGAAATTGCAGAATTTTGGACAGAAACGTGACGTGACTTGCGGGAGGTCGTATGAGTTGTACAGTTCGAGTTATGTGAGCTATAACCTACCAAATTAAAGCCTCGGATGTTTAGTTTCCATAGCCGCTGACGGTTTGTCAATTGGAATTTTCTAGAGAACGTTATGACCGATTTAGTGTCTAAAGGTCAGACTGTTACGAGACCTGACAGCTACGAGAAAACATAGGAAATTCAAATTTCCTCTTTTAACATTCCTAATCAATTTCCTAAACCTTAAAACGTCCTAATTAAATGAGTCAAGCAAATAGAAAGAGTTTTAGTCCTAAAATAAAAAGGATTCACATTCCAAATCAAAACTTGATTCTAAATCAAAGTTGGAAGTGGAATCCTTCTTAATTGAGGAAATCTTGTCTCTCAAGGATTGGATGTCTATAAATAGGTGCTTTCACCATTCAATTAGGGGGATTGAGAAGACAGAGATCGGAAGACAGAGAGAAAAGCAGAAGAGCAATGCTGAAGGCTTCGGTTTCATCTTTTCTTTTCTTTATTTTTATTTAGTTAGTTTATTTGTTAGGGCTAACTTGAAGCCCTAAACATGAACTCAATTTGTTTATCTTTTCAATAAAGATTTATATTTTGCATGATGAAATTAATGTCTCTAGTCTAATTTTATTCTATTTATTTTGTTTCTTTGATTGATCACCTTGGAAACATATTTTTAGAATTATGTTGTAAGAATATAAATCGCACATCATACGGGCATATTTTTTGTTTGCAACAATCAATTGCTTACGAACCAATTGAGAGACATTAATTCATAGATACCTAGAATAGACATCATGTTCTAAGATTTGTGTGATATTCATATTCTTCTAATGCTTAATGGGTTCCAATTATTAAACCTAAGTAGACATCATGCTAGGTTATAATTAGGAATACACGCATCTACGTAGACATCATGCGATTTGTATACTAATTAAGGAAGAATCTATACGACATGAGTTAATCATACCTTGTCGTGAATATCTTCATCATGCATTATTATAAGTTTGCTTTATTAATCTTTTTAACAAATTGAGGGATTGTTTAGTGGTGGATAGGATGTCCTAACTAAGTTTTTATTCATTGATTTTCTTTTATTCAATTTTATGTACTAATATCAATTTAATTCCAAAAGCCCTCTTGATTTTATTTTAATTGCTCTAGTTTAGGTCTTAAATAAATTTAAAATTAAAGTAAGTTGAAACTCTTCGTGGGATCGACCCTTGCTTGTCGCTATACTCAGTCAAACGATTTGTGCACTTGCAAGGTTTAAATAAATTTGGTTTATTGAAAAATTCACCAACAGAAACCTAAAATTTGGAGGGAAAAGAGGTCAAAATCTCTCAAAATGACATGATCGATTTTTCATTATAGTTAAGAAACCGCAATCGGTTTTCCATATACCTTAAAAACCGATGTATTATTTATCCCAACTTTTTCGTCTGATCAGTTTTTCAGGTGTATGAGAAACCGAGTTCGGTTTTTAAACACCCCAGAAAAACCGATCATTGTTTATTTCTCCTTTTTGGATATTATTGAATAATACTATATATCTTAATCACTACAATTAGGTTTGAGGTCATATATATATGATTATTTTTCTCTATTTAGTAGCCATGTCTCATATATTATTTAAAATTCACATTTCATTATCAAAATTAAACTTTCAACCATAGTAATAATATAATTCTAAAAACATTCAATATAACTTTTTAGAAAAAACGATTTATAGGATTAATTTTATTCCAATCAATTATTAACTTTATGTATAATATAAGCTAGGTTATATAATAATATATCTTAATTAATTTTATTCCAATCAATTATTAACTTTATGTATAATATAAGCTAGATTATATAATAATATATCTTAATTAATTTTATTCCAATCAATTATTAACTTTATGTATAATATAAGCTAGGTTATATAAGATACTATCTAAATGAATGAATAATTAATAAAAATACAATTACTTATATACAATCTCTCCATCAGAATTTACTATCCATTTTTCAAATTTATTTACTTTATACAATAGTGTCGAAAAGGTATACAGATCCCTTGCAATCTCTGCCTTCAGTGCAATGACATCTGCAACCTGATCAGGTTGTCTTGATTTTCATGTAATGTCGTTTGATTGTAACAAATCACGTATCTACATGACCACATATGCTCCACAGCTCGTCCTGTATCAGTAACAAATTAATTAAATGATATTATCATACCATTAAATATAAAATATAATATATATATATATATAATTTTCATTAAGTTATAAATTTACTCATCCATCAGGTTGCTGGGGTACAACCGATCTATCAAGACATTCAACTATCCATTGCTCATCCACAGGTGGCATCTCTATCTGGGTCCTCTCATAAAATCCCACGAACCACAATAAAATGGGCATCAAAGACACCAGCGGCTCAAGTGGCTCAATGCGGACAGCTAAGTCAGTATGTGCAAGAGAACCATATATTAATATCTTATTCTGTCTCAGGCACACTTGACAAAGGACCTAGTGACTTTGATCTAGGCTACATGGCAACAACACCTGCAGTTTGAAAATGTCAGTGATATAAGACTAATTTAAATATTTAAATTATCAAATAATAACTTATAATTTTTCTAACAACACTCATAGTTTCAACTTTCCACCACGATACTAATGAGTCTAACTTGCCAGAACCGAATGCTAGCCACTCTGAGGGTACATCAGCTGTAACTAGATCAAATGTTTTTCCTTTGAGGACGTATTGCTCTCTATAGTATAATGTCATCAATGCCTGCAAGATAGAAAATTAAACATGTTATTTAACTTAAGGGACACATGATGATAAGTTGTAGCGGCATAACTGATTGAAATATAAACACTCACAAATAAAGAGCTCCCATGAACCGCGTATCTAGTGTCCTCAACCTCATTCCACTTCTTTCGTAAACACATCAAATAAAAATCGATGTGCTCTGAAGTCAACCATCTGTTCTCATCCTCAATGGTTCGCAATGTTTCTGGTATCATGCACAACTGATAACGATCAACCACACGCCTAAAATAAAAGAAAAAAAAAACATTGGTAAATTTTTTTTTTAATAGCAACCAACATAAAAATATAAAACTGCTTATTATCAAAACCTGAGGTCCAACGACGTGGAAGCTTTGTCTTCATTGTAGACAGACTTTGCCACCTCCTCAACCTGCATTTGGGGCACCTTCTTTTTCTTTTTTGGCGGTCCAAGATCAGACTATCGTATGGTGTTCGCAGAGATGCCGCTGGCTTCATCTTTCGTTTGCCCTGCTCCTGGATGACCTCATCATGCAACTGTAAGGAAATCAAAACCATCAATTAAACATTTAGAATTATAAATCGAACTGTAACACAATTGAAATACTATACGTACCTGGTCATCACCACGTTCATCCTCCTTATGCACCTCCTGCTCCTCCTGATGGATGGCTGTCTGGTCTTTATGGATAGACGACTGATGTACTACCTCATCATCAGGGCCAGGTGACTGATGGACCCCCTCGTCCTCATGTGGTGGTGGGCTATAGATATGGTCAAGTGACTGATGGACCCTCTCGTCCTCATGTGGTGGTGGTGATGGTGGTAGTGGTGGGGTGGTGGTGGGCTATAGATATGGTCATTAGGGACAAAGCTCTCATCATCATCATCATCATCATCGTCATCATCATCATCGTCATCCATAGGAATTTTTAAATATTCTTCCACCTGTCTCAACCTTCTATCCATCTTACTTACTTTCTTGTAGGTTGCCTTCTGTAAACCCACAAGGTACTCAAACAACTGCTTCATCTGCATAAATAAGTTATTTTACACAGTGTACACAATTGTAAAAAAAATTTCAACAGAGTCTTTAACGCGACCCAACCCGGATACCTCTAACTCTGATCCGGTCGGTCACGTCGGGCACCCCAACGGATCCCTCCCAGACCCGACTCGTCGGGCTAAGCGAAACCCGTGGAGCGAACCCTAAACTCTTTCATACTTTCTGAAACATTGTTGGGTTGGGTTGTCTTTAAAAACTAAAAACGCGTAGGAAAAATTTTTATATTTGAATTTAAATTCATTTTCGCAACTCATTTTTCTAACAAAATTTCGGCAGCATAACAGCTATATTTTTAACGTTCCCGAAAAAACCTGTTTACAAAAATATCAACACTTCAACTAAAATTTATCACCAACCCAACTTCTGGTTGCCCGTAGGCCTCAATCATGCATTTGATTTCTAAATCAACTTAAATAAATTCAAACAATATTTAATAAATCTCATTTAAATCAAAAGCAATTTAAAAACAGTTATAAATGAATAATTGCAACTTTCAAATTACTTATACATTTCAAAAGATATTTACATGAAAATATAAATGCTGAAACAAAATGAGCTAATCAATGATGTCGTGTCGCGCTGGCTCGCCCGTTGGAGGTAATGCTACTGATCGGCTACCTGCTGAGAGTACCTGAGGAGGTTTTTATATAAAACAGAAAATAATGAGCTAGAAGCTCAGTGAGTGATAATTTATCTTTTCTTTGAAAGTCTGGTTTTCAAAACTTCCTCCTCTAAAAACATTTGAAAACTACTTTTTGTTTCTAAAGCGTTTCAAACTTAAATCTCTGAAATATCAACTTAAATAAGAGAATTTATATATAAGCACATGCATGTATTCAAATACAAAACTTGCAACTGTAAATCATAAATAACTTCAATAATAATTCTAAAGTATCTTTTATCTCAAATAAACTTTTCTTTTAAAAGTTGTTTCTCGATATCTTTCAAAATTACCATAGTATCCCTAAATCTGGGGTCTCTCGAATCTAACGGCTATGTGCGGAATTTCTCAGCGCTAACCATAGCTCGTCAACTCTTGAGACATCTCGCGGCTATGTGCGGAATTTCTCAGCGCTAACCATAGCTCGCCTAACCTGAGACATCTCGTGGCCATGTGCGGAATTTCTCAGCGCTAACCATAGCACACGAAACACTACCCCACATCAGTAATGGCGACTCGACTGACAGACTCTGACACTTATCCCCCCAAGTTAGTAACTTATCCCTTCCCAGGACTGTGCCAATTGAAGTGGGATAGACCGATCGGGTCTAAACTGCTCTGTAATCTCTGAAAATCCCTGAGGGGATACTTTCTGGTTTTGAAAACACTTTTCTCTTTTCTGTTTTAACTTTCTGGTGCAAAAGCACAAATCTCTTTTCTGAGTGCGTAAAGCACTAAAATCTGATTTCTGAGTGCCATAAGCACTAAAACTCATTTTCTGAGTGCATTAAGCACTAAAACTGATTTTCTCAATTCAAACTTGAAAACTTAGTTTCTGAAATCTCATTGCAACAACTTTATATATATTTATGCATATAAAATCACATTCTCATTTCATGCTCATGCATATATCAATGCATTAAAATAAACTCAAGCAATTACTTATCAAATCAAATTTGATAATTTGAAATACTTTTAAAATCTTTAAATAAAACTCACTCACAAAACTGATGACTGAAAATAGCGCGTGCGGAGCCCCTAATCCTCTCGCCTCGATCCACGAGCGTCCTCGTCACCTACATAACATATTACATTCGCGTAAATCTCTAGAAACTTGAAATTACACAATCGTCCCTATATGACCCCTTTTTACGCGCAACTCTCCATTTTAATTTCTAATCTTTAATCTTTCGCTTTTAATAGCTTCCATACATCTAATTAAACTCATTAGGGTCGTCCAAACACTCAACGGATGTCATAGGGGTCAATTTACGAAATTGCCCTTTAAACTAGTTTATTGCGCATTTTGGATTCTCTACAACTCTTTGATATTTTCTTCGTATTCTAAGCTCCCAATATACATAAATCCACTTGTTTTCCAACTTATTTTTACTCAAAAACAACCAACAAACAAATCATAACGAGATCCATTTCGAATCAACTTAAATCACCAACGAAATCATCAATTTCAAACTTAAATAACTCACCTCTTTTCTTTCGCGTTGACTACGCTTTGAGAATGATTTTCGAGCTGATTTTGGACTAGTTTGATAGCAGATCTGGGCTAGATTTTTCCTCTCTTCTTTCTCCCCCCCTTTTTCGCGCGGTTCTAATCTGGTTTCTGCTCGTTTTTGCGCGTGATGGAGGCTGGTCTGGACTGGGTTTTCTTCTCCTTTTTCTCCTCTCTCTTTTCCTCTCGGTTCCGCTGTGGATCTATTGCGGTTTCGCCGTCGATCGGCGGCGATTCTGTCGCGCGGGATGAGCTGGTTTTGGCCGCCGTTCAGCTCGGTTTCAGCTCGATCTGGTACGGGTCGGTGACAGGTGCTCGTCGGCGTCGTCACAACAGCTCGGCGACAACTCGATCAGCTTCTGCTGTCGCGACGCTACTCCGTCACGATCTGCTCAGCCGCGATCTGGTTCGACTTCAAGCTGTTCGGTTTCTGCTCGACGATG
This sequence comes from Nephelium lappaceum, assembly GCA_021234005.1. Classification (NCBI taxonomy): domain Eukaryota; kingdom Viridiplantae; phylum Streptophyta; class Magnoliopsida; order Sapindales; family Sapindaceae; genus Nephelium; species Nephelium lappaceum. The sequence goes on along the minus strand of CM037997.1, from coordinate 13,050,036 downwards.
GGTCACGGTGGCAGCAAGTCGAGCTGGTCGGAGCTGCACGCCATCTTCTTCTTCTTTCTCTTCTTTCTTCTTCTCTCTTCTCTTCTTTCTTTTTTTTTTTTTTTCTTTATCTGCGACAGCTCACCCTCTCTCTCTTTAGATTTTTAGACAAACTTTGGCTTTATGCTTTCCTCCCCAAACTATCCTCAAAATGACGGTCACGTCCTTTAAAAATATTGATCTCCTCCCTTGACTTTTAGCTTAATTTTACTTTGACCACAATTATTAAAGTTTATCTTCAATTTAGTCCCTTATTTCCTTAAAAATTATTCGATTTCATTCACTATTTTATCCTTCCGTTTAGTCTCCAATCGAGTTTAATTCAATCTCTATGAGTCCTCTATGACTTTAAGCGTATCCATAAACCATTTAGGGTCTCCAATAATTATTTAGGGACTATATCTGGGGAAATCCATAAAATCCAATTCGAGGGTTTACAGTCTTCCCTGTTTTTTGAGTATCCAGGGAAATATAATCTGCATATTTAAAATTAAACTTCGTCTATCATATTTAGAGACTCTGTCTCTCTATCCCACTTCATATGAATATACAACATGTCTACAACTTTTCCATTTACTCAAATGCACATTCACTTAACAATGAAATAAAAAAAAAAAAAATTAAGATTCGTACATCAGAATGTACTGTTCGTACATCATGCGACTTTTTTGCTCATAACTCTGTAAAGCTATCCTCTGATTCAATCTGTACACTTGGGATGTCTTCAAGTTGCTCCTCATCCTCCCTTGCAAACTCATCAACCTCATCATCACCCTTTCATCATCCACTTGATAATCATCATCACCTCGTGCATCATCATCATCATCATCATCCTCACTCCTTCCGCTGCCAATTTTATGTACCTCTTCGCCAACCAAATGCTTCGGATTAAAAGATGTCCAATAATCTGTCTCTTTTTCGGCATCAGTAGGCTTAAGGTTTGTGCAATACCAACTATCTGCAATATATATATAAATAGTTAATTATATTATTATTAAGGATGGTTAAAACAAAAAAAATGAAGAAAACCAATTTTAATTACGTTCACCACTTATAGGGGGAAAATCATTCAGGTTGGTTATGCCTTTCGAGGTCCTCTTCAGTGTCCGTCTCCTACACCTTGGCAGTGATGGTTTGAAAAAACAAAAATCAACAATTTGTTTTTCATAAAATTAAGTATTTTGCGGAACATTGAGTTTCAAAAACTTTTTAGAAAACTCAAGAACCCAAGATTCATAAAACAATGAAATAAAATAATATAAATAAATAAAAATCAGATTTTTCCCTTTTGTATTGATCTCTGTGGATTGCTCACCACTTTGTCTTCCTTGATATATCTCGAAACCAAGAAACAAGTGAGTAGACATAATTATATAGAATTGTGCTCACTTACTTTTTGATTTCTTTCTAAAAAAAAATCAAATTAAATAAATGATTATAAGAGATGAGTGTTTGATTTTTGGTTATACAAAGAACAAAGACACAAATTCTTGTTCTTTGTATTTGTTGAAAAAAAAAAAAAAAACTTCTTTTTTCTTTTCTCTTATTGTTTTTCAAAAAGCATAAACAACAACCAAAAACCTAGATGTAGAAAAGAAACTTTTTCTTTTTATAGGCAAACAATTAGGGTTTTAATTAATCAATATTAATATTGACTCTAATCTTATTATAATTAAACTTTTGCCCCATATAATATAATTAATTCAAAATTAATTCATATTATATTTTGAAATAAAACTTGTAACTTTTAATAAATTAATTCATAATTAATTTATACCAAAGTCACTAAGAATCGGATTCAAGACCTCTTATAAAATTAATTAAATAATTATTAATTCATAATTAATAATTAAATAATTTGAATAATTAATATTATTCAAATACCAAGTGAACACAAATTTTTGTTACTTATGTAACACTTGTAATTGGACGGTCCAATTACAATATTCTATATACATGTTTCTTATAGTAAAATGAGCTATCAAGGGGACCCGATGGACCTACAATTTTGAGCTCCAATAATATTGGAATTATTAATTAAACTCTTTAATTAAATAATTCATTATTATTAATCTTAAAGTTACTCCACTAAAAACTTAAGATTGCACTCTCAAAATTGTAGATGTTTTTTATACAATCTGAAATTTTTCAGTGTCCATTGATTTAATCACTACATATGATTTGACCCTCCAAAAATAGTTCATAATTAAAGCAAGGTCAAATGTCCGTTTTACCTCTCTAATTATTTCTTGATCCTTAAGTACCATTGATTCTCTAATGAACAATATATTCATAACAACTTATGAATTTATCTTTCTGTTTACATATAAACAGAAAGTTGAGCGCTCTTATTGTTCAAGACCTGAATCAACCCTTAAGCGAACTACTTTTTAACTTCTCGCAAGAAGGAGTGGATTCCACTATTGTATAGAATGTTTCCAGCTACTTACTAAATCATATCCCCAAAGTACGAAGTTATTGATCGGGTATCTACACCGATCTCACCCATGTAAATCAAAGGAAATAACTTAACAGCCAGGAGTTCAAAATACACTCAGAATTAAGATCAATTCATATATGATCATCTGATTGATAAATATAAATCTTTAAGATTAACGGATATTATTTAGAGACTTATATTTATCGTGGCCCAGTCCTATATAATCTTATTATATAAGGTGCCTCCATTTCCATGTCACCACATGAACAGTCTTGGATAAGACTATCGTATCAAATACAAAATGGACCGCAGCTGTAGATTTACCACAAATGAAGTACCCAGCTTCGTTTGTTTTCTACGGACTCTTTAAATTACTTATCTTAAACTAAATCCACCTGTATATAACACTTATACACTTAGTTTGAAATTACATCAGTAATCAAGGATGTTTCTCATGATATATACGATTTTTGCAAAATATATAAATTGAATGAAATGAATATTTTATTAAAATTTATAAAACCGTTTATAATATTACAAACTCTTAGGACAGAAACCCCAACAAGAAGTTCATTTTACAAGGACTGATTATCTTTCGCTCTCTTCTCTTGTAAGATCGAGAATATTTCCACCAACCACCACTATAATTTAATTAAACAAATAACAAACATATAGTTAGTGTATATATATAAATCCTATATATCAACCATATTAAAAGGAAACTATCATTAATTATTTACCATATTAGGTATACCTGAAATGCCGGAATATAACTATAAAGATTAATGGTCTTCGGTGGGTTTTTCACCCGCTCTTCATTAATCGCCATATGGAGACAATGGATCAGCGTACTATAGCTCAATATACCCCAAGGGAATGAGTTCCATACCTCTGCATTCTCTATCATGACCCACATAAAGTGACCAATGCTAGCTCTATCATCTTGTCCCATGAAGAGATGGAAAGCGATCCCTACATTTGCTAACTTCAATAGATCCTCAGCATTTAAAACATCTTCACTTGCATGGCCCTGACATGCTGTATGGCTCCTTGCCTCAACAAAGGTGGCTAGACTGCGGACACTCGGCGACACTCCACTAAACAATCGCTATAGGATACTCTTTTCGTCATTCTGCACCGTATTGAAGATTTCTCGATCTACACCCCCAAAAGGAAGTCCTGTCACCAATAAAACCTCCTGTTTCCCAAACCTATACATTCTTCCCCCAATTTCAAACCACATTTCATCACGGCGCCCACCGAGGATCTCCACCTCTCTAACAAGAAACCATAATATCACTGAAGCAGCTGTTGTATTGTTGCTACTTATCTCTAAATATGTTCGAATAGGCACTCTCTTATAAACCGGTCGTATAAGCCTCGTCTAGTAATAACCACAATGATTTTACCAAGCCATTTTTGCCCAATATGTTTATTCCCACTCGAATTCTTGCTAATTGTTTGTGAACTATATTTGTACTTGAAATCTATCTGTAGAAAACAAACAAAAACAGCAAATGATTAGTATTTAAATATGAACAAATAAAATCGGTTTTTAACTATGTGTGAAAAACTGGTCAATATCATTGATCGATTTTCCAGCCATGGTGAAAAACCGATCAATATCATTGATTGGTTTTTAACCAAATGCGAAACACCACCAGTACATATCATTTATCGGTTTTCACATCATTGCTCGGTTTTGAAGTTCGGTTGTTCATAAGCTAATCAGTTTTCCACGTCGGTTTTTCACATCATGATCTGTGTTCCATAGGTTTTCCACTTCGGTTTTTTATTGCATGATTGGCTATTCACTTCAGTTTTTCACAGTACAGCCAGTCTGTTGAAACCGAAGTGCAAAACCGGAGTGAATAGCCGAAGTCGAAAACCGAAGTCAACAACCGATTGTGAAAAACCGATTGTTAACAACCGCTTGTGAAAAATCGATTTCAAAAACCGACGACACTGCGATAATCATTTTCAACACAAATACAATACAATCGGCCATTTTCAACACAAATACAACCAAATCTAACCTATTCTAATCTAATCATCATAACCTAACACAAATCCAACCAAATATAATCATCATAACATATAAAACATCTCAAATTTGCAAAACAAAATTAAAAAATCCCTAACATGGTAGATTCGAGTACCTTGCCAAATTGAGATGGTCGCCGGCGGTTGGAGATGGTCTGCCAAGGTCGACAACGGCGAGAGAATGGCCAAAAACGATCGAACGGCTGGTCGGGTAGTGCAAAGCGTCGATCGGGTACGGGTCGCACAGTGTGGGTCGAGTTTTTAATGGGCAATCGGTGATGAAAACTAACTTTCCACCGATTTCTTAGAAATATATAAGCAGGGGTTGTTTTGTAATTACATATTTTGGTTTTTTTAATTTTTTTGAAAATTAAGGGCTTATAGGTAAATATGTGTAAGGACATTATGGGTAATTTGGGTATATAATGAAATTAATTTGTTTGAGGGGTTAAATTCAATTTGTTTAAATTTTGTGGGTAAAAACAAAAATCATCATTTTCAATTGGGTATTTTTGGTAATTTTCACATAGAAAAATGGATGGTTTCGGATGAATTCCATTTTCTGGGGTATTTTGATAATATTCTTTCTCTGATACACATGCTTCTATTTTAATTTTATAAAGATCAATACTCATTCGTTTTATATATAGTGAAAGTCCATGCCTTAATTTCGTCATCAAATATGCTTTTTCAAGTTAATTTCAAAATCAATTTTAATGAAATGGAACGTTTTTTTTTTCTTTTTGTGATCAAGTGTGAAGAAATAAAGTATGTGATGCAGGAGCTTTTTACTGTGGGAACCCCCCATCAATAAGAGAGTTAAGGCAACTAGCTAATTTGGAGTCCTCTGACAAGACCACCAGCAGTATCTTTGAATTTCATGAAGAAAACTTTTAAGCAAGAAGAACATGATGAGGAAGGTGAGAAAATGCAATCCGAAGAAAAAGTCTGTGCTTAGAAATATTATAGCATACATTGATCCATCAACATAAATCCTTTTAAATAAATAGAGTGATATGTATTCCTATAATATTTTAGACGATCGAATTGTAAGTATTTTGCATCCATATATATATCTAAAGTCAAATATTGTTGGATTGTTCATCATGCTAAAATTCTATGAATTAGTAATTGATTATGTATTGGTTTGTCAATAGTTTGAAGATTGTTGCATGTGTCTCAATTTCCTTTTTACTTCGACTACTTTTCTTGATTGTGTTTATTTTATGTCTGTTTAAGAAATATTAATTAATTAATTATTTTGAATCTCTCAAAATCAATCTTCAGTCAAAATTAATCTCTAGTCAAAATTTTGTAATAGTCTCTGATATAATGCCTCAAAGATTTAAACTTATAAATTGATTTGTTTCTATAATTTGTATTATGCTGCATTGCTTTTTCTTTCCACAAGCTGTTTTTGGAAAAGAAAAGGATGCTGCATTTGATTTTTTATTTTCCCCATAGCCACCCATCCTTCCTTCATTCTTCATGTCCGACGAAGAAATGAAGGAAAAATAATCAATTTTAGATTAATGCGGAAACGTGGATTTTTAAATTTTTTTTAAACAAAAACATGTTCGATCGATGCTAGTAATAACAATTCAATAACTAAATTAATAAGATCAAATCTTGCATTGCATGAAGATTGAATTGATCATTTTTATTCATAGATTTTTTACCACTCGATCTTTCTTGCTATGACTCTTCACAAAAGTAATTATATGTAAACACAATCTTGAAAAATCAAATCATGAAATATTTTCATAAAAGAAAAATTCTGTAGAAATCAAAAAACAATTTTTTGGGTTTCTTATGAGGTGGGTGGCAATATGGTGTTTTTAATCAATGGAAGTTCTTGGTTCAAGTAGCTAAAAAATTCTCTCTAGTTACCAACATAGAACACCCTTTTATAATGGTAATCTGGGGATTTTCAATTTAACAATGAATCCAATTTCCTTTTTAAATTGAAAGACTTAATTCTTATGCAATATGTAATCAAATTCCTTATTATCTTAGAACTATTTATTTTTAATTTAATATGGAAGGAATTTGATTCCATATTAATTAAAACTATTTTAATTTAATTTAATATGAGATATAATTTTAATTAAATTAAATTGCTCTTTCCATTAATTAATAAATGATTTTTCATTAAATTAAATGATTATAAATCATAGATAATTTAATGACACCATTTGAAATTGAACCTATAACCTCTGTAGATAATTAAATAATTAATAATTAATTAAATAATTACATATATTTAAATAATCAAATTATTTAAATAATTCATGAACATGTCTATAAAATTTATATGTGATACTAATAATTAGACAATCTAATTATGTTCTTCTATTTGTTTCTTTATATGGTTGTAAGCTAACAAGGAGATCAAATTGACCTACAATTTGAGCTCCAATAATATTGAAATTATTAATTAAACTCTGTAATTAAATAATTCACTATTATTAACCTTAAAATTACTTCACTAAAAATTTAAGATTGCAATATGAAATTGTAGATATTTTACACAATCTAAATTTTTAGTATCTATTGGTTTAATCATTTTATATGGTTTGATCCTCTACGAGTAGTTCACAATTAGAGCTAGGTCATTAATATTCATATACCTCTCTAATTATATCTTATTCCATTAAGTACCATTGATTCTTTAATGAATAATATATTCATAACAATTTATGAATTTATCTTTTCGTTTACTCGTAATAGAAGGTCAAACGCTCTTATTGTTCAAGACCCGAATAAACACTTAAAAAAACTACTCATCTATTTCTTGCAAAAAAGAGTGGATTTCATTATTTTATAGAATGTTCCTATATAACCACTTATTAAATCACATCTTCAAAGTACAAAACTTATTGACCGTAAATATATAACAGTTTCACCAATATAAATCAAAAGATTTGACTCAATAAATAAGAGTCTATAAAATACTCAGGATTAAGATTAATTCATATATGATCATCTAGTTGGTAAATATGAATTTCTTTATTTAATAAATATTAATAAGAAATTCATTTTTATCGTGGTCTAGTCTTATATAATCTTTGGTATATAAGGTGCCTCCATTTTCATGTCGTCACTTAAATGATTCCGGATAAGATCATCAAATCAAATACAAAAATAAACCACTACTGTAAATTTACCACAAATAAAATACTCAACTTTATTTGCTCTCTACAGATCCTTTAAATTACTAGTCTCAAATTAAATCCTCTTGTATATAATGCTTATATATTTAGTTTGAGATTACATAAATAATTATCAATATTACATGACATTCGTATGAAGCAAACATTTTACAAATGCACATAAATTGAATAAAATAAATATATTTTATTTATTATTTATTTAAATATTTAAAAATTATAAGCTCTTAGAACACAAAACTCTAATAAAAAACATCAATTGCCAACACAATGTGTATTCTCCTGCATAGGTTTAGCAATGTGTATTCTCTTGCATAGGTTTTAGCTCCATTAGATCAAGGTGTATTCTCCTGAACAATGAACGTTGATTTTAGTTCAACTCCATTAGATCTATAAACCCATAAAGAAATTTTTTTAGTATAAGGTCTACAATCTAATTTATATTATACATTCACGATACCACAGTAAAGGCAATCCACTTGATTATGGGCCTTTTCATCAAGTTTATATATATGCCATATGGATAAGAATATAGGCCTCCATAATCTTGAAAAGCTTTTTACTGGTACATCATCCATTTAATTAATATCGCATGATTGAACTAATCACCTCATCAAAGCATAGGATACCTTACTTTTCAATTCGTACTCATAGAGAGATAGAGATGTACTTTATTATTAAAGAGAAAAAAATTTATTAAAGGAGTTATATATTTAATTTGTCATTTCTTCTCATTTAAGATGTAAGATTGGATAAAGCAAAACTTAGTAATTGTATAATTGGGTTCTTTAATTTATTGCAAAATATCTTAGTCGACATTATTAGATTATAACAGTTGCGAGTGAACACTTTGAAGATTTGAAAATCATATTATTGAACTCATCAACTAAATACATATATTTCAAGTGAGGTGAATAAGAACTAAGAACTTCTTGAGGCAATTTCCACAGAAAACTATTTCTACAAATCCAAACAACGATTAAAAACCCCGACTTAGGCATGATCACCTAAACATTTGTACAAACTCATGAGGCATTTTTCACCATCTGGAGTCTTTTTAATTTCATCACCAGAATCCTTGGAAGCAGACGCAGTAACAATCACAGCATAAGCCATTGATGGTACATAAAATAGAAGAGAAGTAAAGACAATGACACAGAATGATGCCACTGCTCAGTGCATAGTCACTTCTACAAGTTAGCTTCCCTACTCTTATCTGTATGAGATTAACCATGGAGAGAACCAGCAGTATAATCCCAGCAAACGATGAAACAACTGTTAAGGCCCATGAAATTCTTTTCCATGGCTCTGACAAAAGAATTATTTTGCACAACGCATTGGGTACCAATCGATGATCTCTATTTTGTTCCTTTCTATGAATGTTTAGAAGAATCTGTTGAAAAATCACAAGTGATGATGTGATGGAGAAAAAGTAAAAAGTCTTAAATTTAATAGACCAAAGAAAAGAATATTATAATATGGCATCAGGGGTTATACATGTATCACCTATAAAGAAATGTGCCACCATTTTCTTTTTAATAGATATAATTTTTGGAAAAGATAAATCTATAGCTTTTGGCTGCGTAGATGCTTATAAGGATATTCAAATTCATAAGTTTGAGAATATTTTGCTAACCTATTATGGGTGTTTTTCCGTCAGAATACTGATCCAGTAAATATTAATACATGCCAACGTTATAAAAGTCCCTAACAATAAAAAAAGAACCACAAAAAAAAAACAAAAAACAAAAGACAAAAAAAAAAAAGTTCTCTTAACACAAAACCTTGATTGACTTGGCTACAAGGCTGGACAGAAGAAAGCAAGCAAATGAATTAATTAACTTCATAGATGATGAGTCTCTTTCCCAAACCAGGTTCTGGATCGCATTCGGGTCGGCTTTCAAGGCTCCGTTGGTTTGAGGGGGTATAGGCCAACCCAACAAACACTGCTATTGTGAAGAGAGAGTTCACGTTAACAAGATCATCGAGTGCATTTTGATGAACTTCTATGCAGCCATTATTTTTGTCTTCCTTTGGACGTGAAAGCACCTTAACAAGGTCTTCTAGTGTTTTTAGTAGATTTTTCTGCCTTATTGTTATGATCTTCTGTTGCATTACCATTCCTCCTGAAACAAAATTAACATTGTAATTTTTTTCAAAAATAAATAAGTACATACAATAACTAATATCTTACAATTGAAGGAATAGACGTCACTTAGTAATGGAAAAAAAAAAAAATTAACTACCCCTCCATCAATGAATTTCTTGATACTTAGCTGTTTGGATTTGAAACGGTGACAGTTTGATATCTATTTAAAAGAGTGGAAGTAAGCAAGTACATATGTACTAGTGGTAAAGTTTTCTATTGTATATGTATTTAATTACTCAGTTATAAACAAATAAGCTAGGTTGTACATGATGGAGCATGTGATAATAAGGGCTTTGTCTTTTAGGTTTTGTTTTCTTTACATTGATTTTTATTTTATTGAGGAAAGTGATAGAAGAAGTAAAAGCTCTTTACATGTCTTGTCTTGGAAAAGAAACAGAGAAATGTGGGAGTGAATTAGTATAAGCCAGCAGCTAAAGTCAAAGTTTTTGTGACAGGACGATAGTTTTTTTTTTTTTCCTTTATTTTCTCGAAATATTGGAAATTTCATTACAGCTTTCCCAAATTTGGGAACACAAGAATACAAGCCTAAAACCAGCCAAATTTAAGGCTACCATAAAAGCATAATTACTCCAGTGCTTGTCCTCATCATAGGAACAAGCAAGGAAGGCTCGATGAAATACTAGGCAGTTTTCAGACATGGGATGGTTAGGCAACACTGTATCCGGCCAATCACATACAACAAAACACAAACTAAAGCAAAGAACAATAACAAACTGAAAATCAATAGCACCCAAAATAAACATTACAAGACTACATCAGAAACCCAAAAGGCAGCATCAAAAGATGGCTATCTGGAGACAGGGCATGGCGCATCAGATGGAAGCCCCTACGGCAATCAAATTTTCTTCTTGAGCTTGAAAAAATCTTCCTTAAAGCACTATGAGATCTTTGATTGCAGCACCAAAATCCAGCTGAAGAACTCCGGGATACATCACTGCCTCAGATCACCAAAGAGGCATTCAACTACTGATTTCCACCCACCACCTGAAAAATATACAAACAAAATCCGAGCAGACAGGTTTTTAGAGTCAAATCCAGTTATCAATTGGATCCAACCTTAAAAACCCCAAAATCAAAGGGACCTCTGACTAGAAACCAAAACAAGAAGAAAGCGATGAGGATCTCGGGAAAGGGGAGAAGCAAGAGAACGATAAAAAACTGCCTAGATCTAGCCATGAAAGGCTTCTACGATGCTTTCTCTCTCTATAGAGAGAGCCTTTGAGAAGACTTTAAGACAACAGGATGATAGTTGGAATCACAAGAAGATAATAAAAGGACAAATTGTGCATATATATATATACGTGTGTATATATATATATATATATTGTAGTTTGCGATGTATATACTATATATATAATATGACAACTGACAATAGTTTATCAAATTTTATAATCTCTTCTGACATTTGAAGCTGTCAATTAATCCATGATAATTATGGCATGCCTCAATGAAAAATGATCATATGTGTGATGAGATCAGATGCTTTAATTTGGCATATGTTTATTCTGCTTATTCAGTAATAATATGTCAGTACAGCCTCCATGTCAGTGATGTCACTACTGCTGAGCATGCATGCAGTGCACTGGTCTGACAATGTGAAAGAATCTGGAAATTCAATATTATTTAAACGAAATTCACTGTTGAGCCAACCAAATTTTCATCGTTGTCACATTTATAATTGCTAAAAATTTCTTGAAGTGGACATTAATTGTCAATAAAAATTTAAACTAAAGGAAAATAATTGTGAGCAAATCATATGCATTGTGACTACAAGAGTTATGCTACGAATTTATATAGTTATATAAATAATAATTAGTCGCATTCTAATTTAAGAGTTAATAAAAAATAAAAATTTAAGAATTCTAGAAACTAAAAGAAAATCACTCTCCTTACTATCCTAGCATAAATACAGATTCTGCATACTAACTAAATCCGACTAGTAAATATGGTTAGTATACTTGTACGAAAGTCGATAGGAACTTTAGACAGATTTTGTTGTCAACCTTGAAGTCACATTGCTCTTTTGCAAATATGGGGTTGAAGAAGGGGGTAGGATTTGAAACCATGACCTTATGACATAGATGTGAATGACATATCACTAGATCAATCTTATCTTATCTAATTTTATAAAATATATTAATACCAATATATTATATATATCATCGAAAATATTAATATGTAATTATATTCACAATGTTTAAACAGGCTTGGGCTTAGGGCTAAGGCCTGCCATAGGTCCATTCTGTATAGGTTTTAGAGAAGTTTGGGCCTGGCCTAGTTATCACAAATTTCAAATAAAATAAAATGAAAACAGGGCATGAAAGAGAACCAGAGGAGGATCAGGAGGTAAAGCAAATTAACTTGATTTTCGATGTCATAAGAGATTTTTAGGTTACACATGAAATATTTAATTTTGATAAATCTCAATATATCCATGAATATCGATATCATATTTAAAAAATTAATTAAAAAAAAAAAAGAAAAGGATCATTAAAAGATATAATAAGTTCGGTAAAAATTATTTTGGTCTCTAAATTTTGAAAAATGATCAAATTTTTATCAATGTTTAGGAAAATGGTTAAATCATCCCTAATGTTTCGAAAAAGTATCAAATTAGTCATTTCCATCAGTCAACTAACAGTCAAATCTAATAATCAACATGGTGGGTAGGGTAATTTCATCATTTCAATTTTAGAAAATAAACAATTAAATAATAAAAATATAATAATAATTTTTTTAAAAGAAAATACCAGATTTTGGTGTTGAACATCACCAGAATCTAGAATCGATAATGAACCTAGTTCATCACCATTTTCCTAGTGATGAAGGTGATGAGCCAGATCTGGTTCATCACCAAAATTTGGTGATGAACCAAATCATCGTCGAGCTAGAGTGAAATGAACCAAATCTGGTTCATCGCTAAATTCTAGAGATGAACTAGCCAATCTGGTTTGGTCAGAGCTTATCATATAACAAAACCCAATAAACTAAACATGGTTGACCCAGAGTGAAATGAATATCAAATGTTGAATTCAACAAAAACCTATATACAAAACCAAAAAATCCCAAAATACCCAGAAGCGAAAACATGAAAATGAGCGAGGAATCAAGAGAATTGATAGAGAGGATTGACGATTGACACCTGCAAGAGACACCAGCAGCTTGGGATGGGACATTCTCTTTCTGAGAAATCAAGATTGATTTTGGATTCCATTTATATTAGAGAGTAGAGAGGATGGCTGACCAATCAATATCGAGAATTTCTTTCTTTTATGGTTTTTGATGAGCCAGATTCCGTTTATGGTTTTCGGTGATCAAGATCTAGTTCATCCATCTGGTTCAACACCAGATTCTGGTGATGAACCAGATTAATTTTTAATTTTTAATTTTATTTTTTTATGTTTATCTTTTTTAAATTTATTATAATTAACCGAATTTTCTCTTTTTTTTTTTAGTTTTTAAAATATTATTTTAATTTTAGTTTTATAACTATTTGGAAGAATTTTTTTTTTTATTTGTAAATTTTTTCTTGATATTATTTTAGCATGAATTGGATTGAAGATGAAGATGTGGGCTTGAAGTTTATTTTTATTTTTTTAATTTTTAAATTCATTTTATTTTAGGGTTTAGTTTTAATTTTTATTTATTAATTTTTAATTAATTGTAATTTATAGTTTTATTATTGATAAAACAGTCATTATATGCATTGTAATTAAAGTAAGGGGTAAAAGAGTCTTTTCATACTTTTTATTTGGTTTGATTGTCAGTTGATTGTGAAGATGGACTAATTTGACACTTTTTCTAAACGTTAGGGATGATTTAATCATTTTTCGAAACATAGTTAAAAATTTGATTATTTCCCAAAACTGAATGACCAAAATGATTTTTACCCTGATATGTTTACATATTATCTCTTAGCATAAGTGATTATATCCTTAACAGTAAATAATATTTGATTTTGATAGATTTTAGCTTACCACACCAACTATCTAAGCATAGGTGGTTGTGTCCTAAACCATAAATAATATTTAATCTTGATAGATCTATAGTCCATTTAGTGTTAACTTTCATATATATATATATATATATATATTGAAATAATATTTACATACATTCTATGAGTGCTCCTTGACAACAAGTAATGGAATTAATTACAGTTACTTAGATGTAGAGGCCAAGTTAAACTTTTTAAAGTATTAAATTATATATATACATTCTATGAGTGCTCCTTGACAACAAGTATATGGAATTAATTAGAGTTACTTAGCTATAGAGACCAAGTTAAACTTTTTAAAATATAAAGTAAAATAATAATAATAATAATAGAAGATGCTTATACTTTACCTTAATTTTAAGTTATGCTTGCCACATAAACACACGTGAAAACTATATAAATATTATGTTGGTTAATTCACAAAGCTATTGAAAACATTTCTAAAATTAAAATCTAATTTTCATAAATTGTTTTGAATAAAAGAATGTCGCGTATCTAAATACAAAGAATTGAGACTAAACTTCTATTGATTAAATTTTTTTATTGTTAATGGTCCAAGATTTTAGATTTAAATTTTGATAACTAGGTGCAAATGCATTTGATTTATTTTACATAAAATTTACTAAACAAGTTTAACTAACTTATTGGCCGTTTAGCATATATGACCTTCGGTTAGTATAATTGTATAAATTAATTTTTTTTAATATAATTATATTATAAAATAAAAAATTTATTGGCAATAATGATTAGGGATCTGTCGTGACCTAAGGAAATTAGACACCGTGTATTTTGAAAAATTTTTCCCATAACACCATTGAGAGATTTATTTGCTCCTACAATAAAAAAAAAAAAAAAAAAAAAAAGCCTCCCCACATCTATTTATAAATGCATATATTGGTGGGACTCAAACTCGTATAACAAATACAAAGAGAAAATACACTAAACACTTGAGTTATATATAAGTGAATATGTGTTTGGCAAATTAGTTAATCGTTGAATTTCATTGATTTGTAGAAGCACATATATAATTATATTAATAAGAAGACTCTTCAAAATTCCCTCCTGCTAATTGATGTCAAATATTCAAGCAAATCCAACTTCAAAAGCTTATTTCCTACAAAGCACAGCCAAAAGCTCTTAGCAACCAAATGGTAGAGTACTGGTCTTTGTTGAGATAGGCATGTTATCAATTTTGTTTGTGCTATATATGATATTTACTCCCTCTCTCTCTCTCTCTTATTTTTTTGTTTTCTTTGCTGCAGGGAAGTACTAGCAACAAGGATCAATCTCTGATTAAGATGGGACTATGGGGTGGTGTAAAGGGGTTCTGAATGGAACTATACTGCAGAGAATGGAATTGCAGAGAAAATAATTTGTCATGGATTGGTTGTTGATTCCCTCACCTTGAAAGGTGTAGATGAAAGTTGTAATGGTACTTATTCACAAAAAAATTGTGATAACGGTGGAAGCACCACAAAGGTAATTATATATTTGCTTTTCTTATTATATACCCACATATGTAGATATAGAGGAATAATCATGGTATAAGATTTTAGACCCTTTTTTATGTGAAATCGTTGATTACATGGATGTAAATCGAATTCATTTCAATGTTCATCAATGCATATTGAAACTCCTGCGCAAAAAATGGTGCAAAAATCCAACACTTGATAAAATTTACATCTACCTATATTTATGTGTGTACTTGATTTTGATTTTGAATCAATTAATATTTGTCTTCAACTTTCCAATTAATATATTAAAATTTTATGTGATGTAATAGATTACAATTGATTGGCCTGAAGAATATTTAACGTCAATAAGCGGAATCTATAGAATTTATGAATGTTGTATAATGGTTTCATCTCTAAATTTCTACACAAATTGGGCTAAATACAGACCTTTTGGTTGTATGAATGACACTCCTTTCGAGATTTCTCTTGAAGACCGAGTTATTGTTGGATTCTTCGGAAGATCTGGTAAATACCTCGATGCAATAGGGGTCTATCAAAAAGTTTCCTCAATGCCAATTGTAACCATCAAGGTGAAGTAGCTTCGATTTTTTTTTTTTTCCCTTCTGCTATTAATATGATAGCTGCTGGTAATTCTTATCATTATTTTATTCATATATGCATATAGGCCAACATGGGAATTACAATGAGCATGGACCTTCCACAAAAAGTAGGACCTTTGGGAGCTAACAAAGGTAAAGCATGGGATGATGGCTTTTTTGGTGGCATCGATCAAATTGATTTGCATGTTGGAGATGGAGTTGTTCATGTAATACAGTGTCGATATCGAACCAAAGATGGCGATTTAGTCTTGTCTAACGGGCAAGGAGGAGGAGGTGCCACTACTATATCTAGAATAAGTAATGAAATTCTTGCTCTCTCACAAGATTGTATATAGCTAAATTTATGTAATTAAATGTTGCACTATATTCTAATACATATTATTTTAATCAGAAGACAAGTAGTAAATAGACAATTATATTTACAAAATTTCCTTTATTTTATGGGAAAACAATTATAAGATTTTGTATTGATGTATGTACTAATCCTAACATTAATTACTCCTATCTTACATATAATTCCGAACATATCAATATTTGTTTTAATTTTTAAGGATTTTGTATAATATTTAACTTACTAGGTAGATGATAAAATAGATTTGAGTTATTCAATGTAATCCAATGATGATTTTTTTTTTTTTTTAATACGTATCCAACAATGGAGTTATGAAATAAAAATGGACCTCATATTGACATTTATTTGTATATGTAATTGTTTGGATTATGGACCACACAGATTAAGTTGAAGAACACCTCAAGTGAGTTATTAGTCGGCATCATGGGATATTATGGGCCCATAGATGGAAATTGTTGCTGGGAGGTGGCGCACTCTATTTCGTTTTACACAAACAAAGGAAAATATGGACCATTTGGAACTGAAATCGGAACATTCTTCAGCTCTCCTGTGTCTAATGCAAAGGTGGTTGGGTTCCACGGAAGAAGAAGCGATTATTTGGATGCAACAGGTGTTCATATTGAATATTCCTAAACATCAAACAATATATATATATATATTATATATGTGCATGGCAAGTACATGGCATTCTAATGGCTGAAAATAAATAGAACTTGCGTTGATCTTATTGTTATATTTGTGTGGGTAGGTTGATAATATGCCATGTATTTTGCAGAAATAAACAATACAGCTTGTCATGATGCTGTTGTGATGTTATGGTTATTTTATAATTTGGTTATGTATCGAGTGTCTTGTGAAATAAATGAAAAGTCAGCTTCTTATTATCGTTCATATTCATAATTTGTTGATATGAATAATATTGTTTTATATTTTATGACTGGGCAAATCAATAATCGATCCGTAAGGAGATCCGAATTAGCAAAAATAAAATTAAACCCCCCAATAAGTATTGAGTGGCGATATTTCCACCCCTCAAAAATTTAGAAAGATAAAACCATGTGAGTTTCATGTGCACTACTTTAATCACCACAAATTTGTTACTATTGGACCCACTTTGGCATTACATTTTCTAGCATCCAACAAACAAATTAAATCATCTAATGAGTCATCCACCAGTCACACCAACGAGTAATTTTGAAAAATACCTTATCTTTAGACACTACTCAGAATGCATGTCAAATAAAAAATGAGTTCTCTTTGTGCACACTAAGGAGCAAAAAAAATTTTGGGCGCAGCAGATTGCACCATTCATCTTCCAGTCAATATACCACGTGTTGCAAGTGGACTTGTAATGGCTTTATTATGGACTAAAGCTGATGTTGACATTCAAACAATTTTTGGAAATGAAATAGTGTAATCTTAGGTTTCCAAATTTTTTTTGTCCAAATTCATGCTCATATAACATGATATGTGAGTTGTCAACACCAAATTAATTATCACATCATCTCATAATTTATAATATGTTAACAATTTATATGTCATATCATTTAAACACAGATTTAGATAAAAAAAATTAAGAAAACTAATATTATTTTATGCAATTTGCAAGTTTTAGAAGTAAGACAACTAGTAACTACATCGTGTGAATTTAGTTGAACATAAAATGTAACAAGGAAATAGGAATTCTAAGAGGTAGAGACTATCGTTTGAATGTGTAAATTTGAAATACGAATTTCATTTAACAACTTCATTTAGGTAAAAGAAAACTAAAATATCACATTT
The DNA here is from genome assembly GCA_021234005.1 of Nephelium lappaceum. Taxonomy (NCBI): domain Eukaryota; kingdom Viridiplantae; phylum Streptophyta; class Magnoliopsida; order Sapindales; family Sapindaceae; genus Nephelium; species Nephelium lappaceum. Next base: position 13,031,972 of record CM037997.1, on the reverse strand, counting down.
TAAGTCATTAATTTTAAGTCATTGATGACGGAAAATCGATGGTAGATATAGTATTTACTGTGAACACGAACATGAACAAAAAAAATCTTTTAACATATTCATCCACACTCTTTCCCTTTTTTTCATTTTTTAAAGAAGTAATTACACAACACCTTCCAAGGTTTGCAAAAAAAAAAAAAAAGAAAAAAAAGCAAAACCAAATTTACCCTTTTATTATGCAACACTCCCACTCCGTTAGTCAAATTCTATCAAAGTTAGTCAAATTAAGTTGAGTCAAGGGCAATTTTGTCGTTTAACTTTTCAATTTTTTTAAATTTTAAAATTACAGGAAAAACCAATTAAAAATTAATGAAAAATTAAAACCAAAAAAATCTTAACCATCCATATTAATTTATTTTTTTTTTAAAAAAAAAGAAAGTTGAAAAAAAAATTGAAAAAATTAAGATTGAAGATCTGGGTTCTAGATCTTCAAGTTGAAGATGTGGAATCTAGATCTTCCCAAAAAAGAACTTAAAATAAATAAATAAATAAATAGAGAATGAAGTTCTAAATCAACAACAACTTCTAATGAAACCCCAACTAGCTCATCTCCAACCATCATCAACATCTAACCAAATCATCAAAACAGAAAAAATCAACAACAACAAATACCATTCTTTATCACCATCATCATTATTCATCAACAACAAAATCAACAACAACAACAACAAACAAACAAACACCACAAAATCATCAACAACATCAACCATTTAATAAAAACATGAAAGAAAATGAAGTCCAGAAACTTGGGATCTCTGCCGAAAGAGACCTAACAATCTCCATTAGAGAATTGGTCTCCAATGCAATGAAGCCAAGGAGAGGAAGTTTGAATCCAGAAGGAGAGAGAAAAAATAAGAGACGATGAAAAAGAAAGGGAAGAGGGATAAGGAAGGAAAGCGAAAAGAGAAAGGTGATGGTGTCCACACGACAGTGAGGGCAACAGAGATGCCACTGGGGTTGTGCTCTGTGTCAATGATAGTGAGGTTATAGCCGATCAAGCTGGAGATCTCCATGAGAATGAATGAGAAAGAGAGAAGGAAAATGTCATAAAGAGGGGGATAGAGAGAGGGGTAGATGGAAACTTCGATAGCAGAGAGATCTAATGGGGTTTGGGAGGACTTGAGTGGAGTTAAAGAGTTCGAATCATTTGATAAACCTTGAAGAAGATGATGAAGAGGATTGCTAATGTTTGTGTTTTTAATTTATTTTTGGTTTTTGTTATCAAATTTTTTTTTGACATATACATATTATCAATTGTGATCCATGAGTTCTATTTTCTCTTGAAAATTTTGATGATTTTTAGAAATTTTAATTTTTTAAATATTATTGGTGATGATTTTTTTTAGGATTTTGTCTTATTCATGGGTAAAATGGTCATTTAACCACAAATTCTGATTAACTGTAAAAATTGAAGGAAATTGATTAACAGTGTGGGGGTTTAGTGTAATAAAAGGATAAATTTATTTTCATTTGTTTTTTGGTAAACCTCAATGGGTTTTGGTGCAATTCATTCTTTTTTAAATTCTTTGTTGTTATTGTTGTTATGTCAGTGCTATTACCCTTGTCAACTTGAAGTTTTCCATTCTTCTAAGTACTAATTGTCATTCGTGACAAATAATATTCCAAGTTTCTTTACATCAAATTTACATTATTAGATTTTTTTTTTAACTAAGCAAAAATTGAAAAATACAACATCTACCAAGTCTAGTAATTAAGTATTAGCATTGAAGTTATCTTAACTTAGGCAAAGAAAATGAAAAAATAGAAATTCTGGATTGAATTGACATTTCACCTGCCTTGGTCATTAGTTAATATGATGCTGATAGCAATGGTTTCGTTGTATTTTAATTGGAAAAACTTTATTTTAGTACCTGAGATTTTAAAAAATATCAAGTTTTCAAAGCCTTTTCAGAAACAACTTTTTTCATTTCTAATTTTTCCAAAACTTTTCAACAATATCCAAAATATCAGTCAAGTGACGGTCAACAATGATTTTAGGTAATTTAAATTGTAAGTTAACAACTTAAATTTAGAGGTATTTTAGAAAATTTAATTTATAAATTTATTATTGTATGAAGGAAATCTAGTAATTTACATGTTACTAACAACCATTAAGGGCAAAAATGTTTTTCTACACATTTTGTTAATGTTGACCGTCAGTTGACTGATGGTTTGAACTTTTTTTAAGAGTTTTGAAAAAGTTAAGATTGAAAAGAGCTGTTTTCAAAAGAGCTTCAAAAAATTGATATTTTTCAAAATCTTAAAAACTAAAATGAAGTTTTTCCCTTTTAATTTCTTTGGGGTGGGGGACCTAAGGCTGAGTGCATATTGGAATTTCCTCATCGTCAGGGTAAAGCAAAAATTTATGTAATTGACATTTTGAACAACACTATCAATGCAATTTTGATGGACCAAGTAGCACTTAATTTTTGTGATTGTTGTTTCTAGGACCATGCTTGTAGTTTTGTACTAACTATTCCTAGAGCTGTTGTCACAATAATTGGCTACAATTACATGTTTTATATAAGAGGTCTCAAGAATTAGTCATTGAGTTTTGCATTTGTTTATGGTTCTTGAAGAAAATAACGTGGATTAAATTTGGAGAATAGCTGCTCGTTCATATAATGAAACAGGCTCATTTATATGGGATTTTATATCTAGAGCAAATTACACTTAACGTACCTTAGGTTTGGGGCTTTACACACAAAAACAACTTATTGAAAAGTTAACACTGACCTCCCTTAATATTAAGTTGAAATAATTGAACAAAATAGAATATATATGTTGAAAAAAGATGGACAATTGAGATAAAAACTAACTAAAAATAAAATTAAATAAATTAAATAAAAAATTGTTCTATACTGTCCATTTTAGACGGTGGAGATAAAATATTGTTAAATAAATTTAAAAAAAAAATGAAGTGAAATATTTCAAACAAAAAATAGGAAAAAAGAAAACGGATGGAGATCCAATTGGTTGATAAGCTCAAAGATCTCCATGGCCAGTGATCTCAATGGTTGGCCATGTAGATCTAATGATCTGGGAGCCCAAATCGTTGAACTCAATCTGTGCAACTTGGATCAGGTTCGAAGATCTGAAACCCAAATTGTCGATTGACAATTTAGGGCAGATCGTCTTGAAGTCGATCTAGGTACTTGGGTTTGAACCTAGATCGATTTCGACAATCTAGGTTCATCCAAGATTATCATCGATATAGGTTCCTAGATCAATGAACCACGATTTGGCCTAGATAGTGGTTCGATCTCCATCGCCAACCATGAACATGTATCTTATTTAATAATTTTTCTTAAACATATTTTACATCATTGATGGAGATCCATGAACGGTGTAAATTTCAGAATTTTTTTGTTTATTTTAAAATTTTTCTTTTTTTTAGTTTTTTATTATTTTTTATTAGAAAAAAAAATCTGCCATTGATGAATATCCATCAATGGTGGAGATCAACTAGAGTTTTTTTCTTTATTTTTTGTATTGTAAATAAAAAAAAAAATGAGAGGGCAAGATGATACTTTTAGCTTGTTTATAAGTTGTCAAGAGTAAAAAGGTCATTTCGTAATTTTCATCATGGTCAAATATTAAAAATATGATCAGAGAGACCAAATTGATGAGCTTATGAAATTTTAGGGATCATGAAAGGTATTAATGCAAGCAATCTTAAAAAACTGAAATTTTTCAAAACTTTAGAGACTATAATGGAGTTGGAGTTGTTTTTTCATATTCAAGTTTTCTTTTTATTATTTTCTTCTGGTTTTTTACTTTTATTTTAAACACTCTTCCAAATCCAACACAAAAATATTAAAACAAAAGAAGAATCGTACATAGATTCAAACTCAAATTATATTTTTACTATAAGCTACCATTCAATTTAGTGTAATGAATACCAAATAAATTTTTGTTTTGTTTTTTTATATTTTCATTATAAACAATTATTTAACCATTCGACAATTAGATTTTTATATTTTTTTCATTTCCTTGACCAAAGGCTTTTCCACCATCAAAAGAAGACAATCAAATCATACGAGTCATCCACCCATAGTGTGGGAGAGAGCTTAAGCCTCATATTTTTTTGGAAGAAATTCCTTGTCTTTCGACATCATTAAAGTGTCAATAGCAAAAGAGAAAAAGGTCTCTTTATACACATTACGCAAGGAGAAAGAAAGGTTTGGACTTGACTTGCAACTTGCAAGGATGGACACCCAAAGTCAATAATGACTTAGAAAAGTAGAACGAATTACACAATACTCCCTTAAACTATGTCTAAAACCAAACGAAAATATATTTATCCGTTATTTACATTAAACTTCACGTCATCAGTTCACTTCCATCAACTTTAACGGTTAACCAAAATTTTTGGTCAAATGACCATTTTGCCTAAGATAACAAAAATTAATTAAAATTATTAAATAAAAATAAAAAATATAAATAAAATAAATTAAAAATTGAAAAGTAAAAATGTATCTCCATCATCCGTCTAAGAGATGGATGGTGAATTTTTGTTTTTAAATTTCTTTTAAATTTAAAATTATTAAATATAATATAAAAATAAAAATTAATTAAATAAAATAAGTTAAAAATTAAAAATTAAAAAGATATCTCTACCGTTCATTTGAGAGATGAACTGTGAAGATTTTTTTTTTTAAATTTTTTAAAATTTAAAATTATTAAATATAAAATTAAAATTAAAATTAAATAAAATTAAAATTAATTAAAAATTAACAATGTATCTCCATCGTCTATCTGAGAGATGGAAGGTGGAGATAAAAATGATATAAACAACAAAAATAGAAAAAGAAAATGAAAAATAGTTAGAAGAAGATCTAGTTTCTAGAATGGAAACCAAATTGCTCTTATGAAGAACACGATGGCCATTTTCTCTCTCTTTTCTTTTCTTTTTTTTTTTTTTTTTTTCATGTTTTTGTTATGGGACTAACCCAGATGAACATTATCTGGGTTGTTGCTGATTATTATTATTATTTTTTTGGGTTTGTTGGAAGATCTTTTATTACACCCTATCTAAGGTATACCTAAAACCAAATAGAAATACATTTGCTTTTTTATTACACTAAACCCTCACACTGTCAATTGAATTCTATTAACTTTAACGGTTGACTAAGATTTTTGCTCAAATAACCATTTTGCCCATGAATAAGACAAAAATAATTAAAAAAAAAAGTGGTGGACATCATTTTAAAAAAAAAAAAACAAATTAAGGGTGGAGATCCAATCTTCAAAGTGGAGATCCAATCTGGAGATTGGATCTCCACTCCAATTAATCATCATATACTATTGAAAATTTGGGTTTCGAACCCAGATCTTCAATCAATATTTTTATTATTTTTCTTTATCTTTTTATATTTTTTTCTGTTTTTGAAAGTGAACCTAGATTTTCCAATTTCATTTTCATTAATGAAATAACACCTTAGCACGCAAATTTTCATTAATGAAATTTTATTTTACAACATAGCAATCAAGAGAGAATATTGAATTTGATTCTTAATAATAGTTCCCGAAAGAAAAAAAGTAAATAAAATAACAAGAAAAAACTTGAGGCAATTTCCCGTTACCTTCAATGATAATGGAGTACAACAAAACAAAAGTGCAAGTTCAAGCTAGCCACTCATATTGGTAAATTTCTGAAAATTTTGTAATCTAGCCAGAAAGTTTTGGGTCAAAGACTTCTTAAAAAAGGTTCTTTGCGTGAACTAAACATCTTCATATTATACTGCCCCAGAAGTACTGTTAAGACTCTGTTACTGATTAAAGCTATTTCCTCCAACAATGGCCATGCATAGAAATATTTTAGGCTTTATTTTTTGGTCAATGACCACCTCTCTATGTGTTCTTCAATTTCATCCAACACTGTACATCCAAGGTTATGTACTTTTCTATTCTCCTTTCATATTAAAAGCAAGGTAAAAATTGCCTATGGGGCTAAAAAGAATCCCAAAATGATTTTAACTTTCAAGTTGGTAAAAAAAAAGGGGGGCCCAAAATGAATATAATATAATTTGAAACTTTATTTCAATCTTTATTTATTTATTTTTTATAAACTATGATTTTCAAAAACTGAACACATATTTTGTTTTTCAATTCATTTACAGATTAGAAATATCACCTGTTCCAAAAAATAAAAAATCATATGCTTAATGTACTAACTGGATCTATCAATTGGAATAATTCCACAAAGCTCCATTTTGTGCATAATTTGAAGTTCTAAAAAGCCAGCCGCTCACTGCTTACTTGAAGTCTCTATAACGTCAATAAAATTACACAAAAGTTTTTGCTCTTGCGTTTGCCAAATTACACTAATGGATATTTGGTTAAAAAAAAATGAGGGTTTGGAGTGTTGAGTTGAGAAGCTAGGTGATTATGGTCAGTGCTCTCAGTATGAAGCTCTCCATTTGCTTCTGCTGTCCCACTGCATCAGGTAAGAGGGTTACCTTTCCTCTTCCTTTTCATTGAAATGTTGATGTTGTTGTTGTTAATATGTAAATTGGGCCTTTTTCTTCTTGGATTCTTGAAGAATACCAGTTTTGCGTTGGGGACTTCCAGTTGCAAAACTACAAGAAGGTCACTATTCCACATAAATGATAAAGTTAAGAAGTTTGTAATTAAATGAATACTATAATGAATTTAATTAAATGCATATGTAATCGTACCACTCAAGCTGCTTCCTTCCAGTACAATTCTCATAATGTGGCTAGACTTCTTGATATATGTCCTGCTAATTTGTTGACTTTAGTTAGTTGAATTGCTTTACTAACCTACATTTGGCTAAAACTCAGAGAAACTATTGTTGAGAAGATCAGTCTTTGATCCTTTTGAAAAATGAAAACTACTAGATTAAAAGTTGCGTTCGAACCTATGATAGGACTTTCACCAGCCTGCAAGAGAACCTAGTTTTTTTGGTAATTCATCTGCGAATCCATTGTAAACCCATCGTCCAAATTCTTAACATGCCCCATATGAGCTTACCTTAAAACCGTATAATATGAATTTTATTACCTATTATATGTTAGTTTTTGTGATACGTAATGATGATAAAAATATGTCACCAAATTTGTTTTTCATTTTATTTTTCTTTTATTAATTTTAAGTTCAAAGTTTGATATGTGTCAAAACAAAGGTTAGAAAGATGTTTTAATCATAATAGTTGTAATATACTATAGGACTGCAAATGCTCATGTAAAAAGTAAAGAAAATATATTTTACCTTAATGCTCATGCAACAGGTCCAGTCTTCCAATATTTCTTATAATTTTCTAGGAATATATGAAGAAGCTCCCTGCATTGCCATAAACTTGATAACCTTCGGTTGATTGTGATGAAGAATTTATCTTTTGATAACAGGAAGATATTGGCACAAATCCCCAGGGGGGGCAACCACACAACCCTTTGAAGGCAAAATCAATTGTATCCAGAGAAGACATGCTGAAGATGGTTGGTAGCATGGTCTTTGAAATCTGCTGGTTAACATAGAAATTGAAATATGCTGGTTATACAAAGTGCCTCTCTCTTCTGGAATATTTCCATGTAGGTTATTATTCCAAAATTCTAGATTCCTTAATGTTGTGGTATTTACCGAAGAAGGGGGGGACAACACCTGTAAGAGCCAAGATGGAATCTCTCCTTGACACTGTTGCATCCCTAGTGGAGGTTTTCCAGTCTGCGCAGATGAACTAGTTCCACAGGCAGAGAGAGCAATGTAACTGAACAAAGAATGAAAGACTTCCTACGTGTGGCGGAATGGAGCGTGTAAGACTGATTGAAACATAAGTACAACCACACAACCCCACGCGTGATTTCTTGCCCAGTTGCAAACAGAAGTAGAAGCAGTCCTTTTGTTTGCCAAGGTGTTGTGAGGGTCATGAGTGATTTGAGCTTTCAATGCATTAAGAGAAGATTGTTCTGTAGTAATATTAGTCACTTCAATAGCTAAGAATGCCATTGCAGAGTACACAAGAATGATTGAAACATAAGTATGAAAACTAGTTGTTTCCATGAGTGCATGACCATCAAAAGAGGGAGGATCATGGTGCATAAATAATGGTAACAGTTCTGTTGATTTGCCAAGAAAAAGAGGAGAAAGACACTATTGAATGAAAACTCAATTACACATGAAAATATCACATGCTATTTCATTTCCTACACATTGGTATAACTAATTTCCAAGCTGAATTGTTAATTTTAATTGCACACCTTTTTATAACAGAAACCAGAAGTAGGAATACTTAAAGATTACTAATTTTTCTCAAGCTGAATCGATCATAGGAAGTTACAGTAGTCTTTGTTATACTTGAGTGATGATTTATTATGTTGAAAGCATTATATATGAAAAGTGGGGTTGTTTTATGCATTTGTATTATTTCACTACAGGCTTCTTTATGAGATCTTTAGAGCAGAGTTTATTACTCTGCTGCATCTGCTTTAGTTTATTATTTTATTTTAGAAGTTTCATTCTTGTTTAAAAGTGATTAGTAGGTAGAACTGTTTGTTCTCTGATTTTGGATAATGGGAACTGTGCTGTCCTTTATACAGGCACAGCTCGGCACTAGCAACTAGGATATTTTTAAGAGTGCAATAATATGCAGATCTTCATGTCACTCAGATCAAGTTTGTCGCTTTATGAAAAAAGGTACATGTAGATTGCAATTTTTATATATTGTATTGGCAACTTGTAGCACTCATGGTCCTGCCATTATGTATAAGCACACGAGATGTATTTCAGTATGAAAGACCTAAAAATTTTTCATTTTGGTATACAACTGCATCAGGGAAGAAGTTGGAAATTTCTGTTATCATTTTTCATTTATGAATCAAAGAAGTTGAGAAATGCTACTAGCTTCTTCAGTCTTGGCTTCTGAATTAACTTTTGTATTTTAGTGATTATTGATTGTTGATCTTTTACTTATCTTTGAACTTTGATGTTAATCTTTGTTTCAATTAACTCAATGGAATCAATTTTAGATATGGTTTTTTGGACATCTACTGGGAAGCAGAAGATACACTTTTTTATTTTTCTATTTATTTATTTTCAAATTACTCGATTAGAAGTGGATGAATATAGGATCCATTCTTTTAGCAATTGTAGTTTATTGTTCTAGTCATAAGTTGTTTTAATTTTGGTTCTATTAGGATCTTTAGTTAATTTGCTTAATTGTGACAAGTATATGGTTATTAACTACTTTTTTTCTTCTTTAATAAAATATGATTAAATCTAAAAGCTCAATGCTAAATCAATTTAAAACTCATAAAAAAAAAAATAAATGTGTTTGAGTTTAAAACTTTATGAACTCAAATACATCTAAGAGCTTTATAAGATCTTGCAGTCCGAATAGAGTAATCGAGAGACAACAATGTTAGGCGTCATTTGTAGCTACACTCTTTCGAAACCTAGCTCTTATACTTGCAAGTGCTTGGAGGACATTGGATATGTCAAGCCTTCTTTCAGGCAAATCCGCCGTGCAATCCATAGCCAATTCCATGATGGATGAAATACAATCCTTGGTAGCAATGAAATTTTCCTCACCAAGTAAATTAACATCTGCTACTTCATTTACTGAATGAGGTAATGCCTGATGTACCCAGCATTTCAAGCTTAGTCCTCCCTCAAACATATCATCTATAGGCTTCTTTCTTGTAAATGTTTCCATTAGCAAAATACCAAAGCTGTAAACATCCCCTTTTATTGAAACAATTCCTTCTGATCCATACTCTACAATTAAGTTCAAAGCTACTTATAGTCAGAAAAGAGTATAAACAAGACATAATGAATCTAAAAATGGTGGGAGAAAAAAAATGATGAAATCAAGAGATGACTAGATAAGTAGAATCAAAATTTAAACTCTATAAGTACAATTTGCATTTGTAGATATGCATTTAATATATGAACATATGCATGTATTTACAAAACAAAAAACAAGAAATTACAAATGTTACCTGGTGCCATATATCCAACAGTGGCCAAAGTGTGGGTTTGTGTCATAGTATTCTCTTCACCTAAGAGTTTGACAATGCCAAAATCACCTACATGAGCAACCATATCTTCATCTAGCATGATATTGCTAGGCTTCAAATCAGAATGTACAATAGTTGTTCCATAGCCATGGTGGAGATATTCCACTGCCATTGCTACATCAATCATTATGTTCATTCTTTGGATCATATCCACACAATAGTTGTGGGAATACAACCACTTTTCCAAACTCCCATTAGGCATGTATTCCAGTACCAAGGCTTTAAAGTCAAAATTGGAGCAACAACTAATAATTTTGACTAGATTACGATGACATATTTTACTCATTACTTCACATTCATCATCAAAACTCCTTGATGCCCTCTCTTCTTGCAAATTGAAAACCTTTACAGCTATATCTTTCCCATCTAGAAGTTTTCCTTTGTATACCAAGCCAAAACCTCCTATGCCAAGCAAATTGCTCTCCTCAAATCCATTTGTTGCATCATAAAGTTCTTCATAGGAAATTCTTCTCCAAGTTGCAAGAGTTGAAACATATTTCCTGTCTAGAGAATTTGCTTTCCTTTTTCGGCTTCTGCATGAAAGAATTGTGAGAGCTAATAGAACGATTGCCGATGTGATGGACAATAATATGCATACCAATATCACTAATTTCGTCTTCTTGGATTGTTGATTGGTACCACTTTTACAAGGGGGAATTTTCAGTCGTGGAGCACCACAAAGTTGACCATTTCCCATAAATGATTCTGCTGATAAGTTTCCAAAACCTCCTCCTGTAGGAATTTTTCCTTCCAATCTATTAAAAGACACATTTAAATATTTGAGGTACTTCAGTTTTTCCAAAGAATTGGGAATTATACCTGAGAGATTATTACTTGATAAATCCAAAAATTCCAAGCTAATCAAATTTCCAAATAATTTAGGGATGCAACCTTTCAACTTGTTATGTGCCATGGAAAAATTAATAAGGGTTTGGATATTTGCAATGTTGCTAGGAATCTCACCTGAAAACTCATTCCATGTTAGGTCTAGATGAAAAAGAGCCCTTAGCTTTTCAATACCCAATGGTAGCCGCCCACTAAACGAGTTTCTTGACAAGTCAAGCTGCAAAATATCTTTAAGGTTCCATAGTGACGAAGGTATTGTAGAACTCATATTGTTGGAATTTAGGAGCAGGACTCTTAATGAAGTGACATCACCCAAACACGTTGGTACTATTCCAAAGAACTTATTGTCACTTAAATGTAGTTCACCTAAGTTGCTCAAGTTGCAAATTTCATTTGGAATAAATCCTCGAAATCTATTGCCAACAAGATCCAAGACTTGGAGCATTCTCATTTTTCCAACTTCAGCCGGAATAGTTCCAATCAATTCATTGTTTCTAAGGAGCAAATGAGTCAAGTTTCTTAAGTTGCCAATTTCATACGGAATACTACCCTTGATTTTGCAATTATCCACCTGAAAATGTTTGAGAGCAGTGAGATTTCCTATGGAAGCTGGAAGTGTGCCATTCAGTGGGTTGTTAGCCAAAAATAACATTGTCAAATGTTTGCAGTTTGTCAAAGACAGGAGAAAAGACAATTCTTGAGAAGATGGCTCTCCCATCAATTGATTTGAGAAGATGATGAGATACTTTAGATTCCTTAGCTTACCAAGAGTTGTGGGAATAAGGCCAGAGAATGAATTATTTGACAAGTCTAGTACGGTGAGTTGAGAAGCATTGGAGATAGAGTCCGGGATTATGCCATCTAGTTTATTATCCCATAAGCTAAGCTCTTTTAGGTTTGGAAGCCCATCACCAATGCTTGATGGAAGAGGTCCTGAGAGGCTGTTCATGTGTAATCCGATCACTTTGATTTTTGAGAGATTGAAAATTGATGATGGGATGAGGCCGGTTAACCTATCATTTTCAAGATTCAATGTCTTTAGATTGTGAAGATCACCAAGTTCAGTTGGTATTGAACCTGAGAGAATAAAGAAAAAGAATATCATGAAAGACACAGTATTGTATAGAGAATGCTTGAAAGATACATGTACCGCATGATTTTATATGTCAATCTAGTTATATAAAACTTACACATGGAAAAAAATTAATTCTATTTTTATAGGAAAATTATAAATTAATATTCTATTTCTATAAAAATTCAATTTAAAACATTTTTTTCTCAAAAAATATTAATCCTTAAAATACATTTCTTATTAAAAATATTTTAAAATAAATATTCCTAAAATTTTTGACAAAAAATAAATGAGTAGAAAGATAATCACAAAGCTTTCTCCATCTTCAGCTTATGTAAGCCGATAGCGGCATTTATGCTTGCTTTTCAAGTTCAAGGTAGGTTAATGAAATTATTCCACACAATAAAAGTTAGTCAACAAATAATTTAATTGAAAACAAAAACAGAGAATAAGGTTTATAGCTAGTGTACCTATCAAGCTGTTATTGTGAAGGTATAGCTAAGTGAGTTTAGTCAAGTTCTCGATTTCTCTTGGAATGCTTCCTTGAAATTGATTAGATACCAATGAAATAGTTAGACTATTTCTATAGTCCCACAAATCCTTTGGAATTTGACCGATGAACTCGTTATAAGACAAATATAATTCTTGTAAAGCATAAGACGTTGACACATATTTTCGAGTGGGAGGTTACCTATGATATTATTAAATTCCAAGTCCATAATTGTTAGAGAAAAAAGGTTAAACACTACTGAAGGAATGGGCCCCACTAAAGCATTAGCTGATAGTGATAGTATTTCTAGTTTTGCTAGGTTGCCCATCTCCCATGGAATTTCTCTTGCAATAAGTATAATTTTATTAGTTGTGAGATTTAAAAAGTATACACCTTCAATAAGAAAAAGAAAAAGATAAGGATGCTATTCATGATATTAGATTGGATGTTTAGAATGATGATTTAATTTTTAAATTTTAAATATGAATATATTTATAAAATGAATTTGTAAAGCATATTTATGGTTAGTAATATTAGCACTAATTTTTAAGATAGGAACATATGAAAACAGAAAAAAAAATTGACATATATACCCTTGAATTATTAACTAATTTATATTTTATTCGTTATATTATAAACAACTAAAAGTAAATATTATTGTAATAAATGCTATATAAATTTTTAAAAAAAAAAAAACTTAAAACAAAATATCTTACTTAAAATATAAATGGTATTATTTCAATTAAAGACTGCAGATTTTTTTAGTCTCAATATTTTGTCAAAATTCAAGTGGTTAAACAATTAGGTCGATCACATTAAGAATGTTAGGAAGACCATAGTAAACATTAGGTAATGAAACCTAAATATCTAAGAGAGTTGTATAAGGTACCTTTCAAATTGTTATGACCAAGATATAGTTCAGTAACCAATGTCAAGTTCCCGAAATCTCTTGGTATTTTTCCTTCAAATTGATTAAATGACAACGAAACAATTCCAAGACTTTGACATTGCCACAAGTTCTTTGGGATTTGACCAATCAATTGATTGCCAGATATGTACAATCCCTTCAAAAGAGGAAGATGTTGGCAAATATTGCCAGGTAGAGTACCTGTCAAGTTATTATCCGAAAAGTCTGCATTGGTTAAAGAAAAAACATTGAACATAAGAGAAGGAATAGACCCAATTAGGGCATTGTTTCATAGCAATAGTGTGTCCAAATTTTGCAAGATTGCCCGACTCTTTTCCCTGTAAAACAATATTTTCTTTTCTTGAGAAATAAAAGGTAAATTATGTAAATTTTCATGTGTCCCATCCAGCCTCCTGCTTTCTTTCGCAGTATTTTTTTTTTTCTATCTGGTCTAGACTCCCAAGTTTATTGAATTATTTTGTGATTTTATTGCTTAATTATTTACCACAGCTTAACCTAGATTAACCATTAATGTAATAGATTATCCACCCGTTCCCATACACTTTTAGGTTAAATTGTTGATCATTGTAAATTATTTTCATGGAATTGTATAGTTATTCTACTATTTATATATATTATAATTAGGGTTGCATTACTATTAAGATTTATTACATAGGATTGAGATAATCAAATATCAATGTAATCGCTTAAATAAACAATAATTTTTATAATAAAGAAAAAGTGAGATCAAATAATTAATGGTTCCCTTATAATTGTGAAGGGTCGTAATAAATCTAATTTTTGTGTGTGTACATATATACATATATATATATATATATATAACAAGGTAGACATTGAATCAAGATTTTGTTGTGTTCTATCTAAGTTAACAACTAAACTTTATATTAAAATTCTATATCAAACATTTCTTACAATTTTAAAACACATATGATTATGACCTATATAGTGGATGATGGATAGTTTTAAAATAAATAATTTTCCTTTATTTTCAAAAATTAAGCTTTCAACATTTTCTATACAAATATATCTCAATAATTTAGAAGAGAACACTCTCAGATAGGGATGACAATGGAGCTACTTATTGGAGATTGTTACCTAAAATCTCTATCCTCATATCCATTTGATTATGTATCATCATCTGCATATCCATCTCTATACTATAAATAGGACAAATTCGGAAAAATATCTAAATTGAAATAAGAATATCCTTTCCCGTTCCGTCTACCTCTATATCCGGTAAAAAATATTAAATTGTTATACTCTATTAAAAAAAAGTACATACAATAACATCTAGTAGTAAAAATTTAACTAACCTTCACAAAATAGAATATAAAGAATAATAATTAACTTGTACATTAGATTAAGTTTGTTTGTATTAACTAGAAGGAAAAAAGACTTGGCAATGGTCAATGGTGTTTTTTTTTTATTCGTCCCAAAGTAGCTTTTAGCTTTTAGGTGCAAAAAAATTAATGAACGATTATATATTTATTAGTTTGTAATAATTACATAATAAAATTCAAATTTATTATTTTAATAAATATCTATATTGTTAATGGATGCAACTAGGATGGATATGTATGGATATCCATAGATATGCTGCCTTATTATGATAATTTTATTGTGTTCAAAATTGTATATAAGATGAAAAAAGTGACACAAAATTAATCATTTTCCTTTTTAAGATATAATCTATGAGACGGATGACTCGATTATGGAATATTATCAAACTGAATAATTGTTTATTGCCACCACGCCATATTAGGCAATGGTGAGTCTGGTGACATTACATTAACCTTGATCTGAATGTTTGTCTTAACAGGGTTGGCAATTCTTATTACTAATTGGTATTGATATGAATACATTAATCACCGTATAATGTGATTTCATGGCAAAGAGTGCACATGCTACTTAGTAATGACCCAGATTCAAGTTGGCTTCATCATAAATGGTATCCCAACAAATAAAAACATTGATGTGAATATATTAGTTTTTGTATAATTAATTCTATCAAACCTAGTTAACTTGCTAAATTTGTTTCATGTTGGTATTGTATTTACAAGTTATCCAAAAAATTATCATTTTTTGTTAATTCAAACACAATTCTTTTAATTTATCATATATACGTCTTTTATAAAATGTATAAAAAATTATAAAACTTATAACATGTATATTCTGAAATTTGAAATAACATATGCACGCAATAGTTTTGTTATGATCTTTTGATTTTCCTTTTCTGTACTATTAAAGATGATATTGTTTTACTTTAAATAAAATTAAGGCTTATTAAATTTTAACGGTTGTTAGATTGGAAAAAAAAAAAAAAGGGTTGTTTGGGATAGTTGAAAATAAACTATTTTAAAAAATTGGGATCCAAAAATTGTAATATTTAAAAAATAAAATTATGCAAATATACTTAACAAACTCATTAAACCGACAAAAATATTTTTTTCATTTTCTTTGTAAGTTTTAAATAATATCTTTAGGAAAAAATATTCTCTACTAACTTTTGGTTTTTGTTAGATTTTTTATAAGACGAGTTTAAATTGGACTTATGCCTTAGAGGAAAAAAAATGTAACAATTTTGATCATCCACTATTTTTTATGTTAATATGTCATTAACTCACTGTGTTATCAAAAGTCTAGGGAAAAAAAAAAAAAAAGACTAATAGAAAATCTTACTCTATTTTTTAATATAGTCTAAAAAGTTTAGGAAAAACAGATTCTTTGTATCCTTATATATTTGAAACTAAGAATTCATATTCAAATACCATAATAAATCCCCTC
Source organism: Nephelium lappaceum (assembly GCA_021234005.1). NCBI lineage: Eukaryota > Viridiplantae > Streptophyta > Magnoliopsida > Sapindales > Sapindaceae > Nephelium > Nephelium lappaceum. The sequence continues at coordinate 13,015,776 of CM037997.1, read as the reverse complement.
AGTATAATAAATAATTGATGAGCTATCATGTGCGGCTAAATTGGGTATATGACTTTTCCTTCTCAAAAGATTTCTTTCTCTTTCATATATACTTGGACGGTGACCGAAGATGAGATGACTTAAATTCATTTCATACATATTATGAACTTCCTGCGAAGTTTATCTACATTCATGACCCATGATTGATGTCTTTATTAGTTTATACAATAACGAGATAGAGAAGCTATAGCTAAGGACCGGTTTTCTAGAAAAAGATGAATACTATAAAAGCAACAAATTATTGAAGAAAACCAAAGAACAAGTATTTTGTTATTTAGTGGGAGGTTACCTGTGATATTATTAAATGTAAAATCCATATGTCTTAGAAAAGAAAGGTTGAACACCGATGAAGGAATGGGCCCCATTAAAGTATTAAATGCTAGTGCTAGTACTTCCAGTTTTGCAAGGTTGCCCATCTCCCACGGAATTTCTCCTACAATAAGTATAATTTTGTTAGTTGTGGTATTTAAAAAGTATGTGCATTCAATAAGAAAAAGAAAAAGATAAGGATGCTATTCATGATATTAGATTGGATGTTTAGAATGATGATTTAATTTTATTAGATTGGATGTTTAGAATGATGATTTAATTTTAAATTTTAAATACGAATATATTTATAAAATGAATGTGTAAACCATATTTATGGGTAGTAATGTTAGCACTAATTTTTAAGATAGGAACATATGAAAACAGAAAAAAAAATAAATTGACATATATACCCTTGAATTATTAACTAATTTATATTTTATTTGTTATATTATAAACAACTAAAAATAAATACATTAATATATCTCCTGAAGCCTACTCAATTTCCCAATTACTCTAGGTATATCTCTTGTGAAATTATTAAAATATTAAGATAAATATTTCAGGTATTGGTACTTTCACAAAATTGAAGGTATTTTCCTATCAAACCATGTATCCAGACAAATCAAGAAAGAAATTCTATCTTATTAGAAAGATAATTGAAAATTTTATTGCTGGAAGTCAAGCAGATAATTAAATCAATCAGTAGTAATAAAGGCATGCGCGTTAAGTATGATGAAGGAAAGGAACCTGTGAGATTGTTGTAGCTGAGACGAAGAAATTTCACTGAAGATAGGTTGGAGATGGAGGAGGGTATGGTACCTGAAAGCTGGTTACTACCAAGATCAAGTACTTCTAGTGATGATGTGTTGCCTAGGGAAGGTGGAATTGTCCCTATGAATTTGTTACTTGCTAAAATTAAGTGTTCAAGTTTTGGTAGGGAGGCAAACCATGAAGGGACCTCCATGTTGAAGCTATTGAACGAGACTTTTATTATTCTCAGTCGACGTAATCGAGCCAACTCAGCAGGAAGAAAGCCATGAAAACTGTTGTTTTTTATGTCAAGTACTTTTAGGAAGGACAAATTTCCAAGTTGAGGAGGGATGGTACCTTCAAGACCAAAGTTTGAAATATTCAAGAGCATGACTCGATGATGATGAAGATCACAAGTGACACCAATCCAATCACAGACAAACGTACTTGCAGACCAATTATTGGCCAAGTCGTTGGTAGGATCACGAATTATATGAGCTTTTAAGGTAAGAAGAGCTTGTTGATCTGTAGTGATGTTGGACACTACCGCCATAACTAAGGAAATCATCAAACTTTTTATTAAAAAAGTTATGACAACAATAACGAGGGAATTGTATTTCGCCATGGAGAGAATTATTGTTTGATTTGTGGTTTGTGTGGGTAAAATGTGATAGAAATAAATAATGAAACCATACAGAAACTGGTGGACAAAGAAAAGGTAAAATACATAAATTTTCATGTGTCCCATCCTGTCTCCTGCTTTCTTACACAGTACTACATCTTTTTTTTTTCCCCCCATCTGGTCTAGTTCATCAAGTTTATCGAATTATTGCACTTAATTATTTACTACAGTTTAACCAGATTAATCATTAATGTAACAGATTATCCAAGTGTTTTTAGGTCAAATTGTTGATCATTGTACATTAGTTTTAATGGAATTGTACAGTTATTCTACTATTTATATTATGAAAGTTATATTGCTAACAAGATTTATTACGTAGGATTGAGATTTATCAAATTTCGTTGTAATCATTTAAATAAATAATAAATTTTATAATAAAAAATGAGATCATATAATTAATGGTTCCCTTATAATCCAAAAGGGTTGTAGTAAATCTAATATATATATGTATATATATATATATATAAGTGTAGACATTGAATATCAAGATTTGGTTGGGTTCCATCTAAGTTAACAACTAAACTTTATATTAATATTCTATATCAAACATTTCTTACAATTTAAGAACACATATCATTGATGAACCATATAATGGATGATGGATAGTTATAGAGTAAATAATTTTCCTTTATTTTCAAAAATTAAGCTTTTGGCATTTTTTATATAAAAATACCTCAATAATTTAGAAGAGGCCACTCTTATATAGGGATGACAATGGGGTTAATTATTGGAGATTGTTTCCTTGAACCTCTATCCTCGTATCCATTTGAAAATGTATGTCATCCGCATATCCATCTCTATTACTATAAACAGGACAAATTGGAAAAATAACTAAATTGAAATAAGAATATCCTTTCTGATTTCGTCTACCTCTATATCTTGTAAAAAATAATTAAATTGTTATACTTTATAAAAATAAATAAATAAATAAATAAATATAATAGCATCTAGTAGTAAAAATTTAACTAGCCTTCAAAAAATTGAATATAAAGAATAATACTGAACTTGTACATTAGATTAAGTTTGCTTCCGTTGATTAGAAGAAAAAAAGACTTGGAAGCGGTCAAGGGTGCTTTTTTTTTTTCTTTTTGTTTTGTCTTAATGTAGCTTTTAACTTTTAGGTGCAAAAAAATTAATGTATGATTACGTAATTATTAATTTGTAATTACACAATAAAATTTAAATTTATTATTTTTATAAATATTTATATTGTTAATGGATGCGACTGGGCTAGATATGTATGGATATCCATAGATATGCTAACTTATTGTGGTGATTTTATTGTGTTCAAACTTGTATAAAAAAGTGATACAAAATTAATCCTTTTCCTTTTTAAGATACCATCTATGAGGCGTGTAACTTGAATATGGAACATTATAAGACTGAATAAAGGTTTATTGCCACCGCAGTGGTGAATCTGGTGACACTATATTAACCTAGATTTCAATGTTTGTCTTAAGGGGTTGGCAATTCTTATTACTAATTGGTTTTGATATGAATACATTGATCTTTGTATAATGTGATTTGGTGGCAGAGAGTGTATATACTACTTAGAAATGAACCAAATTCAAGTTGCCTCCATCGTAAATGGTATCCCAACAAAAGAAAACAATGATATGAATACATTAATTTCTATATAATTAATTCTATCAAACCTAGTTAACTTGCTAAATTTGTTTCATGTTCGTATTGTATTTACAAGTTATCCAAAAAATTATCATTTTTTGTCAATTCAAACACAATTCTATCAATTTATCATATTTATATCATCCCCATAAAATATATAAAAAATTATAACACTTATAATTTGTATATTCTGAAATTTGAAATAATACATGCATGTAATAACTTTGTTATGATCTTCTGATTTTCCTTTTTGACTATTAAAGATGATATTGTTTTTCTTTAAATGAAATTAAGAGTCATGAAATTTTAGCGATTGTTATATTAAATCCTCGTAGTATAATAAATAATTGATGAGTTTTTTTTTTTTTATATTACTAGTACATCTTATGTCCACTGGGACCTCCTACTAGTGACTCTAAAATGTTGTTTGGAACGCAACATTATAACTCTACTTGCAAACAATCTGTACAGAGGAATCCATATTTATGAGAAAACTGTCATTTCAATCTAAGGGACTTGAACGAAATTTGCCCTTTCACATATTAGGGGCCTGATTGAAATTATTCGTACGTTGTAAATGATACTCTAACCTTGTTACACAGTTGAAAGCCACCACATGCGCTTGCTTTACCACTGAAACAAGTGACTTGTGAGTAAATAATTCATGAGCCACATTGGGTAATTAAACTGGGTAAATGACTTTTCCTTCTTGAAAGATTTCTTTTTCTTTCATGGATACTTGGATGGTGATTGAAGATGGCTTAAATTCATTTCATACATATTAAGAATTTCCTGCTAAGTTTATCAACATTCATGACGCATGATTGATACCTTTATTAGTTTATACAATAATGAGACAGAGAAGCCAAAGCTAAGAACCAGCTTTCGAGAAAATAATGAATACTATATAAGCAATTAATTATTAAAGAAAAGCAAAAAATAATTAATTATTGTGTGAAAAGAGAGTTGGAAAACGAAGAAAAGAGATAATTTCAGTCTAGACATGTGCTTTGTGGAATTAGTCCTCGCAATATGAAATAAATTGAGGTTGTTGGAATTAAATTTGTTTTTATTCCAATAAAATTTAAATATAAAATTAGACTGAAAATTAAAAAAAAAAAGACTAAAAAATTGCCCAATTATGTTTCAATCTCATCTAACAAACATAGCTTTAGTTCCCATATATTGGTATTGCTTTCAGACTTGAAACTAACAGAGAAGACTTGGCTTACTATTTAATGGTATGTATCATAAATTTCCTAGAACTTAACTACCTTTCTGAATCATGAAACACTGCCCTCCATCATTGTCTCCTAAAATAATAAGACAAATAAGAAAAACTGAAGTATTTCGCATTTGACCCCAATTTTCATGATTGACTTATTCTCGGCTGTTCGTTTTGGTTATCAACAAATTTCTAGAGTCCTGTAGCTAAAGATCAAGCCATATATATCTGATAGAAACTCCAATTTTGAAGGAAAATCTATTTACCATCAAGTCAGTAATCAATCTTCAAAAGGAATATTGCCACAAACAAGTTTTAACCGTTTAAGGCTCTCCATCTGATTCAATGAAGCCTGATTAAATCTAAGTATGCATCTCCCTATAAAATTTGAACAACTACAAAAACAAATATCAGTCTTATGGTATGTACTCAAATAAATTGAAATGATTAATTACTAGCAAAACAATCATTAAAATCAATCATAAATGCAATAGAATAGATGGCCGCAAATTGAATCATATAATACAACCAAAATAAATATGATGAGTATTATGCTGATTTTATTGTGTTAAAATCTTCCGTTAAAATGAAAACAATTAATAAATTAATTAAGCCGGTGACACCATATTATTCATGCATTTGAATGTTTATATTAACGATATTGGCAATTTTTATCACTATATCACCATATCAATTAGTTTACTTTGATTTGATTTGAGTATATTAATTCTGTATAATTAATTCTATCAAACCTCCAATCATAACTCAATAAAATTGTGAAAATTATAACACTTATTTGTGTATTCAAATGTTAATTTTTAATTGTTAATTCATTAATTTCTCATAATTGTTAATTTTAATATATTTATGAGTGATATATATATAGGTAAATAGTCTTCAACGTAAAAGCCTAATATATTTGTAATATTCACCTATATATATCATTATTATATTGTATTTTATGTTTTCAACTAGATATTTATCTCATATTCATTACATTACAGCTCATATGTGAGCCCACATTAATTTTCGATTGACCACATATTTTTATTTTTATTTTTGAGTTGTTTGGCTAAATCCTGTTCACACCTATTATGGCTTGTGTCAAATGTTATGATATCATATTAATTTTTTATATTTATTGTTTTTTATGTGATTTTACCTTTTAAGAATGATATGTAGTGGATAGTCATTTAAAAAAAAAAAATGTAGTGGATAGTTTTATTATCAACATTGACATAATTACATTCTTGAAGAATGAGAAAAAATATGTTCAAAAAAGGGAAGGAAAAAAAAAATCATAAAGATGGGGTAACAAGAAAATCCAAGTTCTTTCGTTAAAAGATTTCTTTCACTTCCGTGGAAATTTGGGTGAAGTTTAAAGTAGACAGACTTTTAAACCTCATTTCATATATCGTGTAATTTTTGTTGTTTTAAAAAGTTGTCCTCATTCATGAATCATGACTCACCTATAGACTCTTCATGTTTTTATGATAATAAGGCAGAGAAACAAAAGCTAAAAAAGCAGCATCCCCCCTTACAAGAAAAGGATGAATAATATATATATAGGATTGACTACGGATTTGAACCATAACACATGCTTTCATAAAATTGTATTCATCTAAAGATATTCAATGTATTTCGGATATTTTTCTTAGTTTGGGACAATCAACATCAGAAGTATCTCTAAATAATCTTGATATCTAAAGTATATATATATATATATATATATATATACTTTGATACAAAGTGATTTGTTCTTTTTTTTTTTTTCCATAATAAACTTTCTTAGTAAAGATGAATGAAGAACTTATCAAAATGAGTTTTTGTTTTTGTTTTAATTTTTTCACAGTTTTTTATTTCCAATTTTATTATTATTATTATTTTAAATAAAGGGTACAAAAGATTTTTCCTGCCTCTCTTGTGTTTCTCGTTTATCAATAATTTTTTCCTAAGCATGCATGTGCCTTACTATTATGACACTCCAAAAAAATAAAAAGCACCCTAAGATTTTTTTTTTTTTTTTTTTCAAGTTTATCACACCAAATACGTTAAAACTATATATATAATATTCATCATTCTCTTGGAAGGGGGGATGCTGCTTTTTTAGCTTTTGCTTCTTTGCCTTATTATTGTAAAAATTGTACCTACAAAAAACATGAAGAGTGTGTGGGTGAGTCCTGATTCATGAATGAGGACAACTATATATGGGACAGATACAATATTAATTAGTGAAGACAAGCAAATAAAAATCAATTGCCCGGAAATTCTTGTGTGAAATGAAAGATCAAAAAAGTGATAGGAAGAAATAAGGAAACCATACAGAAACTTATGGGCAAAGAAAAGGTAAAATACATAAATTTTCAATTGTCCCATCCTGTCTCCTGCTTTCTTACACAGTACTACACCCTTTTTTGCTTTTTTCCTATCTGGTCTAGATGATCAAGTTTATCGAATAATAGCACTTAATTATTTACTACAGTTTAACCAGATTAATCATTAATCGTTAACCATTAATCATTAATGGTTCCCTTATATAATTGTGAAGGGTCGTAGTAAATCTAATATATATATATATATATATAAAAGGGTAGACATTGAATATCAAGATTTGGTTGGGTTCCATCTAAGTTAACAACTAAACTTTATATTAAAATTCTATATCAAACATTTCTTACAATTTTACAACACATATCATTGATGAACCATATAATGGATGATGGATAGTTATAGAGTTAATAATTTTCCGTTATATTCAAAAATTAAGCTTTTGGCATTTTTTATATAAATATACCTCAATAATTTGGAAGAGGCCACTCTTATATAGGGATGACAATGGGACTAATTATGGGAGATTGTTACCTTGAATCTCTATCCTTGTATACATTTGAAAATGTATGTCATCCGTATATCCATCTCTATTGCTATAAACGGGACAAATTCGAAAAAATAACTAAATTGAAATAAGAATATCTTTTCTGGTTCCGTTTACCTCTATATCTTGGTAAAAAAAATATTAAATTGTTATACTTTATAAAAATAAAAAATAAATATAATAACATCTAGTAGTAAAAATATAACTAGCCTTCACAAAATTGAATATAAAGAATAATAATTAACTTGTACATTAGATTAACTTTGTTTCTGTTGACTAGAAGGAAAAAAGACTTGGAAGCGGTCAATGGAGCCTTCTTTTTTTTTTTTCGTCCTAATGTAGCTTTTAACTTTTAGGTGCAAAACAATTAATGAATGATTACGTAATTATTGGTTTGTAATTACACAATAAAATTTGAATTTATTATTTTTTTGTAAATATTTATATTGTTAATGGATGCAACAGGGATGGATATGTACGGATATCCATAGATATGCTAACTTATTGTGGTGATTTTATTGTGTTCAAACTTGTATAAAAAAGTGATACAAAATTAATCCTTTTCCTTTTTAAGATACCATTTATGAGGCGTGTAACTTGAATATGGAACATTATAAGACTGAATGAATGTTTATTGCCACCACAGTGGTGAATCTGGTGACACTATATTAACCTAGATTTGAATGTTTATCTTAAGGGGTTGGCAATTCTTATTACTAATTGGTTTTGATATGAATACATTAATCTCTGTATAATGTGATTTGATAGCAGAGAGTGTATATACTACTTAGCAATGAACCAGATTCAAGTTGCCTCCATTGTAAATGGTATCCTAACAAAAAGAAAACGATAATATGAATACATTAATTTCTATATAATTAATTCTATCAAACCTAGTTAACTTGCTAAATTTGTTTCATGTTCGTATTGTATTTACAAGTTATCCAAAAAAATTATCATTTTTTCTCAATTCAAACACAATTCTTTCAATTTATCATATTTACATCTTCTCCATAAAAAATATAAAAAATTATAACACTTATAATTTGTATATTCTGAAATTTGAAATAATACATGCATGCAATAGCTTTGTTATGATCTTTTGATTTTCCTTTTCGACTATTAATGATGATATTGTTTTACTTTAAATGAAATTACGAGTCATGAAATTTTAGCGGTTGTTAGATTAGGGGAGAAAAAAAATAGGGGTTGTTTGTGATAGTTGGAAAAAACTATTTTAAAAAATTGGGATCCAAAAATTGTAATGTTTGAAAAATGAAATTAATAAAGTAGGCAGAAATACTTTACAAACTCATTAAATGGACAAAAATCATATTTTCTTTTTCTTTGTAAGTTTGACATAATATCTTTAGAAGCAAACATTATTTGTTAACCTTTTTGTTTTTGCTAGACTTTTTATAAGATGAGTTTGAGCTCGACTTATATATGTGAAAGAAAAAAAGTAGCAATCTTGGTCATCTACTGTTTTGTATGCTAATACGTCACTACATTTTCAAAAGTCTAAAAAAGGTTCTAATAGAGAATCTTACTCTGTTTTTGGATATAATGTAAAAAGTATATATTCAAATACCATAATAAATCCTCCAAGTATAATAAATAATTGATTAGGTTTTTTTTTTTTTTTTTATATTACTAGTACATCTTGTATCCACTAGGACCTCCTACTAGTAACTCTAAAGTGCTGTTTGAAATGCAATATTACAACTCTACTCCCAAGCAATCTGCAGAGAGGAACCCATATTTATGAGAAAACTGTCATTTCAATCTAAGGGATTTAAACGAAATTTATCCCTTCACATATTAGGGGCTTGATTGAAATAATTCATATGTTGTAAATGATACTCTAACCTTCTTACACTGTTGAAAGCCACCATATGCGCTTACTTTACCACTGAAACAAGCGACTTGTGAGTAAATAATTGACGAGCCATATTGGGCAATTAAACTGGGTAAATGACTTTTCCTTCTTGAAAGATTTGGGCAATTAAACTGGGTAAATGACTTTTCCTTCTTGAAAGATTTCTTTCTCTTTCAGGGATCTTGGATCGTGACTGAAGATGGCTTAAATTCATTTTATACATATTACGAATTTCTTGCTAAGTTTATCAATATTCATGACCCATGATTGATGTCTTTATTAGGTTCATACAATAATGACACAGAGAAGCCAAAGCTAAGAACCAGCTTTCGAGAAAACAAAAAGTACTATAAAAGCAATTAATTATCAAAGAAAAGCAAAAAATAATTAATTATTGTGTGAAAAGAGAGTTGGAAAACGAAGAAAAGAGATAGTTTCAGTTTAGACATGTGCTTTGCGGAATTAGTCTCGACAATATGAAATAAATTGAGGTTGTTGGAATTAAATTTGTTTTTATTCCAATAAAATTTAAATATAAAATTAGACTGATTTTTTTAAAAAAAAAAATAGACTAAAAAATTGCCCAATCATGTTTCAATCTCATCTAACAAACATAACTTTGGTTCCCACATATAGGTATTGCTTTCAGACTTGACACTAACAGAGAAGACTTGACTTACTATTCAATGGTATGTATCATAAATTTCTTAGAACTTAACTACCTTTATGAATCATGAAACACTGCCCTCCATCATTGTCTCCTAAAATAATAAGACAAATAAGAAAAACTGAAGTATTTCGCATTTGACCCCAATTTTCATGATTGATTTATTCTCGGCTGTTCGTTTTGGTTGTCAACAAACTTCTAGAGTCCTGTAGCTAAAGATCAAGCCATATATATCTGATAGAAACTCCAATTTTGAAGGAAAATCTATTTACCATCAATTCAGTAATCAATCTTCAAAAGGAATATTGCCACAAACAAGGTTTAACCGTTTAAGGCTTGTTGGTTAATTTTTTAATAAACCAAATTTATTAAAACCTTGCAAGTGCACAAATCGTTTGATTGAGTATAGTGACAAGCAAGGGTCGATTCCACGAGGAGTTTCAACTTACTTTAATCTTAAATTTATTTAAGACCTAAACTAGAGCAATTAAAATAAATTAAGAGGGCTTTTGGAATTAAATTGAGATTAATGCATAAAATTAAATAAAAGAATATCAATGAGTAAAAGCTTAGTTAGAACATCCTATCCATCACTAAACAATCCCTCAATTTGCTAAAAAGATTAATAAAGCAAATTCATAAATATGCATGATGAAGATATTCACGACAAGATATGATTAACTCATATCGTATAGATTCTTCCTTAATTAGTATACAAATCGCATGATGTCTATGTAGATGCATGTATTCCTAATTATAACCTAGCATGATGTCTACTTAGGTTTAATAATTGGAACCCATTAAGCACTAGAAGAATATGAATATCACACAAATCCTAGACCATTATGTCTATTCTAGGTATCTATAAATTAATGTCTCTCAATTGGTTCGTAAGCAATTGATTGTTGCAAACAAAGAATATGCCCGTATGATGTACAATTTATATTCTCACAACATAATCCTAAAAGTATGTTTCTAAGGTGATCAATCAAAGAAACAAATTAAATAGAATAAAATTAAACTAGAGACATTAATTTCATCATGCAAAACATAAATCTTTATTGAAAAGATAAACAAATTGAGTTCATGTTTAGGGCTTCAAGTTAGTCCTAACTAATAAACTAACTAAATAAAAATAAAGAAAAGAAAAAATGAAACCGAGCCTTAAGCCTTGCTTCTTTGCTTCTCTCTCTGTCTTTCGATCCTATTTTAATTGAATGGTGAAAGCACCTATTTATAGGCACTCAATCCTTGAGAGATAAGATTTCCTCAATTGAGAAGGATTCTACTTCCAATTTTGATTTAAAAGAAAGTTTTGATTTAGAAAGTGAATCCCTTTTATTTTGGACTAAAACTCTTCCTAATTGCTTAACTCATTTAATTAGGATGTTTCAAGGTTTAAGAAATTGATTAGGAATGCTAAAAGAGGAAATTCGAATTTCCTATATTTTCCCGTAGCTGTCAGGTTTCGTGACAGTCTGACCTTCAGATACTAAATTGGTCATAACTTTCTCTAGAAAATTCAAATTGACAAACCGTCAGTGGCTATGGAAACTAGACATCTGGGGCTTTAATTTGATAGGTTGTAGCTCACACAACTTGAACTGTACACTTCGTACGAGCTCCCACAAGTCACATCACGTTTTTGTCCAAAATTCTGCAATTTCCTTCTAAAACATTCTCCAATTCCTTGAGCTGCAATTAATCTTTAAAAATCCTTCAATTCCATTATTTTTCTTCTCAAAACCTAATTCAAAGCATAAAAACACAAAACGAATTAAAATTACCAATTCCACACAAAAACATAGCATAAATAGGAGGTAATATGGGCATAAAATAATGATAATTAATAACTCAACAATGCTCTCCATCTGATTCAACAAAGCATGATTAAATCTAAGTATGCATCTCCCTATAAAATTTGAACAACTACAAAAACAAATATCAGTCTTATGGTATGTACTCAAATAAATTGAAATAATTAATTACTAGCAAAACAATCATTAAAATCAATCATAAATGTAATAGAATAAATGGCCGCAAATTAAATCATATCATACAACCAAAATAAATATGATGAGTATTATGCTGATGTTATTGTGTTAAAATATTCCGTTAAAATGAAAACAATTAATAAATTATTTAAGCCGGTGACACCATATTAATCATGCATTTGAATGTTTACATTAAGAAGATTGGTAATTTTTATCATTATGTCACCATATCAATTAGTTTACATAGATTTGATTTGAATACATTAATTTTTGTATAATTAATTCTATCAAACCTACAATCATAACTCATTAAAATTGTGAAAATTGTAGCACTTATTTGTGTATTCTAATGTTAATTTTTAATTGTTAATTCATTAATTTCTCATAATTGTTAATTTTAATATATTTATGAGTGATATATATATAGGTAAATAGTTTTCAACTTAAAAGCCCAATATATTTGTAATATTCACCTGTATATATCATTATTATATTGTATTTTATGTTTTCAACTAGACATTTATCTCATATTCATTATGTTACAGCTCATATGTAAGCCCACGTTAATTTTCGATTGACCACGTATTTTTATTTTTATTTTTGAGTTGTTTGGCTAAATCCTGTTCACACCTATTGTGGCTTGTGTCAAATGTTATGATATCATATTAATTTTTTGTATTTATTGTCTTTTTATGTGATTTTACCTTTTAAGAATGATATGTAGTGGATAGTTATTTCAAAAAAAAAAAAAAAAATTGTAGTGGATAGTTTTATCATCAACACTGACATAATTACATTCTGAAAGAATGAGAAAAAATATGGTCAAAAAGATGGGGAAGGAAAAAAAAAAATCAAAAAGATGGGGTAACGAGAAAATCCAAGTTCTTTTGTTGAAAGATTTCATTCACTTTCGTGGAAATTTGGGTAAAGCTTAAAGTAGATAGATTTTTAAAAATCATTTCATATATCGTGTAATTTTTGTTGTTTTAAAAAGTTGTCCTCATTCATGAATCATGACTCACTGACCGACTCTTCATGTTTTTACGATAATAAGGTAGAGAAACAAAAGCTTAAAAAGTAGTATCCCCCTTCCAAGAAAAGGATGAATATTATATATATATATATATATATATATGTATGACTGACTATGGATTCAAACTATGACACAAACTTTCATAAAACCGTATGCATCCAAAGGATATTCAATGTATTTTGGATATTTTTCCTTTTTTGAGACAATCAACATCAGAAGTGTCTATAAATAATTTTGATATCTAGGGAATATATATGTGTATGTATGTATTTGATACAAAGTGATTTGTTTTTTTTTTTTTTCATAATAAACTTTCTTGGTAAAGATGAATAAAGAACCGATCAAAATAAGTTTTTTTTTTTTTTTTTCACAGTTTTTTTATTTCCAATTTTATTATTATTATTATTTTAAATAAAGGGTATAAAAGATTTTTCCTGTCTCTCTTGTATTTCTCTTTTATCAATAATGTGCCTTACTACTTAGGACATTCCAAGTTTATCAACATTCATGACCCATGATTGATGTCTTTAATAGTTTATACAGTAATGAGACAGAGAAGCCGAAGCTAAGAACTAGCTTTCTAGAAAACGATGAATACTATAAAAGCAATTGATTATTAAAGAAAAGCAAAAAAAAAATTAATTATCGTGTGAAAAGAGAGTTGGAAAACGAAGAAAAGAGATAATTTCAGTCTATACATGTGCTTTGTGGAATTAGTCCCAACGCTATGAAATAAATTCAGATTGTTGGAATTAAATTTGTTTTATTCCAATAAAATTTAAATACAAAATTAGACTAATTTTTTTTTTAGAAAAAAAAAATAGACTAAAAAATAGCCCAATTATGTTTCTATCTCATCTAACAAACATAGCTTTAGTTCCCACATATTGGTATTGCTTTCAGATTTGACACTAAAAGAGACGACTTTACTTACTATTCAATGGTATGTATCATAAATTTCCTAGAACTCAACTACCTTCATGAATCATGAAACACGGCCCTCCATCATTGTCTCCTAAAATAATAAGACAAATAAGAAAACTCTAATATTTCACATTTCACCCGAATTTTCATGATTGACTTATTCTTTACTGTTCGTTTTGGTTATCAACAAGCTTATAGAGTCCTGTAGCTAAAGATCAAGCCATGTATATCTGATAGAAACTCCAATTTTGAAGGAAAATCTATTCACCATCAATTCAGTAATCAATCTTCAAAAAGAATATTGACACAAACAAGGTTTAACCGTTTAAGGCTCTCCATCTGATTCAATGAAGCATGATTAAATCTAAGTATGCATCTCCCCATAAATTTTGAACAACTACAACCAAAATAAATATGATGAGTATTGTGGTGATTTTATTGTGTTAAAGTCTTTCATTAAAATGAAAACAATTAATAAATTAATGAAGCTGGTGACAAAATATTAATCATGCATTTGAACGTTTATATTAATGAGATTGGCAATTTTCATCACTATGTCTCCGCATCAATTAGTTTACATTGATTTGATTTGAATACATTAATTTTTGTATAATTAATTTTATCAAACCTACAATCATAACTCATTAAAATAATGAAAATTGTAACACTTATTTGTGTATTCTAATGTTGATTTTTAATTGTTAATTCATTAATTTCTCATAATTGTTAATTTTAATATATTTATGAGTGATATATATATGTATAGGTAAATAGTCTTCAATGTAAAAGCCTAATATATTTGTAATATTCACCTGTATATATCATTATTATATTGTATTTTATGTTTTCAACTAGATATTTATCTCATATTCATTACATTACAGCTCATATGTAAGCCCACCCTAATTTTCAATTGACCACACATTGTTTTTTTTTATTTTTGAGTTGTTTGGCTAAATTCTGTTCACACCTATTATGGCTTGTGTCAAATGTTATGATATCATATTAATTTTTTATATCTATTGTCTTTTTATGTGATTTTACCTTTTAAGAATGATATGTATTGGATAGTTATTTCTAAAAATAAATAAATAATAAATAAGTAGATAGTTTTATCATCAACACTGTATTCTTAAAAGAATAAGAAAAAAATATTTTCAAAAAGTTGAGAAAAGAAAAAAAAAAAAAAAAAATGAGGTAACGAGAAGATCAAAGTTCCTTCGTTCAAAGATTTCTTTCAATTTTGTAGAAATTTGGATAAAGTTTAAAGTTGATAGACCTTTTGTGGAAATTTGGATAAAGTTCAAAGTTGATAGACTTTTAAAACTCATTTCATATATGGTGTAATGTTTGTTGTTTAAACTCATTTCATGAATCATGACTCCCCCCCTTCCAAGAAAAGGATGAATATTTTATAAAATATTCACCCTTTTCTTGGAATGGGGGATGTTGCTTTTTAGCTTTTGCTTCTTTGTCTTATTATCATAAACACTGTACCTATAAAAAACATGAAGTGTGCGTATGCATCAAAGGATACTCAATGTATTTTGGATATTTTTCCTATTTTGGGGCAATCAACTTTAAAAGTATCTCTAAATAATCTTGATATCTAGAGAATATATATATATATATATATATTTCATAATAAACTTTCTTAGTAAAGATGAATAAAGAACTGAGCAAAATAATTCTTTTTTTTTTCACAGTTTTTTTATTTCCAAATTTATTATTATTATTATTTTAGATAAAGGGTATAAAAAATTTTTCCTGCCTCTCATGTATTTCTCTTTTATCAATAACTTTTTCCTTCGCATTCATGTGCCTTACTACTGATGACATTCGAAAAAAATAAAAAGCATCCAAAGACGTGTTTTTTTTTTTTTTTAAGTTGATCACACCGAATATGTTAAAACTATATATATATATATATATATATATTTACATATAATATTTATCCTTTTCTTGGAAGGAGGGATGTTGCTTTTTTAGCTTTCGCTTCTTTGCCTTACTATTGTAAAACCTGTACCTATAAAACACATGAAAAATCCGTAGGTGAGTCATGATTCATGAAAGAGGACAACTATTTATATATGTGATGGGACAAATGCAATATTAATTAGTGAAGACAAGCAAATAACAATCAATTGCCCAGAAATTCTTGTGTGAAATGAAAGTTCGAAAAAGAAGAAAAGAGATGTAATGTGAATCATCTGACTTGTGAGAGAGAGAAAACGGGATTGATGATAAAGAAAGCGTTTGTGCCTCCAACAATGCCAGCAATTATTGAAGCAAAGCGATGAAGATAAACTTTTCCCCACCTGAAATGATTTGATTCCGGTCCTAAATTAGCCAACCGATAGGGTAATTCATTAGAAAAATAAAGCCTCTTAATTGAAAGCACAGTGAGTGCCAGATACTAATTAATCCTTACAATACTTGAAAGTCCCTTTTTGGATAGTTGAAGGCTGTTGTTATGTGTCATGATTCATGAATGGACTTTCAAATACTTGAAATTGCAATTAAAAAAAAAAAAAAAGAAACTTAAAATTGTGAACATCAAGGAAAACAGATCCTGTATTGAGGAAAAACACTGGAATCTGTATTGAGGAAAAATACTGGAATTGTAGTTGGTAAATACTAGGCCCTTTGTCTTTTTTATTTTATTACTTGGTCGTCTTAAATATTATTAAAAACATACACCACTTTTAGTAATAGTGGTTGAGTACCCTAAAAAGATAAAAGGTTCAAATTTTACCTTTGTCTTTTACAACACAATATATGAGTTATGAGTTTCTTCTTGATATGAGTTTCACTCTCTTCGATTGTGGGAATGGAGGTTGTGAAAATAATCATCTAGGCCATACTGTCAATAATTCATTTCGGTATGTCCCGACACGCATTTGACCCATAAAATGTCAGCGTTTGAAACAATATTATTATTAGAAGCTAGAGATTGAAATCTGATCTTAAAATTACCAATTGTTATGTACAGTTATTCGAAATTATATATTTATCTAAGAATAAATCACGTAATTAAACCTACTCCAATCATCTACATATTAATAATATATAGATTATAATATATCATGTAATTTAAAATTATATATTTGTTGTTTTAATTTATAAAAGAATATGATATTAAAATTACCATATAAATATGGAAATTTAATTATTAGTAGCATATGAAAATGCATATCTTGTAAGAACAACAAAAAATAATTTAATGAGTCAAATTCAAGCCCATCAAGTGATAAATACAAAAAACCAAATAGCCACAAATATATGATTTTTGCTTTGCCTTGTGTCATTTAGTATAATTTATGTTTACCATTTTCTAAAGCTACTAGAGTCAAAAATGATTACATCCCCTTATAGTTTAAGTGGTTGTATACCTCCACATATTCCATAGTGATAGGGCTCGCACTACATACATTTTACAAGTATGTATGGATAGCTTTTTTATCTAAATATTGGAATAGTTGTACTATTGAATATGAGAGTACATATCTGGGCATATAAATAGGGATTGATAGGCTAGAATGATTTTTTTTTAGTGACATAGTAGGTTCTATCCCTTAAAATACATATTCAAAAGCGATAAATCAATTAAAGAAAGAAAAAAGAGGCTATACTTAAAGGTTGTTTTTTTTTTTCACTTAAAATTAAAGAATCAAAATTTTAATTTTTTGCCCTTATATGGTGGAAATAAAATATTTTTAAACAAATTAAGAAAACAAAAAAGGAAGTGAAATATTTCAAACCAAAAAATAAGAAAAAAGAAAACCAGTGGAGATCTAATCGGTTGAGAAGCTCAAAGATCTCTATGGCCAATGATCTCAATAGCCGGCCATGTAGATCGAATGATCTGGGAGCCCAAATAGTTGAACTCGATCTATGCAACCCAGATCAGGTTTGACAATCTGAAACCTAGATCGTTGGTTGACAATTTGGGGCAGATCGTCTTAAAATTGATCTAGGTACATGCGTTTAAACCCAAATTGATTTCCACGATCTAGGTTCAACCAAGATTGTCTTCAATCTAGGTTTCCAAATCAATTAACCACGATCTGCCCTAGTTAGTGGTTCGATCTCCATCGCCAGCCACGAAGATGTATTTTTTTAATAAGTTTTCTATAAATATTTTGCACCGTTGATGGAAATCCATAAATGGTGTAAATTTAAGAACCTTTTTGTTTATTTTAAAATTTTTCTCTTTTTCAATTTATTATTTTTTATTTGAAAAAAGAAAAACTCTACCATTGATGGATATCCATCAATGGTGGGGATCAATTAGAGTTTTTTTTCATTATTTTTTATTTTAAATAAACATATTTTCAAGTGCAAATGTATAAAAAATGAGAGGGCAAAATGATACTTTTAGCTTGTTTATAAGTTGTCAAGGGTAAAAAGGTTATTTCATAATTTTCGTCATGGTCAAATATTAAAAATATGGTCAAAGGAATCGAATTGAGGGGTTTATGAAATATTAGGGATCATGAAAGCTATTAATGCAAACAATCTTAAAAAATTGAAATTTTTTCAAAAATTTAGAGACTATAATGAAGTTATTTTTTCATATTCGAGTTTTCTTTTTTTTATTTTCTTTTGTTTTTAACTTTTATTCTAAACATTCTTCCAAATCCAACTCAAAAATATTAAAACAAAAGAAGAATTGTACATAGATTCAAACTCAAATCATATTTTTACTATAAACTATTAGGTTGGGTTTCCTCATATATAAATACAATCTATAAAGTTAGCCCATTTGTTCAAAATGGAAGAAATGTCCTATTAGATTTTTTTATGTGATATAAAAACCCTCATTTTCCCATTAGGGTTATGATGAGTGAAAAAAATAGAGGTAGTAGCTCTGTGGAGAGTTTTTGTCTAGCTGGAAAATCAAGAAAGAGAGAGAGGAAGAGAAAGAGAGTAAGATTGAAGAAGAAAGAGGTGAAAACAGTATAGAAAACACCTTGTGCAGTATTCTCAAAACTACCGTTTCTCTTTCGTGTACCGTTGGATCGAACTGATTTTTGGTGAGCAAGTTAAGCACCATAGTTCTTGATGTTGAATGGTTGGATTGTCGATTAGAGGTCCCTGTGGTGAGTTTCAACGTTCGAAATAGTGCTGGTCGAAAAGACAAGGGCCTGAATTGCGCGGTTTTGATCAAAGGGCTCTAACTTCTTCGTCCGCACCCAATTAATCTCATATTTGGACAGCAACTTCGTGAGATATGGAAATTCATTCTGGCGGTGTGATTTATAATTGAAGTACTCTCTAGAGAGATACACTGCCCAAACAGTAGCTTCGAGTTTGGTTTCTTTATCTCTTTTCTCTTATCTGATATTAAATTATGATTGTTGTTCTGCTAAAAATTGAATTTCTTAATGATGTTGCTATGTTAAATCCCTTGATAGAGTTAGGGAATTGTTTTGAGCTCACAATTTGATTCATAGTGAAGGTTTTTTGGTGGACTATGGTCCCATGATTTTTACTCCTCAAATTAGGGAGATTTTTCACGTTAAAAATTAGTTTGTGTTTTGTGAATGTGTGGTTTGCTTAGTTGATTGATTGCTGTATATAATTATTGTGGGATTATGTTCTATTTAATTTGTTCCTATTAGGTTCACAAACAAAGAGAGAAAATTTATTTTGTTATTTGTTCCGCTATTGCACTTTCTCCCATCATAAACTACCATTCAATTTAGTGTTATGAATACCTAATAAATTTTTTGTTTTGATTTTCTATATTTTCACTATATTTTTTCATCTCCTTGACCAAAGACTTTTCCACCATCAAAAGAAGACAATCAAATCATACGAGTCATCCACCCATAGTATGAGAGGGAGCTTAAGCCTAATATTTATTTGGAAGAAATTCCGTGTCTTTCAATATCATTAAAGTATCAATAGCAAAAGAGAGAAAGTTCTCTTTATACACATTACTTAAGGAGAAAGAAAGTTTAGACTTGACTTGCAACTTGCAAGCATGGACACCCAAAGTCAACAATGACCTAGAAAAATAAAATGAATTACACAACAGTCTCTTAATTTATGTCTAAAATCAAACGAAAATTCGTTTATTCTTTTATTACATTAAACTCTACATCATTAGTTGACTTCCGTTCAATTTTAACAGTTGACTAAGATTTTTGGTTAAATGACCATTTTGCTTATAGATAAGACAAAAATTAATTAAAATTATTAAATATAAATAAAAATTAAAAATAAGTTAAATAAAAAATTAAATTAAATTAAACATTAAAAATGTATTTTCATCGTCCATCAAAGAGATAGATAGTGAAGATTTTTTTCTCAATCTCTTTTAAGTTTAAAATTATAAAATAAAATATAGAAATAAAAAATAAATTAAATAAAATAAGTTAAAAATTAAAAATATATCTCTACCATCCATCTAAGAGATTGATTGTGAAGATTTTTTCTAAATTTTTTAAAATTTAAAATTATTAAATATAAAATTAAAATTAAAATTAATTAAAAATTAAAAATATATCTCCACTATCCATTTGAGAGATGGAAGGTGGAGATGAAAATTATATAAACAACAAAGACAGAAAAACAAAAGAAAAAAAAAAAAAAGAAAAGCAATTAGAAGAAGATCTGACAGTTTGAACCTAGATTTTCAATCAATATTTTTATTATTTTTCGTTTCTTTTTTTTTTTTTTGAAAGTGAACCTAGATTTTCCAATTTCTTTTCCATTAATGGAATAACACCTTAGCACGCTAATTTTATGGTGCATTTTACAACTTAGCAATCAAGAGAGAATATTGAATTTGATTCTTAATAATGGTTCCCGAAAGAAAAATAAAAAATAAAAAGAAAGAACTTGAGGCAATTCCCGTTACCTTCAATGATAGTGGAGTACAACAAAACAAAAGTGCAACTTCATGCTAACCACTCATATTGGTAAATTTCTGCAAATTTTGTAATCTAGCCAAAAAGTTTTGGATCAAAGATTTCTTAAAAAAAGTTCTTTGCGTGAACTAAACATCTTCAAGTCATACCGCCCCAGCAGTACTGTTAAGACTCCATGTTGCTGATTAAAGCTATTTCCTCCAACAGTGGCCATACATAGAAATATTATTAGGCTTTATTTTTTTGTCAATGACCACCTCTATATGTGTTCTTCAATTTGAGGGTCAACCATGGGCCGCGCATGCACCACTAGAAGGAATCAACACCGTATGATATGTACATCCAAGGTTATACACTCTATTCTCCTTTCATATTAAAAGCAAGGTGAAAGTTGCCTTTAGGGCTAAAAAGGAATCCCAAAATGATTTCAACTTTCAAGTTGGTTAAAAAAACAAGGGCCCAAAATGAATATAATATATTTTGAAACTTTATTTCTTTTTTTTATTTTTTTTTTAATAAACCATGATTTTCAAAAACTGAACTCATATTTTGTTTTTAAAATTCATTAACAGATTAGAAATATCACCTATTCCAAAAAATAAAAAATCATATGCTTAATGTACTAACTGGATCTATCAATTGGAATAATTCCACAAAACTCCATTTTGTGAATAATTTGAAGTTCTAAAAAGCCAGCTGCTCACTGCTTACATAAAGTCTCTACAATGTCAATAAAATTACACAAAAATTTTGCTCTTGCGTTTGCCAAATCACACTAATGGATATTTGGTTAAAAAAAAGGGGGTTTGGAGTGTTGAGTTGAGAAACTAGGAGATTATGGTCAGTGCTCTCAGTATGAAGCTCTTCACTTGCTTCTGCTGTCCCACTGCATCAGGTAAGAGGGTTACCTTTCCTCTTCCTTTTCATTGAAATGTTGATGCTGTTGTTGTTGATATGTAAATTGGGCCTTTTTCTTCTTGGATTCTTGAACAATACCAGTTTTGCGTTAGGGACTTGTAGTTGCAAAACTACAAGAAGGTCACTATTCCACATAAATGATAAAGTTAAGAAGTCTGTGTTAGGCCCTTCTGTAGGAAACCGGATATATGTTTATAATTCAATTTCATTTTTCATCATTTCTTAACTATGGATGGCCTTTATTGTTATTCAACCGAAAGGTACCATTAATATTTTTTGACAAGCTAGAATACTATAATGAATTTAATTAAATGCATATGTAATCGTACCAGTCTGTGAAACTTCAATAAAACTCGAGAAACAAGAAAGCAAGACGCAAAAGAACTTCATTGAAATCTGCAGAGAAAAACTAAACCATACAAGAGCATGCGTTTTACATGTGTATATGATGTAACCAACTGAAAACAAAACAGACAGAGCAAGAATATATAGGTTGTTAGAGAGCGTCCAGAGTGGCAAAATCAAAGGCCGGTAATCTCACAAAGGTGTGGGCTAGGATGAAGCTAGAATCTGTTAGATTATAACTGATGGGCCTGATTACATTGTCTAACATCCCCCCTCAAATTCAGCTGGGATGAATCACAGATGAATTCGCCTCTAAGTAAGTCGGACCTGCTGATTCCAAGAGGTTTGGTTAGCAACTCAGCAAGCTGATATGCTGTAGGAACATAAAGCACATCAAGAGCCTGGGATTCCACCTTTTCTCTAACAAAATGTAGGTCAAGTTCAACATGTTTTGTTGGAGAATAAAGAACTGGGTTCTTGGCCAAAGAACCTGCACTAACATTGTCACACCAGATCACAGAAGGTCGAACAATGGGAACTCCAATCTCAGTTAACAAAGCTTGTAACCAAATTACTTCAGCTGCCACTTGAGCTAATGCCCTATATTCTGCTTCACAACTGGACCTAGCCACTACTTTTTGTTTCCTTGAACTCCATGAAACCAAGTTACCTCCAAAGTAAAGACACCAGCCACTAGTTGACCTCCTATCATCTAAATTACTTGCCCAATCTGCATCGGAGAAGCTTTCAATGGACAAGAGTGCAGGAGAAGCAAGAGGTTTGAACCAAAGACCATAAGAAACAGTCCCTTTGATGTATCTTAAGACTCGTTTACAAGACTGCCAGTGAGTGATAGCAGGTGCAGCAAGATATTGACTAAGGCGATTTACTACAAAGGAGATATCTGGCCTAGTATTGGTTAAATATTGGAATGCACCTACTGTACTCCTATAAAGAGTGGGATCTGAAAATGGTTCTCCATCTGATTTTTTCAGCTTGGTTCCAGTGCACATGGGAGTAGGACAAGAATAGCAATGCAATATTTTGGTTTTTACTAACAGATCATGAGCATATTTTGTTTGTGTAAGACACAAACCAGCACCTGTCCTCCTTGCTTCAAACCCCAAAAGGAAGTTCAAGGACCCTAAATCTTTCAAAGCAAAAACCTCATTCAGATTGTGAACTATTTTGGTCATGAGTGAAACATTATTACTTGTAAGTAGAATGTTATCCACATAAACAAGCAATATGACCAAATCTGCACGTTTTCTGTAGATAAACAAAACTAAACCATACAAGCCCATCAATTATTATCTAACAGATTCAAGCTTCATCCTAGCCACACATTTGTGAGATTACCATAATAGGCCTGAGGTTGGTGAGTACCAGCTTGTTGATTCACTCTTGGTTGCTGCCGTGATTGAAATGTTTGCAGAGAAGACCTTGAAAACCTTGATCAAACCTTTTGAAGCAAGTAGACACTACTTGCCCTGGTCTCCCACATAAGTGACATAACTGACAAATTACTCTAGAACCAGATCTATTACTCATCCTACCTCGTCCTCTGCCTCCAAACCAATTTCCTCTATAGTTCATTCCTCTAATACTCCCACTGAAAGACACATTGGCACTGGCATGACTGATATCAAACTGTCCTACTGAGTGATGTTGAGCAAGTCGAGTTTCAAAGTTCATCAACATGAACTGCACCTCTTGAAGTGTGATTGAGTCCTGTCTAGAGGTTATAGCAACCATTACAGGATCATATTCAGGGCCTAGTCCAACCCAAATATAAGAAATCAAATCCTCATCAGCCAAAACTAAACCTGCTACAGCCGAACTCTCACCAAGATTTTTAATCTTCATGACATAATCATTTATGGTCATAGCCCCTTTCTTTGTCCCATGTAACTCTGTTTTGATTTGCAGAATCCTAGCTTTGGACTGTTGGGCATGCAACCTCTCAAGAGTAGACCAAATCTCATAGGCTGTTGCACAACGTGTAACTTGCCCAAAAACAGACTCACTTAGGGTTGAAAACAACCAACCAACACACTATAATTTGATCAGTCTTCTTCCACATGACGAATTCCTCATTCACTGCCTGCTCTATCTCACCAGACTCTTTTGATCGAACACTAATGTACTTAGGTGGAGCTAATTTTGGTTGAAGCACATAATCTTCTAAATCGAAAGCCTTAATTGCTGGTAAAACTTGTAATCTCCAAAAATTATAGCTAGTTATAGTATTCTAGCTTGTCAAAAATTAATATTTTTTGACAAGCTAGAATACTATAATGAATTTAATTAAATGCATATGTAATCGTACCAGTCAAGCTGCTTCCTTCCAGTACAATTCTCATAATGTGGCTAGACTTCTTGATATATGTCCTGCTAATTTATTGACTTTAGTTAGTTGAATTGCTTTACTAACCTACATTTGGCTAAAACTCAGAGAAACTATTGTTGACAAGAACAGTCTTTGATCCTTTTAAAAAATTAAAACTACTAGATTAAAAGTTGCGTTCGAACCTATGATACGACTTTCACCAGCCTGCAAGAGAACCTAGTTTTTTTGGTGATTCATCTGCGAATCCATTGTAAACCCATCGCACAAATTCTTAACATGCTCCATATGAGCTTACCTTAAACCGTATAAAATGAATTTTATTACCTATCATATATTAGTTTTTGTGATATGTAATTATGATTAAAATATGTCACCAAATTTGTTTTTCTTTTTATTTTTCTTCTATTAATTTTAAGTTCAAAGTTTGATATGTGTCAAAACAAAGCTTAGAAATATGTTTTAATCATATTAGTAGTAACATACTGTAGTACTGCAAATACTCATGTAAAAAGTAAAGAAAATATATTTTACCTTAATGCTAATGCAACAGGTCCAGTCTTCCAATATTTCTTATAATTTTCTAGGAATATATGAAGAAGCTCCCTGCATTGCCATAAACTTGATAACCTTCGGTTGATTGTGATGAAGAATTTATCTTTTCCTAACAGGAAGATATTGGCACATGTCACCAGGGGGGGCAACCACACAACCTATTGAAGGCAAAATCAATTGTATCCAGAGAAGACATGCTGAAGATGGTTGGAGGCATGGTCCCTGAAATCTGCTGGTTAACATAGAAATTGAATGTCTCGAGGTTAGACAAATTGCCTCTCTCTTCAGGAATATTTCCCTGTAGGTTATTATTCCAAAATTCTAGATTCCTTAGTGTCGTGATATTTACCGAAGAAGGGGGGGGACAATACCTGCAAAATTGTTACAAAAGAGACACGAGATTTAAAGCTAAGATGGAATCTCTACTTGACACTGTTGCATCCCTAGTGGAGGTTTTCCAGTCTGTGCAAATGAGATAGTTCCACAGGCAGAGAGCAATGGAACTGAACAAAGAATGAAAGACTTCCTACGTGTGGCAGAATGGAGCGTGTAAGACTCATTGAGGCAATATTCATTGCTATGACTGTTGTTTTGAAAATCACACGTGATTTCTTGCCCAGTTGCAAACAGAAGTAGAAGCAGTCCTTTTGTTTGCCAAGGTGTTGTGAGGGTCATGAGTGATTTGAGCTTTCAATTCATTAAGAGAAGATTATTCTGTAGTAATATTAGTCACTTCAATAGCTAAGAATTCCATTGCAGAGTACACAAGAATGATTGAAACACAATTAAGAGAACTAGTTGTTTCCGTGAGTGCATGACCATCGAAAGAGGGAGGATCTGTTGACTTGCCAAGAAAGAGGAGAAAGACACTGTTGAATCAAAACTCAATTGCACATGAAAATATCACATGCTATTTCATATCCTACACATTATTATAACCAATTTCCAAGCTGACATGTTAATTTTTAGTTTCACACCTTGGTATAACAGAAATCAGAAGCAGGAATACTTAAAGATTACTAATTTTTCTCAAGCTGCATCGATCATAGGAAGTTACAGTAGTCTTAGTTATACTTCAGTGATGATTTATCATGTTGAAAACATTATATATGAGAAGTGAGGTTGTTTCATGCCTTTGTATTATTTCACTACAGGCTCCTTTATGAGATCTTTAGAGCAGAGTTTATTAGTCTGCTGCATCTGCTTTAGTTTATTATTTTATTTTAAAAGTTTCATTCTTGTTTAAAAGTGATTAGTAGGTAGATCTGTTTGTTCCCTAATTTTGGATCCATTTTTTTAGCAATTTTAATATGTAATTGTAGTTTATTGTTCTAGTCATAAGTTATTTTAATTTTGGTCCTACTAGGATCTTTAGTTAATTTGCTTAATTGTGACAAGTGTATGGTTAGTTACTACTTTTTTTTTTTTAATCAAATATAATTAAATCTAAAAGCTCCATGCTACATCAATTTAAAGCTCATAAAAAGAAAATAAATATGTTGAGTTTAAAACTTCATGAACTCAAATACATCTAAGAGCTTTATAAGCTCTTGCAGTCCTAATAGAGTAATGGAGAGATCATAACAATGTTAGGCTTTATTTGTAGCTACACTCTTTCGAAACCTAGCTCTTATACTTGCAAGTGTTTTGAGGACGTTGGATATGTCAAGCCTCCTTTCAGGCAAATCCGTCGTGCAATCCATAGCCAATTCCATAATGGATGAAATACAGTCCTTGGTAGTAGTGAAATTTTCTTCACCAAGTAAATTAACATCTGCTACTTCATTTACTGAATGAGGTAATGCCTGATGTACCCAACATTTCAAGCTCATTCCTCCCTCATACATATCGTCTGTGGGCTTTTTTCTTGTAAATGTTTCCATCAGCAAAATACCAAAACTGTAAACATCCCCTTTTACTGAAACAATTCCTTCTGATCCATATTCTACAATTAAGTTCAAAGTTGTTCATAATCAGAAGAGAGTATAAACAGGTCATAATGAATCTAAAACTGGTAGGGGAAAAAAAACTGATGAAATCACGAGATGACTAGATAAGTTGAAACAAAATTTAAACTCTATAAGTAAAATTTGCATTTGTAGATATGCATTTAATATATGAACATGTGCATGTATTTACAAAACAAAAAATAAGAAATTACAAATGTTACCTGGTGCCATATATCCAACAGTGGCCAAAGTGTGGGTTTGTGTCATAGTATTCTCTTCACCTAAGAGTTTGGCAATGCCAAAATCACCCACATGAGCAACCATATTTTCATCTAGCATGATATTGCTAGGCTTCAAATCAGAATGTACAATAGTTGTTCCATACCCATGGTGGAGATATTCCACTGCCATTGCTACATCAATCATTATGTTCATTCTCTGAATCATATCCACACAATAGTTGTGGGAATACAACCACTTTTCCAAACTCCCATTAGGCATGTATTCCAGCACCAAGGCTTTGAAGTCAAAATTGGAGCAACAACTAATAATTTTGACTAGATTACGATGACATATTTTACTCATTACTTCACATTCATCATCAAAACTCCTTGACGCCCTCTCTTCTTGCAAATTGAAAACCTTTACAGCTACATCTTTCCCATTTAAAAGTTTTCCTTTGTACACCGAGCCAAAACCTCCTATGCCAAGCAAATTGCTCTTCTCAAATCCATTTGTTGCATCATAAAGTTCTTCATAGGAAATTCTTCTCCAAGTTGCAAGAGTTGAAACATCTTTCTTATCTAGAGAATTTACTTTCCTTCTTCGACTACTACACCAAAGAATTGTGAGAGCTAAAAGAACTATTGTCGATGTAATGGACAATAATATGCATACGAATATCACTAATTTCGTCTTCTTGGATGGTTGATTGTTACCACTTTTACAAGGGGGAACTTTCAGTCGTGGAGCACCACAAAGTTGACCATTTCCCATAAATGATTCTACTGACAAGTTTGCAAAACCTCCTCCTGTAGGAATTTTTCCTTCCAATCTATTAAAAGACACGTTTAAATATTTGAGGTACTTTAGTTTTTCCAAAGAATTGGGAATTGCACCCAAGAGTTTATTACTTGATAAATCCAAGAATTCCAAGTTAATCAAATTCCCCAATGATTGAGGGATGCGACCTTTCAATTTGTTATGTGCCATGGAAAAATTAATGAGGGTTTGGATGTTTCCAATGTTGCTAGGAATCTCGCCTGAAAACTCATTCCATGCTAGGTCTAGATGGAAAAGAGCCCTTAGCTTTTCAATACCCAATGGTAGCCGCCCACTAAACGAATTTTTTGACAAGTCCAATTGCAAAATATCTTCAAGGTTCCATAGTGATGATGGTATTGTAGAACTCAAATTGTTGGAATTCAAGAGCAAGACTCTTAGTGAAGTGACATCACCTAAACATGCTGGTACTAATCCAAAGAACATGTTGTCACTTAAATGTAGTTCACCTAAGTTGCTCAAGTTGCAAGTTTCATTTGGAATAAATCCTCGCAATCTATTGCCAACAACATTCAAGACTTGGAGCATTCTCATTTTTCCAACTTCAGTCGGAATAGTTCCAATCAATTCATTCTTTCCAAGGAGCAAATGGGTCAAGTATCTTAAGTTGCCAATTTCATACGGAATACTACCCTTGATTTTGCAATTATCCGCCTGAAAATATTTGACAGCAGTGAGATTTCCTATGGAAGCTGGAAGTGTGCCATTCAGTGGGTTGTCTTCCAAAAATAGCCTTGTCAAATGTTTACAGTTAGTCAAAGATGGGAGAAAAGACAATTCTTGAGAAGATGGCTCTCTCGTCAATTGATTTGATGAGATGGCGAGACAATTTAGATTCCTTAGCTTACCAAGAGTTGTGGGAACAGGGCCAGAGAAGGAATTATTTGACAAGTCTAGATGGGTAAGTTGAGAAGCATTAGAGATAGAGTCCGGGATTATGCCATCTAGTTTATTATCCCATAGGTAAAGCTTCTTTAAGTTTGAAAGTCCATCGCCAATGCTTGATGGAAGAGGTCCTAAGAGGCTGTTCATGTATAATTTAATCACTTCGATTTTTGAGAGATTGAAAATTGATGATGGTATGAGGCCGGTTAACCTGTTATTTTCAAGACTCAATATCTTTAGATTGTGAAGATCACCAAGTTCAGTTGGTATTGAACCTGAGAGAATAAAGAAAACAAATATCATGAAAGTCACAGTATTGTATAGAGAATGCTTGAAAGATACATGCACTGCATGATTTTATATGTCAATCTAGTAATATAAAACTTACACATGGGAAAAAAATAATTCTATTTTTATAGGACAATTATAAATTAACATTCTATTCTATAAAAAATCAATTTAAAACATTTTTTTTCTCAAAAAATATTTATCCTTATCTTATTAAAAATATTTTAAAATAAATATTCCTAAAATTTTTGAAAAAAAAATAAATGAGGAGAAAAATAATCACAAAGCTTTCTCCATATCCAGCTTATGTAAGCCACTAGCCATATTTATGCTTACTTATCAAGTTCAAGGTAGGTTAATGAAACTCTTAATGAAATTATTCCATGCAATAAAAGTTAGTCAACAAATAATTTAATTGAAAACAAAAATAGAGAATAAGGTTTATAGTTAATGTTCCTATCAAGCTGTTATTGTGAAGGTATAGTTAAGTGAGTTTAGTCAAGTTCCCGATTTCTTTTGGAATGCTTCCTTGAAATTGATTAAATACCAATGAAATACTTAGAGTATTTCTTAGTCCCACAAATCCTTTGGAATTTGACTGATGAACTCGTTATAAGACAAATATAATTCTTGTAAAGCAGAAGACGTTGACACATATTTTCCAATGGGAGGTTACCTATGATATTATTAAATGTAAAGTCCATAATCGTTAGAGAAGAAAGGTTGAACACTAGTGAAGGAATGGGCCCCACTAAAACATTAGTTAATAGTGATAGTATTTCTAGTTTTACAAGGTTGCCCATATCCCATGGAATTTCTCCTACAATAAGTATAATTTTATTAGTTGTGGGATTTAAAAAGTATGCGCATTCAATAAGAAAAAGAAAACGATAAGAATGCTATTCATGATATCAGATTGGAAGTTTAGAATGATGATTTAATTTTTAAATTTTAATTATGAATATATTTATAAAATGAACGTGTAAACCATATTTATGGGTGGTAATATTGACACCAATTTTTAAGATAGGAACACATGAAAACAGAAAATAAAATGACATATATACCCTTGAATTATTAACAAAATTATATTTTATTTGTTTATTATAAACATCTAAAAATAAATATTACTTTAATAAATGCTATGCATAAAAAAATAAAAATAAAAAACCTTAAATCAAAATATCTTACTTAAAATATAAAGGGTATTATTTCAATTAAAGACTACTGATTTTTTAGTCTCAATATTTTGTCAAAATTCTTGTGGTTAAACAATTAGGTCGATCTACTAACTCACATTAAGAATGTTAGGAAGACTATAGTAAACATTAGGTAATGAAAGTCTAAATATCTAAGAGGGGTGTATAAAGTACCTTTCAAATTGTTATAACTAAGATAAAGTTCAGTGACCAATGTCAAGTTCCTGATATCCCTTGGTATTCTTCCTTCAAATTGATTAACTGACAATGAAACAATTCTAAGACTTTGACATTGCCAGAAGTTCTTTGGGATTTGACCGGTCAATTGATTGCCAGACATGTACAATCCATTCAAAAGGGGAAGATGTTGGCACATGCTGTCAGGTAGAGTACCTGTCAAGTTATATCCGAAAAGTCAGCATTGGTTAAAGAAAAAACATTGAACATAAGTGAAGGAATGGACCCTATTAGGGCATTGTTTCGTAGCAATAATGTGTCCAAATTCTGCAGGATTGCCCAACTCTTTTCCCTATAAAGCAATAATTTCTTTTCTCGAGAAATAAAAGGTAAATTATAAAAATTTTCATGTGTCCCATCTAGTCTCCTGCTTTCTTTCACAGTACTACATCATTTTTTTTTTTTTATATCTGGTCTAGACTCCTAAGTTTATCAAATTATTTTGTGATTATAACGCTTAATTATTTACCATAGTTTAACCTATATTAACCATTAATGTAATAGATTGTCCACGTGTTCCCATACACTTTAGGTTAAATTGTTGATCATTGTAAATTATTTTAATGGAATTTTATAGTTATTCTACTATTCATATATATTATAATTAGGGTTACATTACTATTAAGATTTAGTACATAGGATTGAGATTATCAAATATCAATGCAATCACTTAAATAAATAATAAATTTTATGATAAAGAAAAAGTGAGATAAAATAATTAATGGTTCCCTTAATTGTGAAGGGTCGTAATAAATCTAATTTTTGTGTATATATATAATAGGGTAGACATTGAATCAAGATTTTGTTGCGTTCCGTCTAAGTTCACAACAAAACTTTATATTAACATTCTATATCAAACATTTCGTACAATTTTAGAACAGATATGATTATGAACTCTATAGTGGATGATGGATCGTTTTAAAGTAAATAATTTCCCTTTATTTTCAAAAATTAAGCTTTCAGCATTTTTTATTAAAAAAAAAAAAAACAATGATTTAGAAGAGGACACTCTCATATAGGGATGACAATGGAGCTATTTATTGGAGATTGTTACCTTCAATCTCTATCGTCATATCAATTTGAATATGTATCACCATCCTCATATCCATCTCTATACTATAAACAGGACAAATTTGGAAAATATCTAAATTGAAAAAAGAATATACTTTCCTGTTCTATCTACCTCTATATCCGCTAAGAAATATTAAATTGTTATACTTTATAAACAAATACATATAATAACATCTAACAGTAAAAATTTAACTAGCCTTCAAAAAATAGAATATAAAGAATAATGATTAACTTGTATATTAGATTAAGTTTGTTTCTATTAACTAGAAGGAAAAAAGACTTGGTAGTGGTCAATGGTGCTTTTTTTTTTTTTTCTTGGTCCCAAAGTAGCTTTTAGCTTTTTGGTGGAAAAAAATATAATGAATGATAATATATTTATTAGTTTGTAATAATTACATAATAAAATTTAAATTTATTATTTTTATAAATATCTATATTGTTAATGGATGCGACTGGGATGGATATGTATGGATATCCATAGATATGCTGACTTATTTTGGTGATTTTATTGTGTTCAAAATTACATTTAAGATGAAAAAAGTGACACAAAATTAATCATTTTCCTTTTTAAGATATAATCTATGAGGTGGGTGACTCGATAATGGAATATTGTCAGATTGAACATTTATTACCACCAAACCACATTAGGCAATGGTGAGTATAACACCCGAAATTTCATAAATAGTGCTTTCAAAGGAATAGTATTTTCAAAGGAATAGTATTTTTCGAATGAATAGTGGTTTTTCGGATTAATAGTGTCCACGTGAATAGTATATTTTTTTGAAAAATGGAACCCTTAAGTTAAAAACTTCAGAATAAGTAATAAAGTCTAAAGAAATTGAAAGGGATAAAAAATGAGTCTGTTTGAGTAGAATAGAACCGTTTCCAAATCCGATCGAAAATTTGGAAGGATTTTCGAATAATTTCGAAAATTTAGAGAAATATCAAAATGAGTATTAAAATATTTAAGAAGTATTTTAGAAATCCAAATGACACTTCTAAAGAAAATTCAGATTGAAAAGATATCAATCTAGAAATCGCTATAGGCGATTTAGTGATTTTACGAAAAACCAAAAAATGGTATAGAATGACTTTTAAAAGTCACCAAAGTTATTGGGATTACGTAGGAAGTCCGAATATGAGCCCTAGAACATCCTGGAAGGATTTCAAAAAAGTACCGGAAAAGCAGAATCCGAGCGTTCCAGAAAGTTCAAATGTATAAAGTTAAGAAAGGATAGACATGTGGGGCAAGCAAACATAGGAAAGGGACAAGTGGCAAAGGAGATAATGATGAGGACACTTGTCAAATTTTCATGGATGGCAAACTTGTGGTTTTTAGTAATTTTACGGGCATGATTAAGATTATGACAATTTTCAAGGACCAATTGGTAATTTTGGAGGATCATATATATATATATGAAGTCATGAAATGGATGCAGCTGTGAGATTCATTTGGCCAAGAGTGAAAAACCGAAACAAAAGAGAAGAAAGAAGAAAGAAGAAGAAGAAGAAGAGATTCAAGGGACTTTTCATCCATCTTTACCTCTTGTTTCCATCAAGAATCCGTTAAGAATAGGTGGAGATAATTGTAAGGTAAGATAAATTGTTTAATGTTAGTATGGTGTAGTTTTGTGGGTTTTGTCATGAATGTTAATTGAATGAGTTTTTGGTGAAATTATTGATGTATTTAGAGGTTAATGATACTCAAATTGAACTTAGAAGTGAAAGGAAACTTAAAATTCATATGGGTTAAGAGAATTAGTGAGATAAAGTTTAGGGTTTTATGGTACAATGTCATGAAATTTAATTGATTTTGATTTTAGTACTTTAGTTGATTAATTGGTGATCAATTGATGAAATTGAGTGTGATTATTAAATTTAGAATGAATAAATTGTGTATATATTAATATGTGGACAAAATGGGAATTTGATGTAAATTTTCTATTTGAGTTCAATTTGTTGGATGTTTGATTGTTGAATGATTTTTGAAGTGTTTTAGGTGAAATTGATGTTATTAGAATTGAAGAAAATGGGTATGAATGCATGGGTATGTTGTATGGCCAAGATAAATTTGTGGTACATTTGAATTGATTTTGATACTTGATGAATTTAGGTGATGTTTTTATATGATTTGGAACTAGTAGAAAGGAAAAGAATGTGAGAAAAATTGAAGAGAATGAATTATTATGTCACATATTGGTATAAGTTCGAAAGCCATTTGCGTGAATTTCTATTATAATATAAGTTTGGTGTTCGAAATGTGGTTTAAGCATTTTGATGAGTTTCATGTTAAAATGCATTCAAGTGAGTTGAATGAAAGGAATAGAAAGAAAAAGGATTTGAATATGTAATAATGAATATGAGATACGCACGTAAGTTACGTTGTAATTCTAGTATAGCTTCCTTTGGTGGAATTAAGGCGTAATTAGCATCATTTTCAATTGAATTAGTTGTGATAGATTTTATATTAATGTATAACTTGTAAGAGAGATGGAAGCAAGAACGGAGCCACGAGGAATTAGTCAAGTGATGGAAAAGTAAATTGTGAGTGGAAGTTTTTATTTAATTTCAATTAGCTTCTTATCAAGTTTCATATTGTATTTTTGTGAATGATTATTTTTAAAAGTGTTTTTATGAGTTTATTTGATCATCTTTGTTTAATTCAATTGTGAGAGGAAATTTTTAGTACATTTCAATTTAATTTCTATTAAGTTTATAGTATAATCTTATGAGGGGAACAGTTTTATTAAATTTTAACTTGTTTTCTTTATCAAGTTATTTCAATTGTATTCTTATAAGCTTTTAAATTCAAAAATTGTATGCTTTAATGTATGTTTGAATTGTATACTAAAATTTTGAATTTGTATGCTTTCATGCGTATTTGAATTGTACACTAGAATTTTATGAAAAGCATTAAGTTAAAATGGGTTAAAATTTTTCTTAAGAAAATGCCTTTAGCAGTTCGAAGCAATATACTTCATATTTTAAACATGTCTATAGTATTCATGTTTTCAAGCATCCTAAGGATACTAGTTATGAAACTTTTGTGTACCTAGTGAAGAGAATGATTTTACTATTTTCAAAAGTAAAAGAGAGAATTTTTAGTAATTTTTAGTGAAAGGAAATTATTTTAGTATTTCAAAAAGTAAAAGAAAGTTTTCAAAGGCCAATGGACCACCCATACTAGAAAATATGGAATTGACGGAAAAGACACAAAAAGAAAATTAAAGACTCGGTCGTAGAGCCCTATGTGTGTGTGGCAAGTATTGGGGGGTGTGTCACTAGTATAGGGGGAATGAGTGGTTCGTTCCACCCAAAGCATGTTAAAGTTGGGGTTGAGTCTATAGAATCGTCTCCACATATGTAAAGTGATATCTCACGCCACTTATGCAATGTAGCATTCCGTTTTGTGGTGGTGGGAGATCTTTTAGAGTCATAGTGAGCGAAGCTAGTTTAGTCGCCATATGATGTCACATTGTGCGGCGCTAGCTTAGTCGGCATGTGACTAGCTTCCTCTCACATTGTGCGGCACTAGTTTAGTCACCATGTGAGTTTATAGTTTCATTGGGTCCCATTTGGTACATTTTAGAAAAGAAGTCAAGCAAAGGCATTTATAGATTTTAAAGCTTGATGAGAATTTAGTATTTTATACTTTATGTATTTTCTAGCCATTACGAGCGAAGCTTTTATAATTTATGTTTGGCACGAATATAAAAAATTGATTTCATTTTCAGCGATTTATAGATTTTATGAATTAATAAGAAATAAAATGTTTTAACATCGGAAAGTTCTTATATGAAGTATATTACTAGATGTAAAGTTTTTGAAAATATGTTATTTCCAAGTGCATGTTGAAAGTTAGCAATTATTTTTAATATGAAAAGTTTTATTTTTTAGTTTTCAGAAGATTTTATTTTACATGCAAGTTACAAGTTATTGATTTGTTTAGTATTTCCGCCTTTAGTTTTTAGTAATGGAATTGTGATACTATTATATTCCTTTATACACCTATATGAATTTCATGAAGCTAGATGTAAATGTATGAAATTTACTAATTCTATTAAGTGATTTAAAGATTTTGTTTTAAAAGTTTTTGGGAGATATTTTTATAAAAAAGAAATTTTAGTAGCTAAAGGTTATTCACCACTCACTGAGCTTTTTAGCTCATCTTTTCATGTTATTTGTGAAAAACCTCCCAAGTGCAAGATAAAGTACCCGTAGTGTCAGATCTCCTATAGGGGACTAGGTGGGCCAGCTTCGACATGATGCTTGTTGAGATATTATGTTTTATGAATGTATATACTTATAAAGAATTTTAGTTTCAATAAAATGATTTTGAGTTTATAATAATTAAAAACATGATTGTGGTTGGATTGTAGAAAATGATTTTAGGGTCTGAGACCCAGAAGTTGAGAATTTATTTGTTATAGAAGTGTTTAAAAGTATTTTTGAAACTTTTGCAGGACGACATATTTAGAAAACAGCCATTATGCTGTCCAAATTTTCATAAATCCATTTGTAAATGGTTGAAACAAAAAGAAAAGAAAAAGAAAAATTTTTCTCACGTTTCCTGTAGTTAAAAAGAAAAAATTAGTAAAATACAGAAAAGATTTAGAAAAGTAGACAGCTTAGCTTCACGGAAACTTTCCAACTGGATGAGAAATCTGCCAGAGGACTACCATGAGGTTGCCGGTAGGTTGCCTAAGGAATGGGGCCTATCAATGAGTCTGGTGTTATTACATCAATCTTGATTTGAATGTTTGTCTAAATAGGGTTGGCAATTCTTATTACTAATTGGTTTTGATACAAATACATTAATCCCTATACAATGTTATTTGGCGGTAGAGAGTGCACATACTACTTAGCAATGACCCAAATTCAAGTTGGCTCTATTGTAAATGGTATCCTAACAAACAAAAACATTGATGTGAATACATGAATTTTTGCATAATTAATTCTATCAAACCTAGTTAACTTGCTGAATTTGTTTCATGTTGGTATTGTATTTACAAGTTATCCAAAAAGTTATCATTTTTTGTCAATTCAAACACAATTCTTTTAATTCATCATATATATGTCTTTTCATAAAATCTATAAAAAATTGTAACACTTATAACATGTATATTCTGTATTTGAAATAACATATGCATGCGATACTTTTGTTATGATCTTTTTATTTTCCTTTTCAACTATTAAAGATGATATTGTTTTACTTTAAATAAAATTAAGAGTCATGAAATTTTAGCGGTGTAAGCCCTTTATCGTAATTTTACGGATCTCCCCGGAAATAGTCCCTAAATAATTATTTGAGACCCGAAATGGTCCATGGAAATGCCTAAGGGTATAGGGGACCCTTAGAGATCGAATTCGACTCGATTGGAGATTAAATGGAAGGGCAAAATGGTGAATGAAATCGAGTAATAATTTAAGATGATAAGGGACTAAATTGAAGATAAGTTTTAATAATTGTGGTCATAGTTAAATTAGGCTAAAAGCTAAGGGAGGAGAATGGAATGTTCTTAGGGCGTAAGTGGAATTATTGAAATTTGTGAGGAGGAAAATAGAAGCCAAAAGTTTGTCTAAAAATTAAGAGAGAGAGAGTGAGTTGTCGCCGAAGAGAAGAGAAAAGAAGAGAAGAGAAGAAGAAGAGAAGAAGAAGAAGAGAGGAGGAAGAAGACTGCCTCGCCGACATCCAACCACCGCCGACCAACCGCGCCATCGCCGACCGACGACAAAAGCACCTCGCAAGCTAGCCGAGTTGAGCGACGACCGAAGCAGAACTACCGCGCGACGCCAAGACCAAGCAGAACAGCCGCGCGAACCAGCCGATCGGAGAGGAAGAAGACGACGGCGAGCTGCCGTCCGACCAACCTGCAGAACCCAACGCCAAACCTGACCGAACCACGCCATATCCAGCCTCATCCAAGCTTGATTTCAGCTCGGAATCAGTTGTGTATGTGTGCAGAACCGACGACAGAACCGATGCCGATCGACGGCGAAACCGCAGCAGATCCACGGCGGAACCGAGAGGGAAAGAGAGAGGAGAAAGAGGAGAAGAAAACCCAGTCCAGACCAGCCTCCATCACGCGCAAAAACGAGCAGAAACGAAGTCAAACTAGCATGCAGAAGTGATGGATCGAGGTAGATCGAGCTAGAGAGAAGAAAGAGAAGAAGATTCAGTTGAAACCCAGTTGTTTCCGAACCAGAACCAGCCTCCAATGTAGCCGTGACACCCTAGAAACGACACCAGAAACCGCGAGCAGAAACCAGATCCGAACCGCGTGAAAAAGGGGAGAAGAAAGAGAGAGGAGATCCAGCCCGAGCTCAGCCCAAATCAGTCCGTTTACGCTCCAAATCAGTCCCGAATCAAGCTCAACGTGAAGAGGAAGAAAGTGATTCCGTAGGGAAGAAATCGGGTGAGTTGTTTAAGTTGAAATTGATGATTTAGTTGATGATTGAGTTGACTTCGAAGTAGATTTTATCGCGATTCGTTATTGGTTGGTTTTGAGTGAAAATAAGTTGATAAATAAATGGATTTACGTTTATTGGGGGCTTAAGGAACCAAGAGAATAGTGAAAAGTTAAAGATAAGGCGAATTCGCGCGATAAACTAGTTTGAGGGGCGATTCTATAATTTGGTAATTTCAAGTTTCCAGAAGTTGACGTGAGCGTAAATTTATGTTTCCATATGTTGTGTAGGTGACGAGGACGCTTGAGGATCGAGGCGAGAGGAGTAGGGGCTCCGCACGCGCCATTTTCAGTTGTCAATTTAGTGAGTGAGTTTTATTTAAAAATTTTAAGAGTATTTCAAATTATAAAGTTTGATTTGATAAATTAATTGTTTACTTGAGCTTATTTTAAATGTATGGATATGAGCATGAATTTAGAGATTGAAATGATGTTATTTTGTGCTTTTGCACTTACTAAACATATTATAGTATTTAATGCATTCAAAAAATGAGTTTTAGTGCTTATTGCACTCAGAATTCATATTTTAATGCTTTATGCGCTTAGAAAGAGATTTGTGCTTTTGCACTAGAAAGTTAAAGCAAAAAGAGAAGTGTTTTCAAACCCATAAGTATACCCTCAGAGATTATAGACCAGTTTAGACCCGATCGGTCTATCCCACTTCAGTTGGCACAGTCTTGGGAAGGGATAAGTCACTAACCTGGGGGGATAAGTGTCACAGTCTATCAGTCGAGTCACCATTATTGATGTGGGGTGGTGTTTCGTGTGTTATGGTTAGCGCTGAGAAATTCTGCACATGGCCACTAGATGTATTAGAGCAGGCGAGCTATGGTTAGCGCTGGGAAATTCCGCACATAGCCGCAAGAGTACAAATTTGGGGATACTATGGTAATTTTAAAAGATATCAGGAAACAACTTTTAAAAGAAAAGTTTATTTGAGATAAAAGATATTTTATAATTATTATTGAAGTTATTTATGATTTACGGTTGCAAATTTTGTATTTAAATGCATGCATGTGCTTAGAGATGAATTCTCTTGTTTATGTTGATGTTTAAAAGATTTAAGTTTGAAATGCTTTAGAAACAAAGAATAGTTTTCAAACGTTTTCAGAGGAGGACGTTTTGAAAATCAGATTTTCAAAGAAAAGATAAATTATCACTCACTGAGCTTCTAACTCATTATATTTTCTGTTTTATATAAAAACCTCCTCAGGTACTCTCAGCAGTTAGCCGAGAAGCAGCATTACCTCCAGCGGGCGAGCCAGCACGACACTACGACATCTTGAGCAGCTCATTTTTGCATTAGTGATATTTTCATGTAAATCTCTTTTAAACTGTAATTTGCATTTATAATTATTCGTTAGTAACTGTTTTTAAATTGTTTTTCGATTTAAATGCGACTTATTAAATGTGATTAGAATTTATTTAAGTTGATTTGAGAATGAAATGCATGATTGAGGCCTACGGGCAATCAGAAGTTGGGTTGGTGCTAAAAATAGTTCAAGTGTTGATATTTTTGTATACAGGTTTTTCGGGAACTTTAAAAATGCAGTCGTTATGTTGCCAAAATTTTGTTAGAAAAATGAGTTTCAAAATGAATTTAAAATTAAAATTAAAAATTTTTTCTACGCGTTTTTAGTTTTTAAAGAAAACACAACCCAACGATGTTTCAGAAAGTATAAAAGAGTTTAGGGTTCGCTCCACGGGTTTCGCTTAACCCGATGAGTCGGGTCTGAGAGAGATCCGTTGGGTTGCTCGACGTGATTGACCAGATCAGAGTTAGAGGTATCCGGGTTGGGTCGTGTCAAGTGGTTTTAGATTGGGAAAAAAAAAAAGACAGAAATGGGGGGGGGAGGGGGGGTGGTTGTTGGGGTTGTTTGTGATAGTTGAAAACAAAAACTATTTTAAAAAATTGGGATCCAAAAATTGTAATATTAAAAAAACAAAATTATGCAAATATACTTTACAAACTCATCAAACCTACAAAAATAATTTTTTCTATTTCTTGTTAGTTTGAGATAATATCTTTAGGAATAAAGATTTTATAAGCCCTCAAATTTGATTTTACGAGTTTCCCAAGAATAGTCCCTGAGTAACCATCAGAGACCCTAAATGGTTTATGGAAGTGTCTAAGGATATATGGAACCTATAGAAATCGATTTCGACTCGATTGGAGACTAAACGGAAGGATAAAATAGTGAATGAAATCGAATAATTTTTTAAGGTAAAAAGAGACTAAATTGAAGATAAGCTTTAATAATTGTGGTCAAAGTGAAATTAAGCTAAAAGCTAAGGGAGGAGACTGCAATTTTATCAGGACATGACCGTCATTTTTAGAATAGTTTGGGGAGGAAAATAGAAGCCAAAAAGATGAGTTGACTCATAAAGTTGAGTCCAAGTCAATCGCGTGAAACCAGAAAGATGAAGAAGAAGAAAGAAAGAAGAAAGAAGAAAGAAGAGAAAGAAGAAGAAGCAGAAATCGCTCGCAAGCCAAACCTGATCGGAGCAGAACCGATGACGGCGAGCTGCCATCGCGACTACCACAAAGACCCGATGCGAAACCTGGTCGATCCACTCCATTTTCAACTTCAACCAAGCTTGATTCCAACTCGTAATCATCACCTAAACCCGATCCAAGTACAGCTGAAGCTGAAATCAGAATAGAGAAAGTAGATCAAGGAAGAAGAATGAGAGATTAGTCGAGAGAGAGAGAGAGATCGCGCGAGGGAGAGGAAAGAGAGGAAGATCCAACCAAACCCAACCCCAAAACAGCTTGAAATCAGTCCCAAAGTGAAGTCAACGCGAGAGAAAATAGTAGTGTCGAGGGCGCTTAAGGATCGAGGCAAGAGGAGTAGGGGCTCTGCACGCACCATTTCAGTCATTAGTTTTGTGAGTGAGTTTTATTTAAAAATTTAAGAGTATTTCAAATTATTAAGTTTGATTTGATAAGTAATTGCTTACTCGAATTTATTTTAAATGCATTGATATGAGCATGAATTTAGAACTTGAAATGATGTTATTTTGTGCTTTTGCACTTACCAAAGATATTTTAGTGTTTAATGCACTCAGAAAACGAGTTTTAGTGCTTATTGCACTTAGAAATCAAATTTTGGTGTTTTATGCACCTAGAGAAGAGATTTGTGCTTTTGCACCAGAAAGTTAAAGCAGAAAAAGAAAAGTGTTTTCAAACTCATATGAATACCCTCAGAGATTACAGATCAGTTTAGATCCGGTCGGTCTATCCTACATCAGTTGGCACAATCCTGGGAAGGGATAAGTCACTAACATGGGGGATAAGTGTCAGAGTCTGTCAGTCGAGTCGCCATTACTGATGTGGGGTAGTGTTTCGTGTGCTATGGTTAGCGTTGAGAAATTCCGCACATGGTCACTAGATGTCTCAGAGCAGACGAGCTATGGTTAGCGCTGAGAAATTCCGCACATAGCCGCGAGATGTCTCAGAGTTGACGAGCTATGGTTAGCGCTGAGAAATTCCGCACATAGCCGTTAGATTCGAGAGACCCCAGATTTAGGGATACTATGGTAATTTTGATAGATATCAAGAAACAACTTTAAAAAGAAAAACAGATTTGAGAGAAAAGAAGTTTTAAAATTATTATTCAAGCTATTTATGATTTATAGTTATAAGTTTTGAGTTTAAAAGCTAGCCTATGTTTATATATAAATTCTCTCATTTAAGTTGATATTTAAGATATTTAAGTTTGAAACGTTTTAGAAACAAAAAATAGTTTTCAAACGTTTTCAGAGGAGGACGTTTTGAAAATCAGATTTTCAAAGAAAAGATAAATTATCACTCACTGAGCTTCTAGCTCATTATTTTTCTGTTTTATATAAAAACCTCCTCAGGTACTCTCAACAGGTAGCCTAGTAGTAGCATCACCTCCAGCAGGCTAGCCAGCGCGACACGACATCATTGAGCAGCTCATTTTGTTTCATCAGTTATATTTTCATGTAAATAACTTTTGAAATGTATAAGTAATAATTGAAAGTTGTAATTATTTGTTTGTAATTGTTTTTAAACTGTTTTTGATTTAAATGTGGTTTATTAAATTATCTTTTAAATGTTATTAAGTGGATTTGAAAATTAAATGCATGATTGAGACCTACGGGCAACCAGAAGTTGGGTTGGTGATAAATTTTAGTCGAAGTGTTGTTTTCTATAAACAGGTTTTTTGGGAACGTTAAAAATACAGCTGTTATGCTGCCGAAATTTTATTAGAAAAATGAGTTTCGAAAATGAATTTAAAATTAAAAATAAAAAAAAAAATTCTACGCGTTTTCGGTTTTTAAAAAAAACCAACCCAACAATGTTTCAGAAAGTATAAGAGAGTTTAGAGTTGCTCCACGGGTTTCGCTTAGCTCGACGAGTCGGGTCTGAGAAGGATCCGTTGGGGTGCCCGGCGTGACCTACCGGATTAGAGTTAGAGGTATCCGGATCGAGTCACGTCAGATTCTCTACTAACTTTTTGTTTTTGCTAGATTTTTTATAAGACGAGTTTAAGTTAGATTTATACATTAGAGGAAAAAAGATGTAACAATCTTAATTATCTACTATTTTTTATGTCAATGTGTTATTAACTCGCTACATTATCAAAAGTTTAGGGGAAAAAAAAGACTTAACATAGAATTTTACTCTATTTTTTGATATAATCTAAAAAGTTTAGGAACAGGCAGATTCTTTGTATCCTCATATATTTGAAACTAAGAATTTGTATTCAAATACCACAATAAATCCCCTCAGTATAATAAATAATTGATGAGCTATCATGTGTGGCTAAATTGAGTAAATGACTTTTCCTTCTCAAAAGACTTCTTTCTCTTTCATGGATACTTGGATGGTGACCAAAGATGAGATGACTTAAATTCATTTCATACATATCATGAACTTCCTACGAAGTTTATCTACATTCATGACCCATGATTGATGTCTTTATTAGTTTGTACAATAAACGAGATAGAGAAGCTAAAGCTAAGGACTAATTTTCTAGAAAACGATGAATACTATAAAAGCAACAAATTATTGAAGAAAAGCAAAGAACAAATGTTTTGTTATTTAATGGGAGGTTACCTGTGATATTAGTAAATGAAAAATCCATATTCGTTAGAAAAGAAAGGTTGAACAACGATGAAGGAATGGGCCCCGTTAAAGTATTATATGCTAGTGCTAGTACTTCCAATTTTGCAAGGTTGCCTATCTCCCATGGAATTTCTCCTACAATAAGTATAATTTTATTAGTTGTGGGATTTAAAAAGTATATGCATTCAATAAGGAAAAGAAAAAGATAAGGATGCTATTCATGATATTAGATTGGATGTTTAGAATGATCATTTAAATTTTAAAATTTAAATGTGAATATATTTATACAATGAATGTGTAAAGCATATTTATGGATAATAATATTAGCACTAATTTTTAAGATAGGAACACATGAAAACAAAAAAAAAAAATTGACATATATGCCCTTGAATTGTTAACTAATTTATATTTTGTTTGTTATATTATAAACAACTAAAAATAATCAATGCTATGCAAAAAAAAAAAAAATCTGAAATAAA
This sequence comes from Nephelium lappaceum, assembly GCA_021234005.1. Taxonomy (NCBI): domain Eukaryota; kingdom Viridiplantae; phylum Streptophyta; class Magnoliopsida; order Sapindales; family Sapindaceae; genus Nephelium; species Nephelium lappaceum. The sequence goes on along the minus strand of CM037997.1, from coordinate 12,971,998 downwards.
AAAATCTTACTTAAAATATAAAGGTTATTATTTCAATTAAAACAATATTTTCTTTTGCTGTAAATTATGTAAATTTTCATGCGTCCCATCCAATCTCCTGCTTTCTTTCACAATACAACTCCTTTTCTTTTTTCTTTTTTTTTTTTTCCCTTTTTCTATCTGGTCTTGACTCCCAAGTTTATCAAATTATTTTATGTATGATTGTAACACTTAATTATTTAGCACATTAGGTTAGAAAAAGAAAAATTTAAAGGATTCTGTTCATGATATTAGATTGGATGTTTAAAGTGATGATTTGATTTTCAAATTTTAAATATGAATATATTTATAAAATATATGTCTAAACCATATTTATGGGTAGTAATATTAACACTAATTTTTAAGATAGGAACAAATGGAAACAAAAGCAAAACAATTGACAAATATACCCCACAATTATTAACTAAAGTATATATTATTTGTTTTATTAAAAACAACTGAAAAAATAAATACAGTAATATATCTCCTTAAGCCTACCCAATTTCCCAATTACTCTAGGCATATCTCCTGTGAAATTATTAAAATATTAAGATAAATATTTCAGGTATTGGTACTTTCATAGAATTGAAGGTATTTTGCTATCAAACCATGTATCCAGACAAATCAAGAAAGAAATTCTATCTTATTAGAAAGATAATTGAAAAATTTATTGCTGGAAGTCAAGCAGATAATTAAATCAATCAGTAGTAATAAAGGCATGCACGTTAAGGATGATGAAGGAAAAGAACCTGTGAGACTGTTATAGCTGAGACGAAGAAATTTCGCTAAAGATAGGTTGAAGATGGAGGAGGGTATGGTACCTGAAAGCTGGTTTTTACCAAGATCAAGTACTTCTAGTGATGATGTGTTGCCTAGGGAACGTGGAATTGTCCCTATGAATTTGTTACCTGCTAAAATCAAGTGTTCAAGCTTTGGTAAGGAGGCAAACCATGAAGGGACCTCCATGTTGAAGCTATTGAACGAGACATTTATTATTCTCAGTCGACGTAATCGAGCCAACTCAGCAGGAAGAGAGCCATGAAAACTGTTGTTTCTGATGTCAAGAACTTTTAGGAAGGACAAATTTCCAAGTTGAGGAGGGATGGTACCTTCAAGACCAAAGTTTGAAATATTCAAGAGGATGACTCGATGATGATGATGAAGATCACAAGTGACACCAATCCAATCACAGACAAACGAACTTGCAGACCAATTATTGGCCAAGTCGTTGGTAGGATCACGAATTATATGAGCTTTTAAGGTAAGAAGAGCATGTTGATCTGTAGTGATTTTGGACACCGCCATAACTAAGGAAATCATCAAACTTTTTATTAAAAAAGCTATGACAACAATACCGAGGGAATTGTATTTCGCCATGGAGAGAATTATTGTTTGATTTGTGGGTTGTGTGAGTAAAATGTGATAGAAATAAATAATGAAGCCATACAGAAACTGGCGGACAAAGAAAAGGTAAAATACATACATTTTCATGTGTCCGATCCTGTCTCCTGCTTTCTTACACAGTACTACATCTTTTTTCCTTTTTTTTGTCCCCCTATCTGGTCTAGAAATATCAAGTTTATCGAATTATAGCAGTTAATTATTTACTACAGTTTAACGAGACTAACTATTAATGTAATAGATTATCCAAGTGTTCCCATACACTTTTAGGTCAAATTGTTGATCATTGTAAATTAGTTTTAATGGAATTGCAGAGTTATTCTACTGTTTATGTTAGAAAGGTTATATTACTAATAAGATTTATTACATAGGATTGAGATTTATCAAATTTCATTGTATTCGCTTAAATAAATAATAAATTTAATAATAAAAAAAGGAGATCATATAATTAATGGTTCCCTTATAATTGTGAAGGGTCATAGTAAATCTAATTTTTGTATATATATATATATATAAGGTTAGACATTAAATATCAAGATTTGGTTTATCTAAGTTAACTACTAAACTTTATATTAAAATTCTATATCAAACATTTCTTACAATTTTAGAACACATATGATTGATGAACCATGTAATGGATGATGGATAGTTATAGAGTAAATAATTTTCCTTTATTTTCAAAAATTAAGCTTTTAGCATTTTTTATATAAATATACCTCAATAATTTAAAAGACGCCACTCTTAGATAAGGATGACAATGGAGCTAATTATTGGAGATTGATACCTTGAATCTCTATCCTCGTATGCATTTGAATATGTATGTCCTCTGCATATCCATCTCTATTATTATAAACAGGACAAATTTGAAAAAATATTTAAATTGAAATAAGAATATCCTTTCCGGTTCCATCTATCTCTATACCTTGTTAAAGAATATTAAATTGTTATATTTTATAAAAAATATATATATACATATAATAACATCTAGTATAGTGAAAATTTAACTAGCCTTCACAAAATTGAATATAAAGAATAATAATTAACTTGTACATTAGAATAAGTTTGTTTCTGTTAACTAGAAGGAAAAAAGACTTGGTAGTGGTCAACGGCGCCTTTTCTTTTCTTTTTTGTCCCAGAGTAGCTTTTAACTTTTAGGTGCAAAAAAATTAATGAATGATTATATAATTATTGGTTTGTAATTACACAATAAAATTTAAATTTATTATTTTTAAAAGTATTTATATTGTTAATGGATGCAACTGGGATGGATATGTATGGATATTCATAGATATGCTGACTTATTGTGTTCAAAATTGTATAAAAACGTGACACAAAATTAATCTTTTTCCTTTTTAAGATACCATCTATGAGGCGTATAACTTGAATATGAAATATTATAAGATTGAATAAATGTTTATTGCCACCACAGTGGTGATTCTAGTGACGCTATATTAATCTAGATTTGAATTTTTGTCTTAAGGGTTTGACAATTCTTATTACTAATTGGTTTTGATATGAATACATTAATCTCTATATAATATAATTTGGTGGCAGAGAGTGCATATACTACTTAGCAATGAACAAGATTCAAGTTGCATCCGTCATAAATGGTATCACAACAAGAAGAAAACATTGATATCAATACATTAGTTTCTGTATAATTAATTCTATCAAACCTAGTTAACTTGCTAAATTTGTTTCATGTTGGTATTGTATTTACAAGTTATCCAAACAAAATTATCATTTTTTGTCAATTCAAACACAATTCTTTTAATTTATCATATTTACATCTTCTCCGTAAAATATATAAAAAAATTATAACACTTATAATATGTATATTCTGAAATTTGAAATAATACATGCATGCAATAGTTTTGTTATGATCTTTTGATTTTCCTCTTCAACTATTAAAGATGATATTGTTTTACTTTAAATGAAATTAAGAGTCATGAAATTTTAGCGGTTGTTAGATTAGGAATATATATATATATATATATAGGCGATTTGTGTTTGTATTTTATAATATATATATAGGGGGTTGTTGAAATTACTTGGATGGTGACTGAAGATGAATTAAATTCATTTCACACATACTACTAATTTCCTGCTAAGTTTATCAACATTCATGACCCATGATTGATGTCTTTATTAGTTTATACAATAATGAGACAAAGAAGCCAAAGCTAAGAACCAGCTTTCTAGAAAATAATGAATACAATAAAAGCAATTAATTATTAAAGAAAAGCAAAAAAACAATTTATTGTGTGAAAAGAGAGTTGGAACACGAAGAAAATAGATGATTTCAGTCTATACACGTGATTTGTGGATTTAGTCCTGACGCTATGAAATAAATTGAGGTTGTTGGAATTAAATTTGTTTTATTCCAATAAAATTTAGATACAAAATTAGACTACAAATTAAAAAAAAAAAAAAAAAAAAAAAAGGAGACTGAAAAATAACCCATTTATGTTTCTATCTCATCTAACAAACATAGCTAGAGTTCCCACATACTGGTATTGCTTTCATGTTTGACAGTACAAGAGAAGACTTGACTTACTATTCAATGGTATGTATAATAAATTTCCTAGAACTCCAACTACCTTCATGAACCATGAAACACGGCCCTCCATCATTGTCTCCTAAAATAATAAGACAAATAAGAAAAACTCGAGTATTTCACATTTGACCCGAATTTTCATGATTGACTTATTCTTTACTGTTCGTTTTGGTTATCAACAAACTTCTAGAGTCCTGTAGCTAAAGATCAAGCCATATATATCTGATAGAAATTCCAATTTTGAAGGAAAATCTATTCACCATCAATTCAGTAATCAATCTTCAAAAAGAATATTGACACAAACAAGGTTTAACCGTTTAAGGCTCTCCATCTGATTCAATGAAGCATGATTAAATCTAAGTATGCATCTCCCCATAAAATTTGAACAACTACAACCAAAACAAATATGATGAGTATTGTGGTGATTTCATTGTGTTAAAAGTCTTTCATTAAAATGAAAACAATTAATAAATTAATGAAGCTGGTGACACCATATTAATCATGCATTTGAATGTTTATATTAACGAGATTGGCAATTTTTATCACTATGTCTCCGTATCAATTAGTTTACATTGATTTGATTTGAATACATTAATTTTTGTATAATTAATTTTATCAAACCTACAATCATAACTCATAAAAATTATGAAAATTGTAACACTTATTTGTGTATTCTAATGTTGATTTTTAATTGTTAATTCATTAATTTCTCATAATTGTTAATTTTACTATATTTATGAGTGATTGATATATATATGTATAGGTAAATAGTCTTCAATGTAAAAGCCTAATATATTTGTAATATTCACCTGTATATATCATTATTATATTGTATTTTATGTTTTCAACTAGATATTTATCTCATAGTCATTAAATTACAGCTCATATGCAAGCCCACCTTAATTTTCAATTGATCACGCATTTTTATTTTTATTTTTGAGTTGTTTGGCTAAATCCTGTTCACACCTGTTATGGGTTGTGTCAAATGTTATGATGTCATATTAATTTTTTATATCTATTATCTTTTTATGTGATTTTACCATTTAAGAATGATATGTACTGAATAGTTATTTAAAAAAAAAAATGGAGTAGATAGTTTTATCATCAATACTGTCATAATTACATTGTTAAAAGAATGGGAAAAAATATGTTCAAAAAGATGAGAAAGGCAAAAAAATAAAAAAAGATGAGGTAACGAGAAGATCCAAGTTCTTTCATTCAAAGATTTCTTCCAATTTTGTGGAAATTTGGAAAAAGTTTAAAGCAGATAGACTTTTAAAACTCATTTCATATACCGTGTAATGTTTGTTGTTTGAAAAAGTTGTCCTCGCCCGTGAATCATGACTCCCCCCTTCCAAGAAAAGGTGCGATGTTGCTTTTTAGCTTTTGCTTCTTTGTCTTATTATCATAAAAAGTGTACCTATAAAAAACATGCAGTGTGGGTATGCATCAAAGGATACTCAATGTATTTTGGATATTTTTCTTATTTTGGGGCAATCAACTTTAGAAGTATCTCTAAATAATCTTGATATCTAGAGAATATATATATATTTTTTGATACAAAGTGTTCAATTTTTTTTTTTTCATAGTAAACTTTCTTAGTAAAGATGAATAAAGAACTGAGCAAAATAATTCTTTTTTTTTCATAGTTTTTTTATTTCCAAATTTATTATTATCATTATTTTAAATAAAGGGTATAAAAGATTTTTCCTACCTCTCTTGTATTTCTCTGTTATCAATAATTTTTTCCTTAGCATGCATGTGCCTTACTACTTATGACATTCCAAAAAAATAAAAAGCATCCAAAGACGTGTTTTTTCTTTTTTTTTTTTCTTTTAAGTTGATCACATCGAATATGTTAAAACTATATATATATATATGTATATATAATATTCATCCTTTTCTTGGGAGAAGGGATGTTGCCTTTTTAACTTTTGCTTCTTTGCCTTATTATTGTTAAACCTGTACCCATAAAAAACGTGAAAATGCGTAGGTGAGTCATGATTCATGAATGAGGACAACTATATATATATATGATGGGACAAATGCAATATTAATTAGTGGAGACAAGCAAATAACAATCAATTGCCCAAAAATTCTTGTGTGAAATGAAAACTATATATATATGATGGGACAAATGCAATATTAATTAGTGAAGACAAGCAAATAACAATCAATTGCCCAAAAATTCTTGTGTGAAATGAAAGTTCGAAAAACGAAGAAAAGAGATGTAATGTGAATCATCTGACTTGTGAGAGAGAGAAAACGAGATTGATGATAAAGAAACCATTTTTGTCTCCAACAGTGCCTACAACTGTGAAACAAAGCAGTGCAGATAAACTTTTCCCCACCTGAAATGATTTGATTCCCGTCCTAAATGAGCCAACTCATAGGGTAATTCATTAGAAAAATAAAGCCTTTTGACTGAAAGCACAGTCGCTTTTTGGATAGTTGAAGACTGTTGTTATGTGTCATGATTCATGAATTGACTTTCAAATAATTGAAATTGCAATTTAAAAAAATAAAAATAATAAAAAATAATAATAAAAAGTTTGTAATTGTGAACTTCGAGGAAAACGGATCCTGTATCGAGGAAAAGCACTGAAATTGTAGTTGGTCAATACTAGGGCCCTTTGTCTTTTTAATTTTATTACTTGATATTAAATATTATTAAAAATATGTGTTACTTTTAGTAGGAATAGTTAGTACTTTAAAAAGATAGAAGGTTTAAATTACACCTTTATCTTTTACAACATAAGATCTGAGTTATGAATCTCTTCTTTATAAGAGTTTTACTCTCCTTGATTGTAAAAATAGAGGTTGTGGGAATAGTCATCTGAGTCATACTATCAATGATTCATTTCGATATGTCCCGACACACATCTGACATATAAAATATCAGCATTTAAAAAATTATTATTATTAAAAGCTAGAGATTAAAGTCTAATCTTAAAATTACAAATTATTATATACTATTTTTCTAAATTATATATTTAGGTAAGAATAAATTACGTAATTAAACCTATTCCAAATCATCTACATATTAATAATATATAGATTATACTATATCATATAATTTAAAATTATATATTTGTTGTTTTCAATTTATAAAAGAATATGCTATTAAAATTACAAAATAAATATGGAAATTCAATTTGTTAGTAGCATATGAAAATTCATATCTTGTAAGAACTACAAAAAGCAATTTAATGAGACCAATTCAAACCTATTAAGTGATAACTACAAAAAAATAAAAATAAAAATAAAACAAATAGGCATAAATATATGATTTTTGCTTTGCTTTGTGTCATTTAGTATCATTTATGCTTACCATTTTCTAAAGCTACTAGAGTTAAAAATGATTACACCCCTTCATAGTTTAAGTAGTTCTGCACCTCCACATATTCCATAGTGATAGGGGCCATACTACATACATTTTACAAGTATGTATGGGTAGTTTTCTTCGCTAAATATTGGAATAGTTATATTATTGATTATGAAAGTACATATCTGGTCATATAAATAGTGATTGGTAGGCTAGAATAATTTTTTTGAGTGACATAGTGAGCTCTATCCCTTAAAATACATATTCAAAAGCAATAAATTAATCAAAGAAAGAAAAAGGAGGTTATACTTAAAGGTTGTTTGTTTTTTTCACTTAAAATTGAAGAATCAAAATTAGATATTTGTGTTTTTTTAAGTGGTCAAATAACTTTAAAACATTACAAAAAAAAAAACATGGAAAGAGAGTAAGAAATTTTAATATTTTACTTCATTCCAAATCACTGAATTACATTTAAACATGTTTTTTTTTTGTCTAAATTTATCCCCCTAAAGATAATATACTTTTAATTTTATCATAATATTATTCTATACAAATTATTTTATAATAACCTAATATTTATAAGAAACAAAAAGCTAGTTACCTCAACCCTTTGTTTTATTAAAAATAATTTAATCCTTGTACCTAATCTTTAACATTTTGACAAAATTATTGATGCTTGTTTCTTCTTTTAAGTAATATGAAAACCATCTACATCACTTTTGTTTTCTTATATGTTAATTATGAATAAAATCTTATTGACATATAAAAATGCTTTAAGATTTATAAAATTATTTGTTTTTAGTTTATTTATCATATAAAATAAAAATAAATAATAAATAATAGTTAGTTAAAAAGGCTGTAAATGTCAAATTAATTATTTTCAAACAATTTATTTTAAAAACAAAGAAGTTGAATATATGTTAGGTAGAAGTTTAAAAAAAAAAATGTTATTCAAATTCAAGTTCTAGACTATTCAATATTCAATAAAATGCAGAACTATTCAAACTTTAGGAAAAAAAAAAAAAGAAAAACCAAAAACAAAACAAAACAAAAATACAAATAGCCCCTCAGTATAAAAGAGACATAGCAATGCAATTACTATTAAATACTACTTAAGTTGTACCTATAATTGCACTTTCACTCATAACTATATTTAGTGCATTTTTTTTCTTTTCATTGCTATAGATGTTCAAATCTCATTGTAGTTGTATTGTGAAAGTAAATATCATTCAAATAGAAAACAAGAAATGTAAATGAGAATTGTGAGAGAAACCAAAGAAGATTGGTAAGCAGGTAGTAACAAATTTATTGTGTTTAAAAAAATTGCTAGCGGAGTGGAGTTGTGATATATATATATATAGCACATTCTACATTACATTTGAGTGTTAATATATTTGATAATTCCAAATAAGTAATTACATTATAAAATTACTGACTGTATTTTAATAATCTAATTGTATATTTATTATGTCTAATTATAATGAAATGAGTCAGATCATATTTACAACAATCAATCATGTTTAGTTATAGTTGGATGTGTTTAGTTGTAATCAGATATAATAAAATACAATTAATAATTTTATAATATAATCAGTTCAGGTGTATAGATACTCAAGTGTATTGTAGATGACCCTATATATATATATGAAAGAAAATGTACTTATGTAATATTTAAAAGGGAAAATCCCACAAAACCACCTGACGTATGAGATAAAGTCGTTTTACCACCCGCTATTTCATTGTTATCAGAAATTACATAAATGTTACAATCTAACATAAAAGTTTAATAAAAGTTAAAAGACATTTTTACCCTTAAGAATTTTATGAAAAAATATAAGAATCATAAAATAATATTTAAAAATAAAAAAAAATTATATATTAATAACAATCAATCTCTATAGTTCATCTCATACATGGACGGTGGAGATTAATATACAAAATTATAAAAAATTAAAAAAAAATAAAAAATTAATTAAAAAATTGAGCTTCTAGATTGGATCCAGCCATAAACTCCATCATCATCAACCACTTTCGGCATCCTTTCATCTGCCATGACTCCTAACATCAGTCCAAATTTCTCATCCTCAATCTCCCACAATCATCAACAAACACCATTAAAAAAAAAATATCAACAAAAATCAATAACATAAAAAAAAAAAAAAACCCAATCCAAAAAAAAAAAAGAAAATTGTAAGTGGTAGTGGCAGTGGCGGTGAAGGGTCTCCACGAAGGAAACTCGAACTGTGTCTTCGGAGGTGGAGACCTAGTTCAGGTCTCCACCATATGAGAGACCCGCTCGAGTCGTACATTGTTATCAATAAGAGGGAGCAACTGTCGTTGACGAATTATGATGACGCGATGAAGTTGTTTGTGTTGTTAAACCTATCATGTCGCTGCCGTGACCCACATCCGAATTCAAACCCAATACGCCCAATCCTGAACAAAAAAAAAAAAAACCAATTACCAACCAAAACCCACTACGCTATTGCCAACATTATCATCGGTTGGAAAAGAAAGAGACTAGAGGAAAAGAGGGGAGAGACAGGGAGCAAAAGAGAGAGCAGGGTAGGTGAAACTGTGAAAGACTGAGAGAGAGCAAGAGAGAAGGGTAGGAGATGATGGTCTGACTTTATTTTTTTTTAGAGATATTATGAAAAAACCCCTTGGAAAGTAAAATAATTGGGAATTACACCCAATTTTTTTTTTTATTAGGTGAATCTTCCCTTACGATTAACTTTCCATCTAAAATATTAACATTTTCCTTCCAAAATTGTGAAATGACTAAAATACTCTTATTATGATCCTTAAAATTCCACTTATACCCTTCACACTTATATAATGACTAAACTATCCTTTAAATTATTAATTAATGATAATATTATATAAAAAATAACACAATATTTTTTGAAAAAAAAATAATTAACACAAAATCTAACCTTAAACCTAATTAAAACAAAAACCAACAATCTTTCTCCACTCTCTTTTCTTCTTCTTATTCTACTCTTCTTTTTCTTCTTCAAACCAATCACCGTCTCTCTCCTCTCTCTTCTTCTTCTTCTTCTTCTTCTTCTTCTTCTTCTTCTTCTTCTTCTTCTTCTCCTTCTCTTCTTCTTTTTCTTCTTCTCGAACCCAATCGAACCTAATGTGTAAAACCCCAATCCAAGTGGACCCAAAAGATTAATTGAAATTCATTTTATTATTATTAATTTAGTTCGATCTAAGTTTAGAAATAAATAGACATATAGATAAATATTCACTTGATAAAATTTTTTTAAAAGAACTCAATAAAATGGGGTGTAAAAAGAAAAAAGGTGATAGCAAAATGTGTGATACAAAATGAAAATTTACAAGTTAAATTTTGTGATAAATATGATGGCCGACATGAAAAAAGAATAAGGTGAAATGGAATGAAATACATAATATTAATGATTTTTTTAAAAAAATTAGATGTGTCATGAAAGCAAGTTAATTTAAAGAAAAAAAATTATATGCATTAGATAACAATGAAAGAAAGACATTGAAATGAAATGAGGATAGGGACAAGCAAACACAAATGGTTCCGTGTACAGCCATGTAAAGAAAAGAAATGAATAGCATGTTGTTTAAAAAGCAATAGTGAAATTGGAGAATAAGACAAAAACAAGTTGGTGGTCGCCATGTGCATTAAAGGGACATGTGTATCATCCGAAGATCAAAGGAGGAAAAAAAAAAAAAAATCATATTATGAGAGAGTGAGATAGCTTTTAAATTTTAAATAGAAATAATGGGATATATATGAAAGTGGGATGTGGGCCATGTGGCCGAGAATAGAGAGATCAGATGAGTGGCAAATTTTCTTTTAAATAAAATGACTAGTCTCAAGTCCTAAAGCTTGATAAGCAAATTTAAGCATGAACCGATTAAAGAGAAAGATTGAGAGGCGATTTGTGTTTGTATTTTATAATATATATATATATATATATTTTTTTTTTTGAAGTAGTATCTTAAAGTGGGGATTGGCTATGGTACAAACACCAAACAACTAACACCAAACAACAAAGTTGTTTGTACCATACAAACACATCTGGCAACCAAAGTGGAACGTGTGACCTACAGCAATCGGTTTTTGCAGATCAAAAATATAATTTTTTTATTAAAATAATAATTTATTAATAGTATAATAATAAATAATAAATAATATAATATTTTATTATAAAAATCATATTAATTTATTATTAATACTTTGTTATTAATTTAATATTATATTAATATTATAGTATATTATAATTAAACAATCAATAAATAAAATATTTTATTAATTTTTATTTATTATTAATATTTCACTTTAACGTTGAAGTTGAACACTAAACAACTCTAATGTTCTTCTTAACAATTACGTAACGTCAACTTGTTAAAACTAACGTCGAACATGTTAAGTTATCAAGTGTGACGTTAGGATAACGTCTGAAGTTAAAAATTAAGAAAAACAAACGTATGATATTAGCTAACGTCTAAGTTATTTCTTTAACAACTCCGATGTTTTTCTCAATGATTACGTAACGTCAACTTATTAAAACTAACATTGAAGTTGTTCACCTAACAAGTGTGACCTTAGGGTAATGTCTGAAGTTGTTAAAAATTAATAAAAACGAACGTATGACATCAGCTAATGTCCAAGTTGTTTTCTTAACAACTCAAACGTTCTTCTTAACAATCATGTAATGTCAACTTATTAAAACTAACGTCGAAGTTATTCAATTAACAAATGACATGTTAAGACGGGACCCGCCCCGCCTTTCCCTTTACGAGGCTCAGGTGCCTGCCGGCATCCCACGGAATCCCTCTGGATTTTATTCCATTACATCTAGCAGGGAATCCAAGGAGCAAAGCCTAGAACTGAAAATCATCAGAATTCAGATAAACTTAAAATTAATTAAAATTTGTTTTCTATAATTTAAAATTTTTTAAAAAATTTCGGCATCCAAAGACTTGTTTTTTTTTTTTTTTTTTTTAAGTTTGATCACACCGACTATGTTAAAACTATATATATATATATATATATATATATATGTACATATAATATTCATCCTTTTCTTGGAAGGAGGGATGTTGCTTTCTTAGCTTTTGCTTCTTTGCCTTATTATTGTAAAACCTATACCTATAAAAACATGAAAAATCCGTAAGTGAGTCATGATTCATGAATGAGGACATCTATATATATATATATATATATGTGATGGGACAAATGCAATATTAATTAGTGAAGACAAGCAAATAACAATTAATTGCCTAGAAATTCTTGTGTGAAATGAAAGTTCGAAAAAGAAGAAAAGAGATGTAATGTGAATCATCTGACTTGTGAGAGAAAGAAAACGGGATTGATGATAAAAAAAAAACAATTGTGTCTCCAACAATACCTGCAATTATTGAAGCAAAGCGATGCAGATAAACTTTTCCCCACCTGAAATGATTTGATTCCAGTCCTAAATTAGCCAACTAATAGGGTAATTCATTAGAAAAATAAAGCCTCTTTACTGAAAGCACAGTGAGTGCTAGATACTAATTAATCCTTACAATACTTGAAAGTCCCTTTTTGGATAGTTGAAGGCTGTTGTTATGTGTCATGATTCATGAATGGACTTCCAAATACTTGAAATTGCAATTTGAAAAAAAAAAAAAAAAAAGAAACTTAAAATTGTGAACATCAAGGAAAAGGGTTTCTGTATTGAGGAAAAACACTAGAATTGTAGTTGGTAAATACTAGGCCCTTTGTCTTTTTTATTTTATTACTTGGTAGTCTTGAATATTATTAAAAACATACACCACTTTTAATAATAGTGGTTAAATACCCTAAAAAGATGAAAGGTTCAAATTTTACCTTTTTCTTTTACAACTCAAGATGTAAGTTATGAGTTTCTTCTTGATGTGAGTTATGAGTTTCTTCTTGATACGAGTTTCACACTCGTTGATTGTGGGAATGAAGGTTGTGAAAATAATCATCTAGGCCGTACTATCAATAATCCATTTCGGTATGTCCTGACACACATTTGACCCATAAGATATCAGCGTTTTAAAAAATATTATTATTAGAAGCTAGAGATTGAAATCCGATCTTAAAATTACTAATTATTATATACGGTTATTCGAAATTATATTTAGCTAAGAATAAATCATGTAATTAAACCTACTCCAATCATCTACATATTAATAATATATAGATTATAATACATCATATAATTTAAAATTATATATTTGTTGTTTTCAGTTTATAAAAGAATATGTTATTAAAATTACCATATAAATATGGAAATTTAATTTATTAGTAGCATATGAAAATGCATATCTTGTAAGAACAACAAAAAATAATTTAATGAGTCAAATTCAAACCCATCAAGTGATAAATACAAAAAACCAAATAGCCATAAATATATGATTTTTGCTTTGCCTTGTGTCATTTAGTATAATTTATGTTTACCATTTTCTAAAGCTACTAGAGTAAAAAATGATTACATCCCCTTATAATTTAAGTGATTGTGTACCTCCACATATTCCATAGTGATAGGGCTTGCACTACGTACATTTTACAAGTATGTATGGATAGATTTTTTATCTAAATATTCGAATAGTTGTACTATTGAATATGCGAGTACATATCTGGGCATATAAATAGTGATTGATAGGCTAGAATAATTTTTTTTTAGTGACATAGTGAGCTCTATCCCTTAAAATACATATTCAAAAGCAATAAATTAATTAAAGAAAGAAAAAAGAGGCCATACTTAAAGGTTATTTGTTTTTTCCACTTATAATTAAAGAATCAAAATTTGATTTTTTTTTCCTTACATGGTGGAAATAAAAAATTGTTAAACAAATTAAGAAAACAAAAAAGGAAGTGAAATATTTCAAACCAAAAAATAAGAAAAAAGAAAACCGGTGGAGATCCAAACGGTTGAGAAGCTCAAAGATCTCTATGGCCAGTGATCTCAATAGCCGGCCATGTAGATTGAATGATCTGGGAGCCCAAATAGTTGAAATCAATCTGTGCAACCTGGATCAGGTTTCACGATCTGAAACCTAGATCGTTGGTAGACAATTTGGGGCAGATCATCTTAAAGTTGATCTAGGTACCGGGGTTTAAACCCAGATCGATTTCGACGATCTAGGTTCAACCAAGATTGTCTTCAATCTAGGTTTCCAAATCAATGAACCATGATTTGGCCTAGATAGTGGTTTGATCTCCATCACCAGCCATGAAGATATATTTTTTTAATAATTTTTCTAAAAATATTTTGCACCGTTGATGGAAATCCATAAACAATGTAAATTTAAGAACCTTTTTGTTTATTTTAAAATTTTTCTTTTTTTGAAATTTTATTATTTTTTATTTGAAAAAAAGAATAACTTTACCATTGATGGATATCCATCAATGGTGGGGATCAACCGGAGTTTTTTAAATTTTTTTTTATTTTAAATAAACATATTTTTAAGTGCAAATATATAAAAAATGATAGGGCAAAATTGACAAACCCCTTTCCCTAGGCGATTTGTTAGCACCCTACGGTGACTCTCCAGTGAGCCCTTGCGCTCAATTAAAGGATCTCCGTAGAGCTAAATCGTGTTCTTTCTAAAACATTTTCGAAAACAGCGGAAACGTGGGAAAATTTTTTGTTTTTTTTTTCAAACCTTTGCAAAACATTTTTTAAAATTTTGGACAGTATTCCGTCTGTTTTTCGGACTTTGTCACCCTGTAGATTATAAAATTTAACACTTCTAAAATATTATAAATCAATTTTCCCAAACTACCGAGCCTCAGGCTCTTATTTTTTAACACAACTACAACCACAACTTCATATTTCAAATTATAAACTCATTATCAACAAAATCATATGTCATACATCAATTTACTTCAAAAACCCAATTTAAATCTAAGTTGACCACAAAAGGATATTTACAAAATCATATAGAGATAATAAAATATATATAACTTCTTTTAAAGTCAAACAAATACAAGAGTAGATAATCACATGAGCATTGTTGCCGCGGCTGTTTGGTATCGTCTCGAGGTAATCCGCAGCTATAATACCTGTGCCTGGGGAGGTTTTATTGTTAAACATAGAAAACGTTTGGTTAGCTTTGAAAGCCCAATGAGTGTCATATAACATATTTAAAACCATATTTTCATAAAAGCCTCTGTAAAACAGTTTCAATGATTTGAATCAAATCCATTTATTCTAAATTGAGTTTCATGCATTAATATTATAAAATACATGTTGCAAGGTTTTTAATTTTATAAATGGATCTACTATGGTTGTAGGGTTTTCATTCTAAAAACATTTTCTTTTTATAAAATAGACTGGTCCGACTCTGCTTGTAGGTGTCTAGCCAACCAATTCGACTCCCGCCAACCTTTAGTGACCTGTGCCACATGACACCCTAGTATAGAGCGGGATCTTGAATCACTCTTTATCCGGTTCAAGTAGCGGAATGCTACATTGCTATAGAGTGTAATTTTGCCTTGCTTGGGTGTAAGCTAGCTAATAATATACCCTCTACGTGCATTGGACTAATCTTTCTGACATCTGACCGACACGATTACTTGCGGGTACCTCCCACGGTTAGTATAGTTAATGACGTACTGACACTACTAACTCTACCAATGCACGCTTCACGTATTCAACCCAGATCGGTAATATTCTGATACTCTTTGGGTAAGCCATAGGTTTTACTTTTCACATTTTTAAAACTAAAATCCATTTTATATACAATTCAAAATGAAAATCATCGTTTTAACGAAAATACAAAAAATGTATTATCTGTTACCATGCAACTTATCATTTAAATCATATTTCGCTTTTACCAAAACATTCAAACATGCATGAAATATTCATTTATATATCAAATCAACATGAATCTCATTGAAAATCATTTTGACACTCACCTTAACTAACGATCGTTTCCGAATAGCTTTCCGGAAGGCTCCGAAACGCTCCCTATCTCTCTTTTCTTGCTCCACTGGCTTGCTCGTCACCTACACAACATATGTATATGTAAATTTATGTTTGCGTCAACTTCTGAAAACTCGAAATAACTAAAATTATATAATTGCCCCTAAGTGACCCTTTTTACTCGTAAACCTCTTTTTTTGGTTTCTTTATCAATTCTAAGGTTTCGAACTCCGTTTTCTTTGCCTAGAATCTATTTATTATCACGTAGGGATGTTGTAGTACTAACAGAATCGCATTCGGAGACCCGAAACGAAAATCGTCCAATTTCGACCCCTTTAGATGGAATACTATTCACAGCCCTACTCGAGGCTTTTTTTCGTTCTGTTTTCACTCCGAACACCTTCCCAACTTGCCCTCTAGTCGATCCAAGTGTCGATACAGAAGGAAACGGCCATTGGGTAAGCGTTTTAGACTAAAAACGTATTGTTTTTGCTACTAATTTTTGGACATTTTCTTGGTTTCAATTTCTAAATTTAATTTTTGACTTTTAATAACCTCAACACATCTAATTAAACTCGTTAGGGTCATCCGAACACTCAACGGATGCAATATGGGTCAATTTACAGAATCGCCTTTCAAACTAGTATAGTTGACGTTTTGATTTTCTCTTTAAATTCTTGATATTGTCTTGGTTTCCTAAGCCTTCAATAAACATCAATTCACTTAATTTATAACTCATTTTTAATCACAACCAACCAACAAACAATTCGTAACAAAACCCACTTCAAAATCAACTAAAATCACCAACAAAACATCAACAAAAACACTTCCAAAACTTGAACAACTTACCCTATTTTCTTTCTCACTAAATCATCCTCTTCCTCTTCGTTTTGGCTTCAGTTTTGGACTGGTTTAGGTGCGAAAATGGTTAGGTTCAATTGGATCTTCTTTCTCCTTCTTTCCTCTGCGCGATCTTCTTTTCTATGGTCGGATCTCTCTTTTTCGTCCCCGATCTATCACCTCTATTTTGGTTCTGTTTCGACCGAGTTTGGGTCCGGTTTGGGTGTCGGTTTCGAGCTGGAAGTGGCGTGGATCGGTTGGGTTGCGTCAGTCTTCTTCTCCTCCTTCTCCTCTCTTCCACTCTCGCTCTCTCCCTAGCTCGATCTACCTAGTTCTTCTAAGCCCTCTAGCGTAATTTTACGGATCTCCCCGGAAGTAGTCCCTAAATTGTTATTAGAGACCCTAAATGGTCCATGGAAGTGCCTAAGGGTATAGGGAACCCTTAGAGATCGATTTAAACTCGATTGGAGATTAAACGGAAGGGTAAAATGGTGAATGAAATCGAGTAATAACTTAAGGTGATAAAGGATTAAATCGAAGATAAGATTTAGTAATTGTGGTTAAAGTGGAATTAAGCTAAAAGCCAAGGGAGGAGACTAAAATTTTTAAGGGACGCGACCGTCATTTTTAGAGTTGTTTGGGGAGGAAAGCATAAAGCCAAAAGTTTGTCTTAAAATCAAAAGAGAAAGAGTGAGGGCTGTCGTGAATCTAGAAGAAAGAAGAAGAAAAGAAAAGAAAAGAACAAGAAGAAGAAGAAAAAAAAGAAGAGAGGAAGAAGAAGAACTGCTCCGGTCGATCGTCCAAGCTCGCCGACCAGCTCATCCAGCCGCAAGATCATCGAACCAAGTAGACTGAAGTAAGACGAACTCGACGTAGCATGTGAAGCGAAACCAGATCCGGGCAGAATCGCTGACGATGACGATGACGACGAAGGGGAGCTGCTATCTTGACCGAGCAGCTGTTCCAACGTGCACAACTATAGAACTCAACCAACTCGACGTCAATCCAATCGCCTGAAGCTGCCAAATCAGACCTGTCGCCTAGCAGAACGAAGACACCATGATCGAGCAGAAACAGAGGTAGATCGAGAGGGAGAGAACAAGGGAGGAAGAAAGGAGAAAGAAGAGAAGAAAACCCAGCTCAGACCAGTTCTAATCAACGACCTTTTCAGCTCGAAACAGTGTCGCGAAGTGAGATTGGAGAGGAAGAAGGAGGCCACGTGGAGGAGAAGAAAGAGAGAGGAGATCCAGCCCCAAATCGAGCTCAAAGCGTAGAGGAATAGAGTGATTTTGTGGGGAAGAAATCGGGTGAGTTGTTAAAGTTAGAGTTGATGATTGAGTTGACTTCAAAGTAGATTTTATCGCGATTCATTGTTGGTTGATTTTGAATAGAAATGAGTTGAAAGATAAGTGGATTTACGCTTATTGGGAGCTTAGGGAACCAAGAGAATAGTGAAAAGTTAAAGATAAGGCGAATCGCGCGATAAACTAGTTTGAGGGGCGATTGTGTAAATTGGTAATTTCGAGTTTCTAGAAGTGACGTGAACGAAAATTTACGTTTCCATATGTTGTGTAGGTGACGAGGGCGCTCGAGGATCGAGGAGAGAGGATTAGGGCCTCTGCACACGCCATTTTCAGTCAACAATTTTGTGAGTGAATTTTATTAAAAGATTTTAAAAGTATTTTATATTATTAAGTTGAGTTAATAAGTAACTGTTTGAGTTTATTTTAAATGCATTGATATAAGCATGCATTTAGAGCTTGAAATGATGCTATCTTGTGCTTTTGCACTTACCAAAGATATTATAGTACTTAATGCATTCAGAAAATGAGTTTAAGTGCTTATTGCACTCAGAAATCAGATTTTAGTGCCTTATGCACCTAGAAAAGAGATTTGTGCTTTTGCACCAGAAAGTTAAAGCAGAAAAGAAAAGTGTTTTTAAAACCATAAGTATACCCTCAGAGACTTTCAGAGATTTCAGATCAGTTTAGACTCAGCTGGTCTATCCTACATAGTTGGCACAGTCTTGGGGAGGGATAAGTTACTAACCTGGGGAGTGTCAGAGTCTGTCAGTCGAGTCGCCATTGCTGATGTGGGGTAGTGTTTCGTGTGTTATGGTTAGCGTTTAGAAATTCTGTACATAACTGCGAGATGTCGCAGAGTAGGCGAGCTATGGTTAGCACTGAGAAATTCTGCACATAGCCACGAGATGTCTCAAAGCTGGTGAGCTATGGTTAGTGCTAAGAAATTCCGCACATAGCCGCTAGATTTGAGATACCCCAGATTTAGGGATACTATGGTAATTTTAAAAGATAGTAAGAAATCGTTTTAAAAAGAAAAGCATATTTGAGAGAAAAGAAGTTTTAAAATTATTATTCAAGTTATTTATGATTTTCAGTTACAAATTTTGAATTTAAAAGAAAGTCTATGTTTATATATAAATTCTCTTGTTTAAGTGATGTTTAAGAGATTTAAGTTTAAAATACTTTAGAAACAAAGAACAGTTTTCAAATGTTTTTAGAGGAGAAAGTTTAGCAAATCAGATTTTGAAAGAAAAGAAATATTATCACTCACTGAGCTTCTAGCTCATTAGTTTCTGTTTTATATAAAAAACCTCCTCAGGTACTCTCAGCAGTTAGCTGAGAAGTAGCATCACCTCCAGCGGGCGAGCCAGTGCGACACAACATCATTTGAGCAGCCCATTTTGTTTCATCAATTATATTTTCATGTAAATCTCTTTTTGAAGTATATAAATGATTTGTAATTATTCGCTCGTAAATGTTTTTGAATTGCTTTTGATTAAATGTGGTTTATTAAATGTTATTTGAATTTTCTTAATTTGATTTGAAAATCAAATGCATGATTGAGGCCTACGGGCAACCAGAAGTTGAGTTGGTGATAAATTTTAGTTGAAGTGTTGATATTTTTATAAACAGGTTTTTCGGGAACGTTAAAAATACAGCCGCTATGCTGCCGAAATTTTATTAGAAAAAATAAGTTTCGAAAATGAATAAAAAAAAAAAAAATCCTGTGCGTTTTCAGTTTTTAAAGAAAACAAACCCAACAATATTTTAGAAAGTATCAGAGAGTTTAGGGTTCGCTCCACGGGTTTCGCTTAGCTCAATGAGTCGGGTTTGAGAGGGATCCGTCGGGGTGCCCGGCGTGACCTATTGGATAAGAGCCAGAGGTATCCGGGTCGGGTTGCGTCAGTTCTGCCGTCGATTCTGCGTGCATTTCTACTCTGCTTCGGGTCACGTTTGCGGCTGAATGGGCTGAGTTCGACGTCGGGTTCTTAGTCTAGTGATGGTAGCTCGTTCTTCTTCATTCTTCTTATTCTTCTTCTTCTCGCTTCTTTTTCTTTCGTTTTTGCTTTTGTGCGACAATCACTGTTATGTTTTTGTTTGTAGTGATTCAACCAACTTTTGCTTCATTTTTTCCTCCACAAACAACTCTAAAAATGCCAGTCACGTCATCAAAAAATTTCGTTCTCACCCCTTTGCTTTTAGCTTAATTCTAGTTTGACCACAAATATTAAATCTTATATTCAATTTAGTCCCTTGTCACATTAAATAATTACTCGATTTCATTTACCATTTTACCCTTCCGTTTAACCTCAAATCGAGTTTAATTCAATCTCTAAGGGTTTTCTATAACCTTAGGTGCTTTCATTGACCATTTAGGGTCTCTAATTGTTACTTAGGGACTATTTCTAGGAAATTAGTAAATATAAAAATAGAGGCTTTACAATTTCTCCCCTCCTTATAAAAATTTCGTCCTCGAAATTAAATTACGTACCTGACTCAAAGAGGTGTGGATACTGTGCACACTTCTGCTCCTCATGCTTCCATGTAGCTTCCTCGGATTCGTGATTCCTCCACAAGACTTTGACCAATGGTATCACTCTACGGCGTAACACCTGATCCCTACGATCTAAGATCTCCATAGGCTGCTCTTTGTAGGTTAGATTCTCTTTCAGTTGCATCGGTCGCTCTCTAAGGATATGTGAAGGATCCGTTACATACTTCTGTAACATGGAAACATAAAATACATTATGGATATTTGCTAACTCTGGTGGCAGCTTTAAACGATATGCCACCTCTCCAATCCTCTCAATGACCTCGTATGACGCTATGTACTGTGGACTTAGCTTGCCTCACTTTCCGAATCTTAGCGCTCCTTTCCATGGTGAGATCCGTAGGAACACTCTATCACCCACCTAAAATTCCAAATCTCTTCTTCGATTGTCTGCATAACTTTTTTGTCTGTCACTGGCTACCTTCAGCTTTTCTTTGATCACATTTATTTTCTCTGTGGTGATCTGGACAATCTCTGGGCCAATCAATCTCCTCTCACCTACCTCATCCTAGCAAACTGGGGTCTTGCACTTCCTGCCATACAACACTTCATATGGTGCCATCTTTATACTTGACTGGTAGCTATTGTTGTAGGCAAACTCTATCAGTGGTAGATGAGTATCCCAGCTCCCCCTGAATTCCATAACACAAGCTCTCAACATGTCCTCAAGGGTCTGGATAGTCCTCTCAGATTGGCCGTCTGTTTTTGGGTGAAATGTCGTACTGAAATGTAATCTGGTGCCTAATGCTTCCTGTAACTTAGGCTAGAATCTAGATATGAATCGAGGATCTCTGTCTGATACGGTGGACACTAGGGCACCATGCAGCCTCACTATCTTGTTAACATACAACTAAGCTAGTCTCTCCAGGGAGTATGTATTCTTAATCGCCAACAAGTGAGCAAACTTCGTCAGTCGATCAACAATCACCCACATAGCCTCGTGTCCGCTTTGCGTCTCGGTAGCCCTATCACAAAATCCATAGTAATCCTCTCCCATTTCCACTCAAGGATCGGTAAGGACTGAAGTAAACCTGCCACTTTCTGGTGCTCTGCTTTAATCTGCTGGCAAGTCAAGCATCTAGAAACGAACTCTGCTATCTCTTTTTTCATTCATCTTCACCAATAGTGATCGCTCAGAGTCCAATAAATCTTCGTGCTCCTTGGATGCATGGCATAAACTGATGAGTGTGCCTCTTTCATAATCTCTTTCTTCAGATCTCCCACATCTGGCACACATAATCTCTATCCCATAACTAGTGTCCCATCGTCTTTGATTGAGAATGTGCTCTGCTGCCTAGCCTCTATCTCCCCTCTTATCTTCATCATATATGGATCTTACGTCTGGAGCTCTCTAAGCTGATCCACCAAAGCTGAACGAATGTGAAATGCTGCTACTAATGCTCCTGAGTTCATCGTCTCCAATCTGACGCCCATGGATCTCAACTCCACTAGTAAAGGTAGATACTTCGCCTTCAGTTAAGCCAATGAATGCGTAGACTTATGACTCAAGGCGTCTGCCACTATGTTCGCCTTGCCTGGGTGATACTCTATGGTGCAGTCGTAACCTTTAATGAGTTCTCTCCACCTCATCTGCCTTATACTTAATTCCTTTTGGGTGAATAAATACTGCAGACTCTTGTGATCAGTGAAGATCCTATAGGATACACCATAGAGATAATGCCTCAATATCCTCAAAGCGAACATTACTACTCCGCGTTAAAGGTCGTGTGTCGGGTAGTTCTTCTCATGCTTCTTCAATTGTCACGATGCATATGCTACTACCCTGTCATTCTGCATCAACACACACCCTAAACCTTGCTTGGAGACGTCGCAGTACACAGTGAAGCCATCCTCTCTTGACAGAAGGGTAAAGACTGGTGTCGAGGTTAACCTATGCTTCAACTCATCAAAGTTGTGTTGGCACTCGTTTGACCATATAAACTTTTTATCTTTTCTCGTCAGTCTGGTAAGCGGGGTTGCTATCCTCGAAAACCCCTCTACGAACTTCTTGTAATAGCATGCCAGTCCCAAAAAGCTCCAAACCTCAATCACATTCATAGGTGCTTTCCAACTTAGGATCGTTTCTATCTTTTGGGGATCCACACTCAACCCATCAACTGATATCACATGTCTTAAGAAAGCAATCCAATCCAGCCAAAACTGATACTTACTAAACTTCGCGTATAGCTGGTGCTTTCTTAGGGTCTGCAAGACTATCCTAAGATGTTCCGCATGCTTCTCTTGACTATCTGAATACACCAAGATGTCATCAATGAATACAATCACGAACCTATCCAGATATGGCCGAAACACCCTATTCATTAAATCCATAAATATGGCTGGAGCATTCGTCAACCTGAATCGTCTCACTAGGAACTCATAATGTCCATACCGGGTCCTGAAAGTAGTCTATGGAACGTCCCCTGCACTAATTTTCAGCTGATGATAACCCGACCTCAAGTCTATCTTAGAATACACTCTGCATCCCTGCAACTGTTCAAACAAGTAATCGATCCTCGGGAGCAGGTACTGATTCCGTATCGTCACCGTATTCAACTGTCGGTAATCAATACATAACCTCAAACTTTCGTCCTTCTTCTTTACAAAAAGCACCGGAGAACCCCATGAAGACGTACTCGGCTTCATAAATCATTTATACAGTAGCTCTTCCATTTGGACTTTCAACTCTCTCAACTCTGCTGGAGCCATCTTGTAAGGGGTAATAGAAATCGGTTCGATTCCCGGAACTAGGTCTATCTCAAATTCTATCTCCCTATCTAGTGGTAATCTTAGGAGATCCTTCAGGAACACATCTGAGAACTCTCTGACCACTGAAATCTCTTCAGGGCGAATCTCACTCTTCTCCATCTCAACCATATACGTCAAATACCCTTGGCAACCCTTACGAAACATCCTATTGGCTGTCATGGCGGTGATCAGACTGGTAGCAATCACCTTCCGTACCCTATGGAACACTACCTCTGGTTCCCCTAATCAAGCCAACTTAACTTTTTTCTTATAACAGTCCATTGTGGCTCTATACTTGGATAATCAATCCATCCCTAGAATAACATTGAAATCCTGTATGTATAATACAATCAAATCTGTCGAAAATCCTCTCTCCTCAGTTACAATCTTCCCGTCTCTAATCACTTTGTCTGCTATCAACAAGTTTTCGATTGGGATGGATACCAGCATACTACTATCCAATGGTAGAACTAGTGCATTCACTTTTGTCGAAAACGACACAGATACGAAGGAATGCATAGCCACTAGGTCAACCAATACATAAGCAAAATGGTCAAGGATCGAGATAACATCGGTAACAACCTCTGGAGCTACGTCGGCCTTCTATTGGGTGACCGCAAAGACATGAGCCTGGGTGCGAGGTCTACTAGTCTGAGCTACTGAAGTAGACGTCCCTCTGCCCATCGCAACCCTAGTAGAGATTGAGGTAGCTCGCCCTCTCAACTAGAAGCTCCTACCTCCTCATACCCGTGCTCGCTTGTGAGGGGGCTGCGATTGAAGATCCAGCCTCTAAACTAATGGTGATCAACTGTGGGCACTCTCGTATGAAATGTCCCTCTTGCCCACAATGGTAGCATGTGAGGCTACTGGTCTTGTATCTGCACTCTCCCCCGTGTCTTCCCGCAGGTATTGCACTCTAGGACAACACCCTTGGTATCAAGGTATCCTCTTAAAGCCGCTGGTGGTCTGAACAATCCCTATCTGGAGGACGCCCCTTTGCTCATCCTTCTACCACCAGTCCATCTGAGCCTTTGATTCTTTTTTGCCATGTTGCTTTGTCCCTCTTGCGGTTGACTGGAGCTACTACACTTGCTTCTTGACTTTCTACTCTATTCATTTCTCTCTATCTCCAGTGTCGCCTCTACTAGTCTGCCATATCTATCATTCGAGGCCAACGAAAGGTGAACTTTCAGATCTGGATGTAAACCTGTGAAGAATCTCTTACTCTTCTATTCTTCGTTCTCTACAATTAGAGGGACTACCCGGATTAGCTCGAAAAACCTCTTTTCATAATCCGCTACGGATATAGATCTCTGCTCTAGACTGAAAAACTCGTCTGTCTACGTATCCTGGTATGACTGAGGGTAAAAATGCTTTCTATAATCCTTCTCAAATACCGCCCAGGAAATCCCCTCTAGGTATTGTCTCTCTAAGGCCTCCCACCAGTCTTGGACCCCATCCTCTATCAAGAATGAGGTGAACTGTACCCTCTACTCCTTCGAGCAATCCATCGCCTTGTATATTTTCTTCATGTGATCTAACCACGTCAGGGCACTCTTTGGATCACCCTTGCCATCGAACAGCTTTCCTTCCAACTTCTTTACTCTCTTATTGTCATTCTTCTTGTCACCAGGAGCCTCATGCGGCTGCTGCATCGCCGCTGCTAACATCTGCACATCAAAACCTCCCGTAGTCTGGCCACTCAATTCTCCCTGCTCAAATCTAGGCTACTCTATTAGGGCATTCACAAACCCTTATACCACGCTCAGGCTCCTCAAAAAGTGGTGCCTCAACAGTTAGAGCTCTTGCATGAGCTCTACCAGAACCCCATCTACCACGTCCGTGTCGATCCATAGTGCTGTGATTTTGAAACATCAAACTTATGAAAAACTTGGAAATCATTTCAAAACAAGATGCATGACATTAAAAATACATGTGGTTGCTTGTTTCACCATCAAAACAAAACATTCTAAATTTTTATTTTCAAAATCGCACTTAAATCGCGCTCTGATACCAAACTGACAGACCCCTTTCCTTAGGCGATCTGCCGGCACCCTATGGTGACCCTCAAGCTAGCTCTTATGCTCAACTAAAGGATCCCCACAGAGTTAAGCTATGTTCTTTCTGAAACCTTTTTGAAAACAGCGAAAATGCGGGGAAATTTTTAAATTTTTTTTTCAAACCCTTGCAAAACATTTTATAAAAATTTGGGCAGCATTCCATCTGTTTTTTGGACTTTGCCACCCTACAGATTATAAAATTTAATGCTTCTAAAATATCATATATCAATTTCTCCAAACTACCGAGCCTCAGGCTCTCATTTTTCAACACAACCACAACCACAACTTCACATTTCAAATTATATACTCATTATCAACAAAATCATATGTCATGCATCAATTTACTCCAAAAACACAATTTAAATCTAAGTTGACCATAAAATGATATTTACAAAATCATGTAGAGATAATAAAATATATACAACTTCTTTTAAAGTCAAACAAATACAAGAGTAGATAATCACATGAGCACTGTTGTCGCGGTTGTCTGGTATCATCGTGGGGTAATCCTCAGTTATGGTACCCGTGCCTGGGGAGGTTTTATTGGTAAACACAGAAAACGTTTGGTGAGCTTTGAAAGCTCAGTGAGTGTCATATAACATATTTAAAACCATATTTTCATAAGAGCCTCCTTAAAACAGTTTTAGTGACTTGAATCAAATCCATTTATTCTAAATTGAATTTCATGCATTAATATTATAAAATACATGTTGCATGGTTTTCAATTTTATAAATGGATCCACTATGGTTGCAGGGTTTTCATTCTAAAAGCATTTCCTATTTATGAAACGGACTGGTCAGACTCCACTCGTAGGTGTCCTGCCAACCTCCAGTGACCCATGCCACATGGCACCCTAGTATAGAGCGGGATCCTAAATCGCTCTCTATCTGATTCAAGTAGCAGAATGCTGCATTGCTACAGAACGGAATTCTATCTCGCTCGGGTGTAAGCTAGCTAATAATATACCCTCTACGTGCATTGGACTAATTTCTCGGACATCTGACCGACATGGCTATTGGCGGATACCTCCCGCGGTTAGTATAGTTAATGACGTACCAACACTACTAACTCTATCAATGCACGCTTCGGGTACTCAACCCAGACCGGTAATATTTTGATACTTTTTGGGTAAGCCATGAGTTTTATTTTTCATATTTTTAAAACTAAAATCCATTTTATATACAATTCAAAGCGAAAAATTATCGTTTTAACGAAAATACAAAAACTATATTATTCATTACCATACAACTTATCATTTAAATCATATTTCGCTTTTACCAAAACATTCAAACATGCATGAAACATTCATTTATAAATCAAATCAACACAAATCTCATTGAAAATCATTTTGACACTCATCTTAATTAACGATCGCTTCCAAATAGCTCTCCAGAAGGCTCCGAAACGCTCCATATCGCTCTTCCCTTGCTCCACCGACTTGCTCGTCACCTACACAACATATTCTCACTTAAGAAAGCCAAACAAATGCATCGGTTCATGCCAAATAACATTCATTGCTCACAAACTCCAAACTTTCCAATTTTTGACATAAAGCTTCCCCACTTGATTCTAACTTCACCGAAGCTTCCAAATTTCGATTTCTTCATATGAACCTCATTTATTCTCACCTAGGGATGTGCCCATATGCTCAGAATCGCTTGCGGAGGCTCAAAATGAAAAACGTTCAATTTTAACCCCTTTTGGCCGAACACTATTCACATGATTTTTATCCATTTTTAATCACCAACAACCACATAACAAATCATATCAAAACCCAACTAAATTTACATTATTTAATCACTTAACACCCATTAAAATCTAACTCCATTTATCATCACAAAACCAACATCAAAATCAACTCAAATTAAATCCAAAACCTCAATGATTTCTACACAATATACTCTTGTTTTTGTCACTAACTACTCAACTCCTTCAATCCATAAAAACCTATATCAAAACTCAACAAAATCACCAATAAAACACCAACAATAACAATTTCAAAACTTGAACAACTTACCCCCTTTTCTTCTTCACGGTTTCATATTCTTCCTCTTCGTTTTGTCTTCGTTTCTAGACTGGTTTGGGGCTGTTTTGGCGGCCGATCTAGTGCGTGAAGGCTAGGTTTTTGGCTGGTGTTCTTCCACCTTCTTCTCCTTCAGCTGCTCTCTCTCTTCCTTTGCTAGATTTCCCTTCTTCTTCCTCGATCTATCATCTCTACTTTGGTGGCTGTTCGATCGCGTTTGGGGTTTGGTTTGGTGTCGGTTTCGAGTTAGGAATGGCATGGATCAGCTGGGTTTTCTTCTTCCTCCTCCATCACACGACATCTCTCTCCCTAGCTCGATCTCCCTTCTTCTCTCTTCGTTCTGCCATCTGGTTTGTGCATGCATGAGGTTTGGTTCTTGATCGAGTTTAGCGTTGGTTTGAGCTGGGTTTGTGTCGGGTTCTGCTGGTTGGGACAGCTACACGCTCGCCTTTCTTCTTCTTCTTCTTCATCTTCTTCTTTTATTCTCCTTCACGTTTCTGGTCTGTGCGTGACTGTATTCTGTTTTGATTTTATGCTTCAATCAACTTTTGTGTTCATGTTTTCCTCCACAAATAACTTTAATAATACCGGTCACATCTTGAGACAATTTCGTTCTCATCCCTTAGCTTTTAGATAAATTCCAATTTGACCACAAATATTAAATCTTATCTTTAATTTAGTCCCTTGCCATATTAAATGATTACTCGATTTCATTTACCATTTCACTCTTTCGTTTAATCTCCAATCGGGTTTAAATCGATCTCTAAGGGTTCTCTACAACCTTAGGCACTTCCATTGATCAATTAGGGTCTTAAATCGTTGTCTAAAGGCTATTATTAGGAAATCTGTAAACATAAAAATAGAGGGTTTACAAAGAAAGTTTAGACTTGACTTGCAACTTGCAAGGATGGACACCCAAAGTCAACAACGACCTAGAAAAATAGAATGAATTACACAATGGTCTCTTAATCTATGTCTAAAATTAAACGAAAATACATTTATTCTTTTATTACATTAAACTCCACACCATCAGTTGACTTCCGTCAATTTTAACGGTTGACTAAGATTTTTGGTTAAATGACCATTTTGCTTATAGATAAGACAAAAATTAATTAAAATTATTAAATATAAATAAAAATTAAAAATAAATTAAATAAAAATTTAAATTCAGTTAAACATTAAAAATGTATTTTCATCGTCCATCTAAGAGATAGATGGTGAAGATTTTTTTCTCAATTTCTTTTAAGTTTAATATTATAAAATAAAATATAGAAATAAAAAATAAATTAAATAAAATAAGTTAAAAATTAAAAATATATCTCTACCATCCATCTAAGAGATGGATTGTGAATATTTTTTCTAAATTTTTAAAATTTAAAATTATTAAAATTAAAATTAAAATTAATTAAAAATTAAAAATATATCTCCACTATCCATCTGAGAGATGGAAGGTGGAGATGAAAACTATATAAACAACAAAAATAGAAAAAGAAAAAAAAAAAAAAGAAAAGCAACTAGAAGAAGATCTGATAGTTAGAAGAACATCTGGTTTCCAAATCGCTCTGATGAAGAACACGATCGTCATTTTCTCCCTCTTTTCTTCTTCTCTCTCTCTCTCTTTTTTTTTTTTTTTTTGTGTTTTTGCTATGGGACGAACCTAGATGATGTTCATTTGGGTTCAATTCAAACCCAGATGAACATCATCTAGGTTGTGCCTGATGATTTTTTTTTTTTTTTTTTGCTTTTTGGAAGATCTTTTATTACACCTTTCTAAGGTATACCTAAAACCAAACAGAAAGACATTTGCTCTTTCATTACACTAAACCCCTCACGTCGTCAATTAAATTCTACTTATTTTCACCGTTGACCAAGATTTTTGGTCAAATAACCAATTTTCCAATGAATAAAACAAAAAAATAATTTAAAAAAAATGGTGGACATCATTTGAAAAAAAGAAAAAAACCAACAAAAGCAATTGTTTTAATTAAAAAAAAAAACAAATTAGGGGTGGAGATCCAATCTTCAAAGTGAAGATCCAATGTGGAGATTGGATCTCCACTCCAATTAATCATCATATACAATCGAACCCAGATTTTCAATCAATATTTTTATTATTTTTCCTTTATTTATTTGAGAGTGAACCTAGATTATCCAATTTCTTTTCCATTAATGAAATAACACCTTACAACTCTAATTTTATGGTGCATTTTACAACTTAGCAATCAAGAGAGAATATTGAATTTGATTCTTAATAATGGTTCCCGAAAGAAAAACAAAAAAAATTAAAAAGAAAGAACTTGAGGCAATTCCCGTTACCTTCAATGATAGTGGAGTACAACAATACAAAAGTGAAACTTCAAGCTAGCCACTCATATTGGTAAATTTCTGCAAATTTGGTAATCTAGCCAAAAAGTTTTGGATCAAAAACTTCTTTAAAAAAGTTCTTTGCGTGAACTAAACATCTTCAAATCATACCGCCCCAGCAGTAATGTTAAGGCTCCATGTTACTGATTAAAGCTGTTTCCTCCAACAATGGCCATACATAGAAATATTTTTAGGCTTTATTTTTTTGTCAAGGACCATCTCTATATGTGTTCTTCAATTTCAGGGTCGAGCATGGGCCGTGCATACGCCACTAGAAGGAATCAACACCGTATGATATGCACATCCAAGGTTATACACTTTTCTATTCTCCTTTCATATTAAAAGCAAGGTGAAAGTTGCCTTTGGGGCTAAAAGGAATCCCAAATTGATTTCAACTTTCAAGTTGGTTAAAAAAACAAGGGCCCAAAATGAATATAATATATTTTGAAACTTTATTTCTTTTTTCTTTTTTTTTAATAAACCATGATTTTCAAAAACTGAACACATATTTTGTTTTTAAAATTCATTAACAGATTAGAAATATCACCTATTCCAAAAAATAAAAAAATCATGTGCTTAATGTACTAACTGGATCTATCGATTGGAATAATTCCACAAGTGAATAATTTGAAGTTCTAAAAAGCCAGCCGCTCACTGCTTACTTGAAGTCTCTATAATGTCAATAAAATTACACAAAAGTTATTGCTCTTGCGTTTGCCAAATTACACTAATGGATATTTGGTTAAAAAAAAAATGAGGGTTTGGAGTGTTGAGTTGAGAAGCTAGGAGATTATGGTCAGTGCTCTCAGTATGAAGCTCTCCACTTACTTCTGCTGTCCCACTGCATCAGGTAAGAGGGTTAACTTTCCTCTTCCTTTTCATTGAAATGTTGATGCTGTTGTTGTTGATATGTAAATTGGGCCTTTTTCTTCTTGGATTCTTTAAGAATATTGCGTTAGGGACTTGTAGTTGCAAAACTACAAGAAGGTCACTATTCCACATAAATGATAAAGTTAAGAAGTTTGTGAAAGGCCCTTCTGTAGGAAACCGGATATATGTTTATAATTCAATTTCATTCTTCACCATTTCTTAACTCTGGATGGCCTTTATTGTTATTCAACCGAAAGGTACCATTAATGTTTTTTGACAAGCTAGAATACTATAGTGAATTTAATTAAATGCATATGTAATCATACCAGTTAAGCTTCTTCCTTCCGGTACAATTCTCATAATGTGGCTAGACTTCTTGATATATGTCCTGCTAATTTATTGACTTTAGTTAATTGAATTGCTTTACTAACCTACATTTGGTTGAGAAGATCAGTCTTTGATCCTTTTAAAAAATGAATACTAGTAGATTAAAAGTTGCGTTCGAACCTATGATATGACTTTCACCAGCCTACAGGAGAACCTAGTTTTTTGGTAATTCATTTGCAAATCCATTGTAAACGCATCGCACAAATTCTTAACATGCTTCATATGAGCTTATCTTAAACCTTATAATATGAATTTTATGAATTATTATATATTAGTTTTTGTGATATGTAATTATGATTGTTAATATATCAATCAATCATCAATTATATCAATCATCATTATGGAGACATATTTCTATTACCCTTATTGTAATATTTTATTTTTGTTACCATTTTTGTATTATGTCTCTTAGCCTATAAATAGGCTTGATATTGTAAATTGTAATGATTGTGAAATACATATTATTTCATCATATTTCACATGGTATCAGAGCTTAAGGTTTTATAAATTTTTTTTTTCCTTCCTTTGTTCATTGACTCTGTTCATTGTCACTATCACAATTATAATACACCACCTATCAACTCTCATCACTGTCATCGTACCACCACATCGCCGCTGCACCAGCATCATCTCTGTTCTGCACCGCCTATCACCTTGCTGCCAGCCACGACATTGCGGTGCCGTCGTCCCAGGTTTGCTGGTCACTCCCTAGTCACTCTCTCTCCCAGGTTTGCTGCAGCGTCGTCGTCTCTCCACTGTGCGTCATTCCTATTCTGCTGTCGCACCGTTCTGTTCTGGTCAGCCTGTTCTGTTGTCACTTCTTCCGCTGCCGCACATCGCACCGTCGCACCACACTCTCACCCTCGCACTGCTCAGATTGCTCTCTGACTTGCTGCTCGCATCGCACCCTTGTTCTATATCATCACGGTTCTGTCATTGCACAACTGTCACTGTCATTATCGTTCTGCACCATCGTCGATTTCTGCATCATCGCCGAACCACTCCGTTCCGGCCACCATTCCTGTACTGCACCAACACAATCTATCCTTGTTTGTATTGACATCTCCGCCAGTTCTGCACCACCATAATCAATCCTTATTTGGTCTCAGTTCACACCATCACACTCGGTTTCACAAATTGTCGCATCACGCTGTCGTCAACCTCTAATTCGTGAACCCAAACATCACCCAAATTTGCAGCATCGTCATCAACCTCTGTATCACCGCATCACACTGCGCTGCGATATCCCATCGCCTCATCACTATCATGCCAGTTCTATCGCTGTGGAGACAAATTTGATTCTATTGTCTTGCTTTAGTCACCGATTTGTTTCATTTGCTCCAACTTGAAAGAATTTTTTATTGGGCACACTAAACCTCTTAAATTGGTTTATTGGGCTCAGTTAATTGTTGCAATTGGGCTTGTTTATTTGGTTAAATTTCAAAACTTATTTTCTTGGGCTTGTTTATTGATTCTATTGGCTTGTTTATGGAGTATTTATCGGAGAAACTTATTTGCCATTACTGCAAGCTGCCGGGAGACGGTATTCTTTATTATCCTACAAGACGCTGTAAGCATTGCCACAAAATTAAACCAGGACACTACAATCAGGATTGTCCTCGGAATACTAATAATGAAGGATTTTCAACCATATCTAAGAGTGTTTCTCTCAAGCCTCTTGGACACAATCTGCAATTCTCTACAAATATAGCTGATAACAAACCGGATATTGTGGGTTCCTCTTCTATCTTAGTTCACGATTTTGCCTCTATGATCTATCAAACCATTTCAAAATCTGGTCATTTATCCACCTCTGCTCTTTCTGTGTCAGCAGGTAATTCCTCTTGGTATTTTGATTCAGTCTGTTGTAATCACATGACTTCTGACCTTACACATTTTTCTATACAATCATCATCTTCCTCTTTACCTATCATTTCTACAGCTAATGGTTCATCCATGTCTATTCAACATATAGGTCAGATCTTTACCGATAACTTATCCTTACAAAATACATACTTTATTCCTAAACTTACCTTAAATCTTATCTCTATCAATCAATTATGTGAACTTGGTTTTGATGTACACTTCACTTCTTCTGGTTGTCGTGTGCAGGATCCACAAACGGGAAAGATTCATGGGATAGGCTGTAAAGTTGGACGTTTTTTTGAGCTCATTTATCTTTAACTACCTTCACATGTCTCATGTTCCTATCAGTCTGCTGCTACTTCTTCATCTTTACCATTGAGTCTTTGTCACTCACGGTTAGGTCATGCTTCCTTTAGTCGTTTACATTCCTTATTACCTAGTGGACATTTAGGCTCTATAACTGACGATCACATTGATTGTTTATCTTGTCAATTATCCAAACATCATGCATTACCTTTTCATAATAGTGACTCAGTTTCTCAGGCACCTTTTGACTTAGTTCATTAAGATATTTTGGGACCCTCACCAACAACTACCATAGGGGGATCCAAGTATTTTGTTATTTTTGTTGATGACTATTCTCGTTATACATGACTTTATCTTATGCATAATAGGTCTGAATTGTCAAAAAATTATTCTGATTTTATTTGAATGATTCAGACTCAGTTTTCCAAATCTATTAAAGTTTTATGTACTGATATGTCATGGGATATCGGGATACTACCTTTCTTAATCTGTTGAGTCAAATGGGTACTATATGTCATCGTTCATGTCTCGGTACATCACAACAGAATGGCCGTGCTAAACGTAAACATAGACATATTCTTGAAACAATTCGTGCACTTTTAATATCTGCCTTTTGTCCTGGAAAGTTTTGGGGGGAAGCTGCGTTAACAGCAGTATACACTATCAATCGTGTCCCATCCTCCATCATTAATAATCAAACCCCTTATGAACGACTATATGACACTCCACCAAACTATCAAAATCTCAAAGTTTTTGGATGTGTTTGTTTTTGTTTTGTTCTTTTTCAGCCTCATGAACGAAATAAATTAGAGTCTAAAGCTCGTCTATGTTGTTTTCTTGGCTATGTCATTGAGCATAAAGGTTATCGTTGTTGGGATCCTATCTCAAATCGCCTTCGTGTATCTCGTCATGTTGTCTTTTGGGAACATAAGATGTTTTCATCCATATCCAAATTTCATACTTCATATACTTTTCATAATAAACTTTTTATAGATCCTACTATTCCTTTATTTCCTTATGACAGTGATTCAAGTACTCATGAGACTCAAACAGATGCTTCTGATGCTGTCCGGTCGATTCCTGAACAGTCTCACCCGTCTGTTGAGACTACACCAGAGCCCTCTTACCAAATCTCACCTGTCATTCCTCTTCCCCGTCGTTCTAATTGAGTAAGAGAACTACCTATAACTCTTAGAGATTTTCATTGTTTCTCCACTATCCTTTCTTTGTATGAGCCTCAATCCTATAAAGAGGCCAACACTAATCTTGTTTGGCAGTAAGTTATGGCTGAAGAATTACACGCTCTTGTGAAAACTCACACTTGGGATATGATTGATCTCCCTCCTAATAAATCTGCTATTGGGTGCAAATGGGTATATAAGATCACAACAAAGTCAGATGGGTCTGTTGAAAGACATAAGGCCCGTCTCGTGGCCCAAGGTTTTACCCAGGAGTATGGAATTGATTATGAGGAGACATTTGCACCAGTCGCTAGACTTACATCTGTTCGTAGTTTATTGGTAGTTGCTGCAATCAAATGGTGGAATTTATTTCAAATGGATGTGAAAAATGCATTTCTTAATGGGAATCTTACTGAAGAGGTATATATGACACCACCACTAGGGTATACACATTCTCAACATAAGGTTTGTCGTCTTTGTCGGGCATTGTATGGGCTTAAGCAGGCCCCTAGAGCTTGGTTTGCCAAGTTCTCTTCTACCATTATACAGTTTAGGTTTGCTTCCAGCTCGTATGATTCTGCACTATTTCTTCGCAAGACCAGTCATGGTTCTGTTTTCTTATTACTCTATGTGGATGGCATGATTATTACAGGCGACGATATTGCTTGTATATCTGATTTTAAAAATTATCTCTAGTAGCAATTTGAGATGAAGGATTTTGGCTCTCTTAGTTATTTTCTTGGACTTGAGGTTTATTTTGACTCTGATGGTTACTATCTTTCACAAGCAAAATATATTTCAGATCTTCTTGCTCATGCTGGCTTGACTGATAGTAAAATCAATGCTAGTCCCTTGGAAGCCAATGTTAAACTAACGCCTTTCGAAGGTATACCACTCAGTGATCCTACTCTTTATCGACAACTTGTTGGGAGTCTTGTTTATTTGACCGTGACTCGACCGGATATTGCATATGTTGTGCATGTTGTCAGCCAGTTTATGTCTGCTCCTCATTCCACTCACTTTGCTGCTGTTATTTATCTTTTACTGTATCTCAATGGCACGATGTTTTATGGCCTTCATTTTTCTACTCACTCCTCTTTTAGAGTTACGTGTTTATTCAGATGCAGATTGGGCTGGTGATCCTACTGATCGACGATCTACCACTGGTTACTGCTTCTTTCTTGGAGATTCACTCATATCATGGCGTAGTAAGAAACAGACTGTTATAGCCCGATCCAGTACCGAGGCTGAATATCGAGCCCTTGCTGATACTGCTCAAGAACTTGTTTGGCTGCGCTGGTTACTTACAGACATGGGAGTTCACAACATCACCGCCACTCCTCTTTATTGTGACAATCATAGTGCTATCCAAATTACTCATAATGATGTCTTTCATGAATGAACTAAACACATTGAAATCGATTGTCATTTTGTTCGACAACATGTTCATCAAGGTACCATTAAACTTCACTCGATTGCTTCAGTTGATCAACCTGCCGATATTTTCACCAAATCTCATTCTCCAGGACTTTTTCGTGAATTGGTTTCCAAAATCAAGCTTGCATCCATCTCGCCATCTTGAGTTTGCGAGGGGATGTTAATATATCAATCAATCATCAATTATATCAATCATCATTATGTAGACATATTTCTACTACCCTTATTGTAATATTTTATTTTTGTTACCATTTTTGTATTATACCTCTTAGCCTATAAATAGGCTTGATATTGTAAATTGTAATGATTGTGAAATACATATTATTTCGTCATATTTCACAATGATTAAAATATATCACCAAAAATTTGTTTTTCTTTTTATTTTTCTTTTATTAATTTTAAGTTCAAAATTTGATATGTGTCAAAACAAAGGTTAGAAAGATGTTTTAATCATAATAGTAGTAATATACTATAGGACTGCAAATACTCATGTAAAAAGTAAGATTTGAGCTTTCAATGCATTAAGAGAAGATTGTTCTGTAGTAACATTTGTCATTTCAATAGCTAAGAATTCCATTGCAGAGTACACAAGAATGATTGAAACACAATTGAGAAAACTAGTTGTTTCCATGAGTGCATGACCATCAAACGAGGGAAGATCATGGTGCATAAATAATGATAACAGTTCTGTTGACTGGCCAAGAAAGAGGAGAAAGACACTGTTGAATGAAAACTCAATTGCACATGGAAATATCACATGCTATTTCATTTCCTACACATTAGTATAACTAATTTCCAAGCTGACATGTTAATGTTTAATTTCACACCTTGGTACAACAGAAACCAGAAGTAGGAATGCTTAAAGATTAATAATTTTTTTCAGGCTGCATCGATCATAGGAAGTTACAGTAGTCTTTGTTATACTTGAGTGATGATTTATTATGTTGAAAGCATTATATATGAGAAGTGGGGTTGTTTTATGCATTTGTATTATTTCACTACAGGCTCCTTTGTGAGATCTTTAGAGCAGAGTTTATTAGTCTGCTGCATCTGCTTTAGTTTATTATTTTATTTTAAAAGTTTCATTCTTGTTTAAAAGTGATTAGTAGATAGAACTGTTTGTTCTCTAATTTTGAATAATGGGAACTGTGCTGTCCTTTATGCAGGCACAGCTTGACACTATCAACTACGATATTTTTAAGAGTGCAATAATATGCAGATCTTCATGTCAGTCAGGTCAAGTTTGTAGCTTTATAAAAAATGGTACATGTAAATTGCAATTTTTATATATTGTCTTGGCAAATTGTTGCACTCATGGTCCTGCCATTAAGTATAAAGCACATGAGCTGTATTTCAGTATGTAAGACCTAAAAATTTTCATTTTGGTATACAACTGCATCAGGGAAGAAGTTGGAAATTTCTGTTATCATTTTTCATTTATTAATTAAAGAAATTGAGAAATGCTACTAGCTTCTTCAGTCTCGGCTTCTGAATTAACTTTCATATGTTAGTGATTATTGATTGTTGATCTTTTACTTACCTTTGAACTTTGATGTTTATCTTTGTTTCGATTAACCCAATTGGAATCAATTTTAGATATGGTTTTTTGGACATCGACTGGGAAGTAGAAGATACACTTTTTATTTAAGATACACTTTCTTATTACACTTTCTTATTTATCTTTTTCTTTATTTTCAGATTACTCGCTTAGAAGTGGATGAATATAGGATCCATACTTTTAGCAATTTTAATATGTAATTGTAGTTTATTGTTCTAGTAATAAGTTATTTTACTTTTGTTTCTACTAGGATCTAATTGGCTTAATTGTGACAAGTACAAGGTTATTCACTACTTTTTTTTTAATAAAATATGATTAAATCTAAAAGCTTCATGCTAAATCAATTTAAAGCTCATAAAAAGAAAATAAATGCGCTGAGTTTAAAATTTTATGAACTCAAATACATCTAAGAGCTTTATAAGCTTTTGTAGTCCTAATAGAGTAATGGAGAGACAACGATGTTAGGCTTCATTTGTAGCTACACTCTTTTGAAACCTAGCTCTTATACTTGCAAGTGTTTTGAGGACATTGGATATGTCGAGCCTCCTTTCAGGCAAATCCGTCGTGCAATCCATAGCCAGTTCCATAATGGATGAAATACAGTCCTTGGTAGCAGTGCAATTTTCCTCACCAAGTAAATTAACATCTGCTACTTCATTTACTGAATGAGGTAATGCCTGATGTACCCAGCATTTCAAGCTCATTCCTCCCTCAAACATATCGTCTGTGGGCTTCTTTCTTGTAAATGTTTCCATCAGCAAAATACCAAAGCTGTAAACATCCCCTTTTACTGAAACAATTCCTTCTGATCCATACTCTACAATTAAGTTCAAAGTTATTCATAGTCAGAAGAGAGTATAAACAAGACATAACGAATCTAAAAATGGTAGGAGAAAAAAAACTAATGAAATCATGAGATGACTAGATAAGTTGAAACAAAATTTAAACTCTATAAGTACAATTTGCATATGTAGATATGCATTTAGTATATGAACATATGCATGTATTTACAAAACAAAAAATAAGAAATTTCAAATGTTACCTGGTGCCATATATCCAATAGTGGCCAAAGTGTGGGTTTGTGTCAAAGTATTCTCTTCACCTAAGAGTTTGGCAATGCCAAAATCACCCACATGAGCAACCATATCTTCATCTAACATGATATTGCTAGGCTTCAAGTCAGAATGTACAATAGTTGTTCCATAGCCATGATGGAGATATTCTACTGCACTTGCTACATCAATCATTATGTTCATTCTCTGGATCATATCCACACAATAGTTGTGGGAATACAACCACTTTTCCAAACTCCCATTAGGCATGTATTCCAATACCAAGGCTTTGAAGTCAAAATTAGAGCAACAACTAATAATTTTGACTAGATTACGATGGAATATTTTACTCATTACTTCACATTCATCATCAAAACTCCTTGATGCCCTCTCTTCTTTCAAATTGAAAACCTTTACAGCTATATCTTTCCCATCTAAAAGTTTTCCTTTGTATACCAAGCCAAAACCTCCTATGCCAAGCAAATTGCTCTCCTCAAATCCATTTGTTGCATCATAAAGTTCTTTATAGGAAATTCTTCTCCAAGTTGCAAGAGTTGAAACATCTTTCTTATCTAGAGAACCTCCTTTCCTTCTTCGGCTGCTACACCAAAGAATTGTGAGAGCTAATAGAACTATTGCAGATGTGATGGACAATAATATGGATACCAATATCACTAATTTCATCTTCTTTGATTGTCGATTGGTACCACTTTTACAAGGGGGAACTTTCAATCGTGGAGCACCACAAAGTTGACCATTTCCCATAAATGATTCTATTGACAAGTTTGCAAAACCTCGTCCTGAAGGAATTTTTCCTTTCAATCTATTGAAAGACACGTTTAAATATTTGAGGTACTTCAGTTTTTCCAAAGAATTAGGAATTTCACCTGAGAGATTATTACTTGATAAATCCAAGAATTCCAAGCTAATCAAATTTCCAAATGATTCAGGGATGTGATCCTTCAACTTGTTATGTGCCATGGAAAAATTAATGAGGGTTTGGACGTTTGCAATGTTACTAGGAATCTCGCCTGAAAACTCATTCCATGCTAGGTCTAGATGAAAAAGAGCCCTTAGCTTTCCAATACCCAATGGTAGTCGCCCATTAAATGAATTTCTTGACAAGTCCAGTTGCAAAATATCTTCAAGATTCCATAGTGACGAAGGTATTGTAGAACTCAAATTGTTGGAATTCAAGAGTAGGACTCTTAGTGAAGTAACATCACCCAAACACGCTGGTACTAATCCAAAGAACATGTTGTCACTTAAATGTAGTTCACCTAAGTTGCTCAAGTTGCAAATTTCATTTGGAATAAATCCTCGCAATCTATTGCCAACAACATTCAAGACTTGGAGCATTCTCATTTTTCCAACTTCAGCCGGAATAGTTCCAATCAATTCATTGTTTCCAAGGAGCAAATGGGTCAAGTATCTTAAGTTGCCAATTTCATATGGAATACTACCCTTGATTTTGCAATTATCCACCTGAAAGTATTTGACAGCAGTGAGATTTCCTATGGAAGCTGGAAGTGTGCCATTCAGTGGGTTGTCACCCAAAAATAACATTATCAAATGTTTGCAGTTTGTCAAAGATGGGAGAAAAGACAATTCTTGAGAGGATGGCTCTCTCGTCAATTGATTTGATAAGATGGCGAGATACTTTAGATTACTAAGCTTTCCAAGAGTTGTGGGAATAGGGCCAGAGAAGGAATTATTTGACAAGTCTAGTCGGGTGAGTTGAGAAGCATTGGAGATAGAGTTCGGGATTATGCCATCTAGTTTATTATCCCATAAGATAAGCTCCTCTAGGTTTGGAAGCCTATTGCCAATGCTTGATGGAAGAGGTCCTGAGAGGCTGTTCTCGTGTAGTCCGATCTTTTCGATTTTTGAGAGATTGAAAATTGATGATGGGATGAGACCAGTTAGCCTGTTATTATGAAGAGCCAGTATCTTTAGATTATGAAGATCACCAAGTTCGGTTGGTATTGAGCCTGAGAGAATAAAGAAAACAAATATCATGAAAGTCACAGTATTGTATAGAGAATGCTTGAAAGATACATGTACCACATGATTTTATATGTCAATCTAGTTATATATAACTTACACATGGAAAAAAAAATAAGTCTATTTTTATAGGAAAATTATAAATTAATATTCTATTTCTATAAAATTAAATTTAAAACATTTTTTTTCTCAAAAAATATTTATCCTTAAAATACATTTCTTATTAAAAATATTCCTAAAATTTTGAAAAAAAAAATAAATGAGTAGAAAAATAAACACAAAGCTTTCTCCATCTCCAACTTATGTAAGCCACTAGCTGCCTTTATGCTTACTTATCAAGTTCAAGGTAGGTTAATGAAACTCTTAATGAAATTATTCCACGGAATAAAAGTTAGTCAACAAATAATTTAATTGAAAACAAAAACAAAGAATAAGGTTTATAGCTAGTGTACCTATCAAGCTGTTATTGTAAAGGTATAGTTAAGTGAGTTTAGTCAAGTTCTTGATTTCTCTTGGAATGCTTCCTTGAAATTGATTAAATACCAATGAAATAGTTAGAGTATTTCTATAGTCTCACAAATCCTTTGGAATTTGACCGATGAACTTGTTATAAGACAAATATAATTCTTGTAAAGCAGAAGACGTTGACACATATTTTCCAGTGGGAGGTTACCTATGATAATATTAAATGCAAAGTCCATAATCGTTAGAGAAGAAAGGTTGAACACTAGTGAAGGAATGGGGCCCGCTAAAGCATTAGCTGATAGTGATAGTATTTCTAGTTTTGCTAGGTTGCTCATCTCTCATGGAATTTCTTTTGCAATAAGTATAATTTTATTAGTTGTGAGATGTAAAAAGTATACGCATTCAATAAGAAAAAGAAAAAGATAAGGATGCTATTCATGATATTAGATTGGATGTTTAGAAAGATGATTTCATTTCTAAATTTTAAATATGAATATATTTATAAAATGAATGTGTAAACCATATTTATGGATAGTAACATTAGCACTTCTTTTTAAGATAGGAACACATGAAAATCAAAAAAAAAAAAAAAAAGACATATCTTTGAATTATTAACTAATTTATATTTTATTTGTTATATTATAAACAACTAAAAATAAATATTACTATAATAAATGCTATAAAAAAAAACCTTAAATCAAAATATCTTACTTAAAATATAAAGTGTATTATTTCAATTAAAGATTGCAAATTTTTTTAGTCTCAATATTTTGTCAAAATTCAGGTGGTTAAACAATTAGGTCAATTTATAAACTCACTTTAAGAATGTTAGGAAGACTATAGTAAACATTAGGTAATGAAAGTCTAAACATCTAAGAGAGGTGTATAATGTACCTTTCAAATTGTTGTAACCAAGATATAGATTAGTGACCAATGTCAAGTTCCCGATATCTCTTGGTATTTTTCCTTCGAATTGATTTAAAGACAACGAAACAATTCCAAGACTTCGACATTGCCAAAAGTTCTTTGGGATTTGACCGGTCAATTGATTGCCAGACATAGACAATACATTCAAAAGAGGAAGATGTTGGCATATGTTGTCAGGTAGAGTACCTATCAAGTTATGATCCGAAAAGTCAGCATTGGTTAAAGAAAACACATTGAACATAAGTGAAGGAATGGACCCTATTAGGGCATTGTTTTGTAGCAATAGTGTGTCCAAATTCTGTAGGATTGCTTCACTCTTTTCGTTATAAAACAATTTCTTTTCTCGAGAAATAAAAGGTAAATTATAAAAAATTTTATGTGTCCCATCTAGTCTCCTGCTTTCTTTCACAGAACTACATCATTTGTTTTTTTTATATCTGGTCTAGACTCCCAAGTTTATCAAATTATTTTGTGATTATAACGCTTAATTATTTACCATAGTTTAACCTATATTAACCATTAATGTAATAGATTATCCACGTGTTCCCATACACTTTAGGTTAAATTGTTGATCATTGTAAATTATTTTAATGGAATTTTGCAGTTATTCTACTATTCATATATATTATAATTAGGGTTACATTACTATTAAGATTTATTACATAGGATTAAGATGATCAAATATCAATGCAATCGCTTAAATAAATAATAAATTTTATAATAAAGGAAAAGTGAGATAAAATAATTAATGGTTCCCTTATAATCGTGAAGGGTCATAATAAATCTAATTTTTGTGTATATATATATATATAATAGGGTAGACATTGAATCAAGATTTTGTTGCGTTCCGTCTAAGTTAACAACAAAACTTTATATTAACATTCTATATCAAATATTTCTTACAATTTTAGGACACATATGATTATGAACTCTATAGTGGATGATGGATGGTTTTAAAGTAAATAATTTTCCTTTATTTTCAAAAATAAGCTTTCAACATTTTTTATATAAATATAACTCAATGATTTAGAAGAAGACACTCTCATATAGGGATGACAATGGAGCTATTTATTGAAGATCGTTACCTCAAATCTCTATCCTCATATCAATTTGAATATGTATCATCATCCGCATATCCATCTCTATACTATAAACAAGACAAATTTGGAAAAATATCTAAATTGAAATAAGAATATCCTTTTCCGTTTTGTCTACCTCTATATCCTGTAAGAAATATTAAATTGTTATACTTTATAAACAAATACATATAATAACATCTAATAGTAAAAATTTAACTAGCCTTCACAAAATAGAATATAAAGAATAATGATTAACTTGTATATTAGATTAAGTTTGTTTCCATTAACTAGACGGAAAAAAGACTTGGTAGTGGTCAATGGTGCTTTTTTTTTTTTTTTGGGGTCCCAAAGTAGCTTTTAGCTTTTTGGTGGAAAAAAAATTAATGAATGATAATATATTTATTAGTTTGTAATAATTACATAATAAAATTTAAATTTATTATTTTTATAAATATCTATGTTGTTAATGGATGTAACTGGGATGGATATGTATGGATATCCATAGTTATGCTGACTTATTATGGTGATTTTATTGTGTTCAAAATTGCATTTAAGATGAAAAAAGTGACACAAAATTAATCATTTCCCTTTTTAAGATGTAATCTATTAGGCGGGTGACTCGATAATGGAATATTGTCAAACCGAATAAATGTTTATTGCCACCAAACCACATCAGGCAGTGGTGAGTATAACACTCGAAATTTTATGAATAGTACTTTTGAAGGAATATTACTTTCGAAAGAATAGTAATTTTCGAATGAATAGTGATTTTTGGATGAATAATGTCCATGTGAATAGTGAAATTTTTCAAAAAGCGGACCCCGCAAGTCAAAAATCCAGAATAAGTAATGGAGTCTAAGGAAACTGAAACGGATCAAAAATGAGTTCGTTTGAGTAGAATAGAACCATTTCCAGATCCGACCGAAAATTCGAAAGGATTTTCGAATAATTCTAAAAATTTAGAAAAGTGTCAAAATGAGTATTAAAATATTCAAGAAGTATTTTAACCGAAATGACACTTCCGAAGGGAATTCAAATTGAAAAGAAATCAATTCAGAAACCACTAGAGGCGATTTAGTGATTTTACGAAAAGCCAAAAAGTGGTATAGAATGACTTTTAAGAGTCACCAAAGTTACTGAGAGTACGTAGGAAGTCCGAATATAGGCCCTAGAGAATCCTGAAAAGATTTCAAAAAAGTACCGGAAAAGCCGAATCCGGGTGTTCCGGAAAGTTTGAATGGATAAAGATAAGAAAAGATAGATATGTGGGGTAAACAACAATAGAAAAGGGACAAGTGCAAAAGAGATAAGGATGAGGACACTTGTCAAATTTTCATGGATGGAAAACTTGCGGTTTTGAGTAATTTTAAGGGCATGATTAAGATTATGGCAATTTTTAAGGACCAATTGGTAATTTTGGAGGATCATGTATATATATGAAG
This sequence comes from Nephelium lappaceum, assembly GCA_021234005.1. Taxonomy (NCBI): domain Eukaryota; kingdom Viridiplantae; phylum Streptophyta; class Magnoliopsida; order Sapindales; family Sapindaceae; genus Nephelium; species Nephelium lappaceum. The sequence goes on along the minus strand of CM037997.1, from coordinate 12,927,308 downwards.
TCATGAAATGGATGCAACCGTGAGATTCATTTGGCCAAGAGTGAAAAACTGAAACAAAAGATAAGAAAGCCTAGGTGAAGGAGAAAGAAGAAAGAAGAAGAAGAAGAAAAGAAGAAGAAAAAGAAGAAGAAGAGATTCAAGGGAGCTTCCATCCATCTTTACCTCTTGTTTCTATCAAGAATCCTTCAAGAATAGGTGGAGATAATTATAAGGTAAGATAAATTGTTTAATGTTAGTATGGTGTAGTTTTGTGGGTTTTGTCATGAATGTTAATTGAATGAGTTTTTGATGAAATTCTTGATGTATTTAGAGGTTAATGATACTCAAATTGAACTTGGAAGTGAAATGAAACTTAGAATTCATATGGGTCGAGAGAATTAGTGAGATAAAGTTTAAGGTTTTATGGTATAATGTTATGAAATTTAATTGATTTTGATTTTAGGACTTTAGTTGATTAATTGGTGATCAACTGATGCAATTGAGTGTGATTATTAAATTTAGAATGAATAAATTGTGTATATATTAGTATATGAAAAAAGTGGAAATTTGATGTAATTTTTCTATTTGAGTTCAATTTGTTGGATGTCTGATCGTTGAATGATTTTTGAAGTGTTTTAGGTGAAATTGATGTTATTAGAATTGAAGAAAATGGGTATGAATGCATGGGTATGTTGTACGGCCAAGATAAATTTGTGGTACATTTGAATTGATTTTGATGCTTGATGAATTTAGGTGATGTTTTTATATGAATTGGAACTAGTAGAAAGGAAAAGAATGTGAGAAAAATTTAAGAGAATGAATTATTATGTCACATATTAGTATGTTACCAAAAATGAGTATTATTGAAGTTGAAGGATTTTTGATATGTTGATGTGTTTATACAGGCTTCTATATGAATTTGAATTGAATTATAAATAGAAAATCAAGTGAATGGATGAACTGAGGATGCATGCCAGTAAACGGCCAAGCTATGTATAAGCATGTGTTTGTGTTCATTTTGATGCTTGAATAAGTTGTATGATGCTTTGATATGAAATGGAAGTGATTGGAATCAAAAGAGTGGAAGAAAAATGAAGTTGATAGAATTAAGGGTGTGTTCGACCATGTCATGGAAATTGATGTGTGAATTATCATTATATTGTAAACCCTCGATTTATATAATTATGGTTTTCCCAGTAATAGTCCCTAGGTAATAAATAGAGACTCTAAACAATCTATGAAATTGCCTAAGGTTGTAGAGAACTTTTAGAGATTGATTGAACTCAATTGGAGAATAAATGGAAGAGTAAAATGATAAATGGCATTAACTAATTATTAAGTGTGATTAAATATTTGGACTCTATTGAAAACAATATTTAATATTTAGGGGTCAAGTCAGAATTTAGCTAAAAGCTGAGGGATGAAAATGACATTTTTTAGGGACGTGACCATCATTTTTGAAATTGATTGTGGAAAAAACTATGAAAACTTAAGTCCATTTACATAAAAACACACCAAACTCATGCCACACTTGCCAACAGATGCACAAACCAAAAAGCAACACCAAGCCGAGAGAAAAGAGATTTGAGTGAAAGAGAAAGATAGATTCGGCCAAAGCTGGAGAGGGAAGAAGATCAAGCCTCCAAGCCATCTTCAACCTCCAAACTCAAGCCATTTCACACACAAAACAGAGGCAGAAACTGGGACACCCTACAACCGTGAAGAACACCAAAAAAATGATAGAAGAGGCCGAGAATGAAGAGATAAGTTCGGCCAAGAGGGAAGGAAGGTAGATCAAGTGATTCCACCCCATTTTCGAGCTTCCAACCTAGTCTTCAAGCTCACCTAAGCTAGGAGAATGAATTAGAACAAAGAAACCAAAGTAAAAAGGGGTAAGTTGACCATTTTCGAAATTGTATGTTGATGTTATTGGTTGGTGTTTTTGTTGTGATTAGATATGGGTTTTTATATGTGATGTGAGGTGAATGTTTAGTGACCAAAAGCAAGAGTAAACTATGTGAAATCTTTGAGGTTTGAGATGTTAGGGTTGTGTTGGAAAAACTCTAAAGTTTGAATGGAGAGTTGTTTGATTTAAATGTGTTATAGACAATGTGTTTGATGAAATGTTTGAGAGAATTTGATATTGAAAAGTTGAATGATTTGAGCTTGGTTTGTGTTGGACCATTAAAGGTCATAGTGAGGGGTATGTAATGCCATTGAAATTTGATGGTTTTAAGCATGATTCTATGTGGAATTCATGCTAGAAAAGCCTATGGCAAGCTTATAAAAATGTGAGAAAACCATATGGATAACTTTCCAAAGTTTGGTCTAAATGAAGGGTATTTTCGATTTTTATGAAATATCACTCTTAGTATGCATTCTAATCCCATAGATAAGTGCTATTAAGCATATTTGAGTTAGTGGTAAAGAGAATTGAGTTTAGAAACCAAAAGTGTAAAAATTACCTTGAAAATGTGGTGAAAAAAGTGGGGTTTCCTAAGTTTCGCCACTCCATAGTTAGAATTTTTCATAACCTTTTACGGGTGACCTAAATGCGAGTTAGGGAGATGAATGGAGCAAAAACGAGGTGAAAAGCAGCCCTAAGTTGGGCTGTGAATAGTGTTCGGCCAAAAGGGGTGCCAAAACTGTGACTTTTCGTTTTGGGCTACAAAAAACTATTTTGGTCATGTGGGGATGTTCCTAGGTGAATATAAATAAGGTTCATGGAAAGAAATCAGAATTTTGGAGCTCCGGTTAAGTAGAAATCAAGTAGGGAAGCTTTTTAGTGAAAAATGTCATTTTATGGGTTACTTGAGTTACAAGTTGTTTAACAAGTTTTGTGAAGTTAAATGTTGTATATTCTAAGCGAGAATGTGATATGTAGGTGAGGTGGAAGCAAACGGGATGCGGCAAGGTCATTGAAGCTTTGTATACTAAGCTTGAGATTCAAGTGAGTGCTACACTTTATATTTCAAAGTGGTTGTAAATGCTTTGTATAATTTATTTTATATTGAAAAGCTTTAAGATAAATTTTGATGAGATTTGAGTTAAAAAGCTCTATTTCATAATATTTAAAAGTTAAGACATTTTGGGATTTTGCCCTTAGCAAAGATATTTTAGTGCGTATTGTACTCAGAAAATCAGATTTTTGGTGCTTTATGCATCCAGAAAAAAGATTTTGTGCTTATTGCACTATAAAGTAAAGTTAAAAGAGTTTTCAAAGGCCATTAGTATACCCTCATATTTCATTTTTAAGTTTTAGATCCGACCGGTATATCTCACATTAATATAGCAAAGTGTTAGGAAGGGATGTATCACTAACTTGGGGGGAAATCGAGTCTGTTGCATTGCCTTTACTTATGTGGGATATTATCTTGCGCTATGGTTAGCGATGCAGAATTTCGCACACAGTCGTGAGATGTCTCAAATTGTGTCATGGTTGGTGTCAATTCAAAATCGCCACGTGACATTGCCACTACGAGTGGCATAGCTAGTCGTTGTGTGGTCAGAGCTTTTAAGGGTACAAATGGTGCTTTTAGAAAGTTTACCAAGTGCTTGAGATATTAAAAGTAAACAAAAAGTATTTTTGAGTTTTATTTCAAGTAATGAAAGTATTTAGAATTTTGTATGCTTTGAAAGTTACAAGCTTTTAATGAAGTTTATATACATATGAGTTTGATAAATTATCTATGAATGTTTTGCATTTAAATGAGATTCATATTTGAGTATTTTGATAAATTAAAAGTTATTTTCAAATGTTTTAAGGAAGCATTTTAGAAATTAAATACCTTAGCTGAAAAAAGAATCATAAACACTCACTGAGCTTTTAAAGCTCACAGTTTTCCATTTTCATTTAAAAATCTCGTTAAGTGTTGGTGTTGGTGAACCGGAAGAAAAAATAGCTCCTCTAGAAGTTTAGGTGGGCTTGACACGACAAAGCTGCTGAATATTTATTATTTGCATATTTTGTAGTATCAAAGAAATTGTTTGTAAATGTGTTTTTGAGTTGTAAATGAATGATAATTATTTTTCATAAAGTTAAAATTTAGTTTTAAATCATTATGTAATTTTGTAAATGGATTGCTTCGAAATTCTTACTTTTCATTTTAATGATGTGGAAATGAGTTTGAAATGCATGTTTGAGGCCTTTATGGCAAAATAAGTTTGGGTTGGAATTAAAAAATATTTGAAGTGTTTTGTTTTCTTTACATGTTATTTTGGAAATGTCAAAAATGCATCTGTTATACTACCGGATTTTAGTTTGAAAAATGAGATTTGGATTTTAAAATGGAAATGAAATTTTAGTTTTTAAAACGAAACCAACCCAACCAGTTTTTAGTTAAAAAATTAAGTCAATGAGTTTAGAAAGTTAAAGCTAAAGGTAGAGTTCGCTCTGTGGGTTTCGCTTAGCTCGACAAGTCGAGTTTAGGAGGGATTTGTTGGGATGCCCGGCGAGGCCCTTTCGGATAAGAGTTTAGACAGATCTTGATTGGGTCGCGCCAAGGTGGTATTAGAACCTGAGTTTTATAAAGTTTTGAAAAAGATTTTAGAAAGTTTCAAAGTCATTTTATGTATTTCATAACCACTTATTCATATTTGAATTTCAGAAGCATACGTCATTGTGGTCGCTTAAGAATGAGGAGGGCAGCCGAAGAGGCACCCATACATGAGGAGGCGTACATTGATGAGTCAATTAACGTGCCAAAAAATCAGCCCCAAGTAGAACCATAACCAGAAAGGCCAGGTGGTGCACAGATGAACTTGGAACAGATGGCCCAGGTATTAGCAGTAGCCTAACATCAGCCCCATGAGTCGAGAGCTTCTATAAAGCGAGCAAGAAAATTGGGCATGAGACCGTTTGATGGCAAAGAGAGCCAGGGTGCACATTGTCATGGCTAGAGTCAAATGAGGAGATTTTTCAGGTTATGGGTTGCTCAGAGGACCAGATGGTCGCATTTTCAGTCTTCCCACTGAAAGATAAGGTAAAGGACTGGTGGAAGGCGATTCAAAGGAAGCAAGCTGATGAGGTATCCTAGGATGTGTTCAGAAGAGAAGTTTTAGAGAAGTTTTACCCTAGAAGCTACAAACAAGCCAAGATTGAGGAGTTCTTCAAGTTAGAACAGGGCAACCTCTCAGTGGCAGATTATGAGAAGAGATTTTTAGAGTTAGGTCGCCTTGTTCCACCCATTCTTGATAACGAAGAACAGAAAATGAACAAGTTCATGTCAGGCCTAAACCTAAGAATCAAGACATATGTGGCATCGTCTTCACATACATGGTATGGGGAGTTGGTAAAGGCAGCTATCATAATTGAGAGTAGTATGATGACCATTTCCCAGTCGAGAAAATTCAGCCAAAAGCATAGTTGGACAGGGAGCCACCAGGGAGGATACGTAAATCTATTAATAGTGGAGAGAAATCTTTCTGGTTAGGGAGCAGAAGGCAGAGTCAAAAGGCCCAGAATAGCCAAAGTTTAGTGAAGCAATCAGTTGGGTCCAGTAATACTATGGATAGCTGGAGGACACAACCTGCTTGCTCAAAATGTGGTAGAAATCACCCAGGCGAGTGCTTTATGGTAGCACTGGATGTTATAGGTGTGGTCAGCAGGGACACTTTATGAAGGACTACCCTAGTGTAGCTGTATCAAATAGACCAGAGGGCAGGACTATCACACCAAGATAGAGTAGTGGGAGTCGCGGTCCAAAGAGGAGAGATCCCCAAATTAGAGCAGTTATAGGTCTTGAGCAGACTAGTGGTGGATCCAGTAGAGGAGTACCACTTAGAGGACAGTCTGGCAGACCCCGTACCCAGGCCAGAGTTTTTACTGTCACCCAGCAGGATGCAGATGCAGCCCTTGATGTGGTCACATGTATCATTTCCTTATTTAATCTGACTGCTCATGTGTTGATTGACCCAGGGGCTACGCATTCTTTTATGTCAGTGGGTTTGCTGTTAGAGTTAAATCAAGTCAGGAACTCTCCAATTGTAGCATGTTAGTATCGTTGTCCATAAGTGATTTGCTAGTAGCAGATAAAGTGTATATGGGTAGTAAGGTGACTATAGCAGGTCAAGAGTTTAAGGCAGACCTGATTTTGTTGGATATACATGACTTTGATGTCATCCTAGGCATGGATTGGTTGTCTAAGCATAGGGCTACAGTAGATTGTTACAAAAAAGAAGTAAAGTTCAGCAGACTTGGGGAATCAAATGTAATCTTTTGTGGTGTAAGGAAGATGCTTCCTATGAGTATGAGCAGTGTGATAAAAGCAAATAAGATGCTCAGAAAGGCGTGTCAAGGGTATTTGGCCTACGCAATGGAACCAGAGAACAATGGGTTGAGATTAGAAGATGTTCTAGTAGTCAGAGAGTATCCAGATATCTTCCTAGAGGACATTCCAAGGCTACCACCAGACAGAGAGATAGAGTTTGAGATAGAGTTAGCTTTTGGTACAAAGCCCATTTCTATAGCGCTATATCGAATGACACCAGCAGAATTAAAAATTTAAAGGTCTAGATGGAAGAACTAGTGAGCAATGGATTCATTGAGCCGAGTGCTTCGCCTTGGGGAGGTCTAGTATTATTTGTAAAGAAGAAAGATAGGAGCCTCAGATTGTGCATAGACTATAGACAACTGAACAGAGTCACTCTCCGTTACCACGGATTGATAATCCTTTTGATCAGCTTCAGAGAGCCAAGGTGTTTTAAAAGATTGACTTGAGGTCAAAGTATCATCAGTTGAGGATCCACAGGGACGGCCTTTAGAACTCGCTACGGGCATTTCGAGTTCTTAGTGAGCCATTTGGTTTGACGAATGCCTTAGTAGCTTTTATGAATTTGATTAATAGAGTCTTCAAGCGATACTAGGATAAGTTTGTGATTGTCTTCATTGATGACATTTTAGTGTATTCAGGTAGCCATGAGGATCACGTTGAGCACCTTAGAGTTGTGTTACATACCTTATGGGAGCACCAACTGTATGCCAAGTTTAGTAAGTGTCAATTCTGGCTGGACAGGATAGTATTTCTGGGTCATGTAGTGTCAACAGACGGAATATCAGTAGATCCTCAGAAAATAGAAGCTATAATGAATTGGCAATCACCCACGAACGTGACAGAAGTTAGAAGTTTCTTAGGATTAGCAAGATATTATAGGAAGTTCGTGGAAGGATTTTCAAAGATAACTGCTACTTTGTCGAGATTGACGAAAAAAGAGGAGAAGTTTGTATGGTAAGATGTGTGCCAGTGTAGTTTTGATGAGTTGAAAAGGAGATTGGCCTCGGTGCCTGTACTTACTCTTTCATCAGGGGATGATGGATTTATGGTGTATTGTGATGCCTCCAGACAAGGTCTAGGGTGTGTTTTGATGTAGAATGAAAGAGTGATAGCATATGCTTCCCAACAGTTGAGAAAGCATGAACAAAATTATCATGCACACGACCTGGAGTTAGCAGCTGTGGTGTTTGCTTTGAGGATATAGAGACATTATCTATATGGAGTTCCCTACAGGATCTTCATAAACCACAAGAGTTTGTAGTATCTGTTCACTCAAAAGAAGCTCAATATAGACAAAGAAGATGGATAAAGTTCATTAAAGACTATGACTGCACCATTGAGTATCACCCTGGTAAGGCGAATGTGGTAGCAGATGCACTGAATCGTAAGTCCATAGGTTTACTAGCCCAGTTGAAGGTAGAGTACTTATCTATGTTAGTAGAGTTGAGATCCATGGGTGTTAGATTGGAGACAACGGACTCAGGAGCCTTACTAGTAGCATTTAACGTCCGTCCAATATTAGTGGATCAAGTGAGGGAATTACAGGCCCAAGATCCATACTTGACTAAGATAAAAGATAAGATAGAAGTTAGGAAACAAAGTGATTTTATAATGAGAGATGATGGGACATTGGTATTGGGACAGATGTGTGCCAGATGTGGGAGATTTAAAGAAAGAGATCATAAAAGAGGCACATTCATCAGCATATGCCATGCATCCAGGGAGTACTAAGATGTATCAGACTCTGAAAGACCATTACTAGTTGAGAGGAATTAAGAAAGAGATAGCAGTGTTCGTTTCCAGATGTCTAACCTGCTAACAGATTAAAGTATAACACCAGAAACCAGCAGGTTTATTATAGCCCCTACCTATTCCTGAGTGGAAATGGAAGAGAATTACAATGGACTTTGTGGTAGGGCTTCGTCGAACTCAGAGCGGGCATGATGCTATTTGGGTGATAATTGATAGATTGACGAAGTCCGCTTACTTCTTAGCCATCAAGAATACTTACTCCTTAGAGAAGTTAGCTCACTTATACGTTGATGATATAGTGAGACTGCATGGCACACCAGTTTCCATTGTATCAAACAGCGACCCATGGTTTACCTTCAAATTCTAGCCTAAGTTACAGGAAGCATTCGACATCAGACTTCACTTTAATACGGCTTTTCACCCACAGACGGATGGGCAATCAAAAAGAACAATCCAGACCCTTGAAGATATGTTGAGAGTTTATGTTATGGAATTTAAGATGAGTTGGGATACCCACCTACCTTTGATAGAGTTTGCCTACAACAACAACTATTAATCTGGTATTGGCATGACGCCCTATGAAGTGTTGTATGGTAGAAAGTGTAGAACCCCGGTTTGTTAGGATGAGGTAGGTGAGAGAAAGTTGATTGGCCTAGAGATTGTCCAAGTCACAGCTAAAAAGATCAATGTTATTAGAGACAGTTTGAAGATAGCTAGCTGTAGACAGAAAAACTATGATGACAATCAAAGAAGAGATTTAGAGTTTCAAGTGGGTGATAGGGTGTTCTTGGGGATTTCCCCATAGAAAGGAGTACTGAGATTTAGAAAGTGAGGGAAACTGAGTCCACGATATATTGGTCATACGAGATTGTGGAGAGAGTGGGTGAGGTGGCATACCGCTTATGGTTACCACAAAAGTTAGCCAACATTCATAATGTCTTCCATGTTTCCATCCTTCGAAAGTATGTAGTTGATCCTTCACACATATTAAGAGAGCAGCTAGTACAACTCAAAGAGAATTTGACCTATGAAGAGCAACCAGTGGAGATTTTAGATCTCAGAGATCAAGTGTTGTATAGCAAGGTCATTCCATTAGTGAAGATGTTGTGGAGGAACCATGGATCAAAGTAAGCTACATGGGAGCATGAGGAGCATATACGTGCACAATATCCGCACCTATTTGAGTCAAGTATGTAATTTAATTTCGAGGATGAAATTTTTATAAGGAGGGGAAAATTGTAAACCCTCGATTTATATAATTATGGTTTTCCCGGTTATAGTCTCTAGGTAATAAATTGAGACCCTAAATAATCTATGAAAGTGTTTAAGGTTATAGAGAACCTTTAGAGATTAATTGAACTCAATTGGAGAATAAATGGAAGGGTAAAATGATAAATGACATTAAGTAATTATTAAGTGTGTTAGGGACTGAAAACAAGATTTAATATTTGGGGTCAAGTCAGAATTTAGCTAAAAGCTGAGGGATGAAAATGAAAATTTTCAAGGACGTGACCGTCATTTTTGAAATTATTTATGGAAAAAACTATGAAAACTTAAACCCATTTACACAAAAACACACTAAACTCACACCACACTTGCCAAAACAGACGCACAAACCAGAAAGCAACACCAAGCCGAGAGAAAAGAGATTTGAGTGAAAGAGAAAGATAGATTCGGCCAAAGCTAAAGGGGGAAGAAGATCAAGCCTCCAAGCCATCTTCAACCTCCAAACTCAAGCCATTCCACATACAAAACAAAGGCAGAAATCAAGACACCCTGTAGCCGTGAAGAACACCAAAAAAATGAAAGAAGAGGCCGAGAATGAAGAGATAAGTTCGGCCAAGAGGGAAAGAAGGTAGATCAACTGATTCCACCCCATTTTCGAGCTTCCAACCTAGTCTTCAAGCTCAGCTAAGCTAGGAGAATGAATTAGGAGAATGAATTGAGTTTGGTTTGTGTTGGACCATTAAAGGCCATAGTGAGGGGTATGTAATGCCATTGAAATTTGATGGTTTTAAGCATGATTCCATGTGGAATTCGTGCTAGAAAAGCCTATGGCAAGCTTATAAAAATGTGAGAAAACCATATAGATAACTTTCCAAAGTTTGCTCTAAATGAAGAGCATTTTCGGTTTTTATGAAATGTCACTCTTAATATGCATTTTAATGGCATAGATGAGTGTTATTAAGCATATTTGAGTTAGTTGTAAAGAGAATTGAGTTTAGAAACCAGAAGTGTAAAAATTACCTTAAAAAAGTGGTGAAAAAAGTTAGATTTTTCCTAGGTTTTGCCACCCTATAGTTAGAATTTTTCAGAACCATTTAATGAGTGACCTAAATGCGAGTTAGGGAGATGAATGGAGTAAAAACGAAGTGAAAAGCAACCCTAGGTTGGGCTGTGAATAATATTCGGTCAAAGGGGGTGCCAAAAATGTGACTTTTCGTTTTGGGCTACAAAAAACTATTTTGGGCATGTGGAGATGTTCCTAGGTGAATATAAAGAAGGTTCATGAAAGGAAATCAACATTTAGGTCGATCTACTAACTCACTTTTTTTTAGTCTCAATATTTTGTCAAAATTTAGGTGGTTAAACAATTAGGTCGATCTACTAACTCACATTAAGACTGTTAGGAAGACTATAGTAAACATAGGTAATGAAAGTCTAAACATCTAAGGGAGGTGTATAAGGTACCTTTCAAATTGTTAGAACCAAGATATAGTTCAGTGACCAATGTCAAGTTCCCGATATCTCTTGGTATTTTTCCTTCGAATTGATTATGAAACAACGAAACAATTCCAAGACTTCGACATTGCCACAAGTTCTTTGGGATTTGACCAGTCAATTGATTGATAGACATGGACAATCTATTCAAAAGAGGAAGATGTTGGCACATGTTGTTAGGTAGAGTACCTGTCAAGTTATTATCCAAAAAGTCAGCATTGGTTAAAGAAAAAACATTGAACATAAGTGAAGGAATGGACCCTATTAGGGCATTGTTTCGTAGCAATAGTGTGTCCAAATTTTGCAAGATTGCCCAACTCTTTTCCCTGTAAAACAATATTTTCTTTTGTTGAAAAATCTGTAAATTTTCATGTGTCCCATCCAATCTCCTGCTTTCTTTCACAATACAACATCTTTTTTTTTTTTTGCTTTTTCTATTTGGTCTTGATTCCCAAGTTTATCATATTATTTTATGATTGTAACGCTTAATTATTTAGCACATTCGATTAGAAAAAGAAAAATTTAAAGGGTTCTATTCATGATATTAGATTGGATGTTTAAAGTGATGATTTGATTTTTAAATTTTAAATATGAATATTTATAAAATATATGTGTAAACCACATTTATGGGTAGTAATATTGACACTAATTTTTAAGATAGGAACAAATGAAAACAAAAGCAAAAAAATTGACAAATATACCCTGCAATTATTAACTAAAGTATATATTATTTGTTTTATTATAAACAACTAAAAAAATAAATACATTAATATATCTCCTTAAGCCTACTCAATTTCCCAATTACTCTAGGTATATCTCCTGCGAAATTATTACAATATTAAGATAAATATTTCAGGTATTGGTACTTTCACAAAATTGAAGGTATTTTGCTATCAAACCATGTATCCAGACAAATCAAGAAAAAAAATCTATCTTATTAGAAAGATAATTGAGAAATATATTGTTGGAAGTCAAGCAGATAATTAAATCAATCAGTAGTAATGAAGGCATGCACGTTAAGGATGATGAAGGAAAAGAACCTGTGAGATTGTTATATCTGAGAGAAAGAAATTCCAGTGAAGATAGGTTGAAGATGGAGGAGGGTATGGTCCCTGAAAGCTGGTTATTACCAAGATCAAGTACTTCTAGTGATGATGTGTTGCCTAGGGAAGCTGGAATTGTCCCTATGAATTTGTTACCTGCTAAAATTAAGTGTTCAAGTTTTGGTAAGGAGGCAAACCATGAAGGGACCTCCATGTTGAAGCTATTGAACGAGACATTTATTATTCTCAGTCGACGTAATCGAGCCAACTCAGCGGGAAGAGAGCCATGAAAACTGTTGTTTCTGATGTCAAGTACTTTTAGAAAGGACAAATTTCCAAGTTGGGGAGGGATGGTACCTTCAAGACCCAAGTACGAAATATTCAAGAGGATGACTCGACGATGATGAAAATCACAAGTGACACCAATCCAATCACAGACAAACGTATTTGTGGACCAATTATTAGCCAAGTCGTTGGTAGGATCACGAATTATATGAGCTTTTAAGGTAAGAACAGCTTGTTGATCTGTAGTGATGTTGGACACCGCCATAACTAAGGAAATCATCAAACTTTTTATTAAAAAGGCTATGACAACAATAACGAGGGAATTGTATTTCGCCATGGAGAGAATTATTGTTTGATTTGTGGTTTGTATGGGTAAAATGCGATGGAAATAAATAATGAAACCATACAGAAACTGGTGGACAAAGAAAAGGTAAAAGACATAAATTTTCATGTGTCCCATCCTGTCTCCTGCTTTCTTACACAGTACTACATCTTTTTTCTTTTTTTTTTTTTTTTTTCCCCTATCTGGTCTAGGATATCAAGTTTATCGAATTATAGCACTTAATTATTTACTACAGTTTAACCAGACTAACTATTAATGTAATAGATTATCCAAGTGTTCCCATACACTTTTAGGTGAAATTGTTGATCATTGTAAATTAGTTTTAATGGAATTGCACAGTTATTCTACTGTTTATATTATAAAGGTTATATCAGTAATAAGATTTATTACGTAGGATTGAGATTTATCAAATTTCATTGTATTCGCTTAAATAAATATTAAATTTAATAATAAAAAAATGAGATCATATAATTAATGGTTCCCTTATAATTGTGAAGGGTCATAGTAAATCTAATTTTTGTATATATATATAAGGTTAGACATTAAATATCAAGATTTGGTTGGGTTCCATCTAAGTTAACTACTAAACTTTATATTAAAATTCTATATCAAACATTTCTTATAATTTTAGAACACATGATTGATGAACCATATAATGGATGATGGATAGTTATAGAGTAAATAATTTTCCTTTATTTTCAAAAATTAAGCTTTTGGCATTTTATATAATATACCTCAATAATTTAGAAGAGACCACTCTCATATAGGGATGACAATGGAGCTAATTATTGGAGATTGTTACCTTCTATCTCTATCCTCGCATCCATTTTAATATGTATGTCATCCACATACCCATCTCTATTACTATAAATAGGACAAATTTGGAAAAATATCTAAATTGAAATAAGAATATCCTTTCCAGTTCCATCTACCTCTATATCTTGTAAAAAAATATTAAATTGTTATGCTTAATAAATATATATATATATATATACATATAATAACATCTAGTAGTAGAAATTTAACTAGCCTTCACAAATAGAATACAAAGAATAATAATTAACTTGTACATTAGATTCAATTTGTTTCTGTTAACTAGAAGGAAAAAAGAATTGGTAGTAATCATTGACGCTTTTTTTTTTTTCCCCAAATTAGCTTTTAACTTTTAGGTGAAAAAAATTAATGAACGATTATATAATTATTGGTTTGTAATTACACAATAAAATTTAAATTTATTATTTTCATAAATATTTATTGTTAATAAATCTGACTGGTATGGATATGTATGGATATCCATAGATGTGCTGACGTGACCCTTCCCGGATACCTCTAGCTCAAATCCGATAGGTCACGCCGGACACCTCAACGGATCCCTCTTAGACCCGACTCGTTGGGTTAAGCGAAACACGTGGAGCGAACCCTAAACTTTCTAATACTTTCTAAAATATTGTTGGGTTGGTTTTCTTTAGAAACAGAAAAGGCATAGATTTTTTTTTTTTCGATTTTTAAACTGATTATCTAATGAAGTTTCGGCAGCATAACGACTGCATTTTTTACGTTCCAGAAAAACCTGTTTACAAAAATCAACACTTCGACTAATATTCAACACCAACCCAACTTTTGGTTGCCCGTAGGCCTCAAACATCCATTCAATTTCTAAATCAAACTTGATAAAATCCAAAACATAATTTGTAAACCACATTTAATTCAAAAGCAATTTAAACACCATTACGAACATATAATTACAAAACTACAAATTATTGATACAATTCAAAAGGGGTTTACATGTTAATAAGACTGATACAAAAAATATGCTGCACAAAATGGCATCGTGTCGTGCTACCTTGCCCGTTGGAGGTGATACTTCTCGGCTACCTGCTGAGAGTACTTGAGAAGATTTTTAAATAAAAATAGAAAAATAATGAGCTAGAAGCTCAATGAGTGCTAATTTATCTTTATTTCAAGAATATGATTTCTAAACGTTCTCCTCAAAAAACGTTTAAAAACAATTCTTTATTTCTTTAAGTATTTCAAACTTTAATTTCTGAAACTCAATTATCAGTATGAGAATTTATAGAAGCGCAAGCATGCATAAATCTCAAAAACTCATAACTTAAAATTATAAGTAGCTTGAACAACAATCATAAAATTATCTTTTCTTTTTAAATTTACTTTTCTTTCAAAGCTATTTCTTGATATCTTTCGAAAATACCATAGTATCCCTAACTCTAGGGTCACACGGCCTCTGTACGAGGAATGCTCCAACGTAAAGGACTAACCGTAACAGCTTTGAGACATCTCGCGGCTATATGCCGAATTTCCCAGCGCTAACCATAACACACGAAACACCACCCCACATCAGCAGAGACAACTCAACTAACAGACTATGACACTTTGTACCCCCAGGTTAGTGACTCATCCCTCACTAGGACTGTGCCAACTGATGTGGGATAGACCGACAGGGTTTAATCTTTTCTGAAAATCTCTAAAGGTATACTAATGGCTTTGAAAATGCTATTTCTTTCTTTTCTTAACTCAACTTGAAAACTTGGTTTTCGTAATTATATTTTAACAACCATATATTTGTATATATAATCAAAATCCTCATTTCAAGTTATAACTCATATATATCAACACATTTAAAATAATTTCAAGTAAGCAAATAATTTATCAAATCAACTCAACAATTCAAAATATGTTTAAAATCTTTAAAAGAAAACTCACTCACAAAAGTGAAAACTTCAAACGGCGCGTACGGAGCCTCTACTCCTCTCATCTCGATCCCCGTGTGTCCTTGTCACCTACACAATATATGTATACGTAAATTTACGTTCGCATTAACTTCTGGAAACTCGAAATAATTAAAATTACACGATTGCCCCCAAGTGACCCTTTTTACGTGTAAACCTCCTTTTTTGGTTTCTTTATTGATTCTAGGGTTCCGAACTCCCTTTTTTTCACCTGTAACCTATTTATTATCACCAAGGGACATTTTGGTTCCAATAGAATCGTGTTCGGAGACCCGAAACAAAAAACGTTTGATTTCAACCCCTTTAGGCTAAACACTATTCACAGCCCTACTCGGGGCTTTTCTTCCTTTCGTTTTTGCTCTGAACACCTTCCCAACTCACCCTCTAGTCGGTCCAAGTGTCAGTATAGAAGGAAACGGCCATCAGGTAGGCGTTTTAGGGTCAAAACACGTTGTTTTCTCTACTAATTTCGGGCGTTTTCTTGGTTTTGATTTCTAAATTTAATCTTTCACTTTTAATAACCTCAACACGTCTAATTAAATTCGTTAGAGTCATTAGAACATTCAACAGATGCAATATAGGTCAATTTACGAAATTACCCTTCAAACTAGTATATTGAACGTTTGATTTTCTCTTCAAGTTTTTGCTATTTTTCTTGGTTTCCTAGGCCTCCAATAAGCTCAAAATGAAGTCCATTTCGTTCAACTTTTCATTGGACTATTTTTCCCCTATAACAAACTTAAATTCCCAATTAACCTTAAACTAAAATTTTTAAACTTTAAAACTAAAATTCCACTCACAAATTTTTATCAACACAAGTATACATTCCAAGATTTAATTTGTTTCCAACACTAATCAACTTGGGCAGCCCCTTATTACTTCCTAACTCATCAATTTCTAACCCACATTCACATGATTTTTATCCACTTTTAATTACCCAACAAATCAACAAAATAAAACATAACAAAACAACCAACATCAACACTAATTTATTGCAGCCCATACACCATTCACTTGGTTTTTTTCAATATCCTTTCACTTGGTTTTTACCCATTTTTAATCACAAACAACTAACAACACAAATCATATCAAAACCCACATCAAAATCAACTTAAATCTCCAATACAACATCAACATAAACCAATTTCGAGTTGGATAACTTACCCCTCTTTCACTTTGGTTTCTTGCTCAATCTTGATTCTCTAACTTGGGTGAGCTTGAAGACTTGGTGGGAAGCTCGAAAATGGCTTGAGATGGCTTGATCCACCTTTTCCGCCTCTCTTAGCCGAAGCTACCTCCCCCTTCTTTCTCACGGCTTCATCTTCTTCTTCTTCGTTTTGTCTTCGTTTCTGCATTGGTTTAGGTGAGTTTGGCGGCTGGTTTGGTGCGTGAAGGGCTGGGTTTTCTTCGTCTTCTTCTCCTTCCTTCGCTTGGCCTCTCTCCCTCTTGATCTTCCTTCTTCTCTCTTCTTCTTCTTCGGTTCTATCAGCTGCGTTTGGTTCTGCATTTGTGGCTGTTTTTGTCACGTTTCTGCATTGGTTTTAAGCGTGGGATGACGTGAGCTTCCTCTTCTTCTTCTCCCTCACACGATCTCTCTTCCCACACTTAATCTCCCTTGATCTATCTTCGGTTTTGCGTCTTTGTTTGTGCATCTCTGTTTCAGGTCTGGTTTGGCTTGAGTTTGTGGCTGGTTTGGTGAGCGTGGCGTTGGGTTTTGGTGGCCGGTCTTCCTTCTTCTTCTTCTTTTTCTTCTTTTTCTTCTTCTTTTTTGTTTCTTCTTGTTTTGAGTTTGTGTCTTCTGCTCTGTGTTTGCTCAACTGTTTGTGTTTGTTTTGCGTAACCTGGGTTGAGTTTTCATGTTTTTCTCCACAAACAACTTCAATAATGTCGGTCATGTCCAGAAAAAATCTCGTTCTCACCCTCAGCTTTTAGCTTAATCCTGATTTGACAGCAAATATTAAAACTTGTTTTCAATTTAGTCTCTAATCACACTTAATAATTACTTCATTTCATTTACCATTTTACTCTTCTATTTCATCTCCAATTGGATTTAAATCAATCTCTAAGGGTTCTCTACAACCTTAAGCACTTCCATTGACCATTTAAGGTCTCAAATCGTTACCTAGGGACTATCATTGGGAAGTCCATAAATATAAAAATCGATGGTTTATATGTACTAACTTATTGTGGTGATTTTATTGTGTTCAAAATTGTATAAAAAAGTGACAAAAAATTAATCTTTTTCCTTGTTAAGATACCATCTATAGGGCGTGTCACTTGAATATGGACTATTGTAAGATTGAATAAACATTTATTGCCATCGTAGTGGTGAATCTGGTGACGCTATATTAATCTAGATTTGAATTTTTGTCTTAAGGGGTTGGCATCTCTTATTACTAATTGGTTTTGATATGAATACATTAATCTCTGTATAATGTGATTTGGTGGCAGGGAGTGCATATACTACTTACCAATGAACCATATCTAAGTTGCCTCTATAGTAAATGGTATTGCAACAAAAAGAAAATATTGATATGAATACATTAATTTATGCATAATTAATTCTATAAAACCTAGTTAACTCGTTAAATTTGTTTCATGTTGGTATTGTATTTACAAGTTATCCAAAAAAATATCATTTTTTTTTTTCATTTCAAACACAATTCTTTTAATTTATTATATTTACATCTTCTCCATAAAATATATAAAAACATTATAACACTTAAAATTTGTATATTCTGAAATTTGAAATAATACATGCGTGCAATAGCTTTGTTATGATGTTTTGATTTTTCTTTTCAACTATTAAAGATGATATTGTTTTGCTTTAAATGAAATTAAGAGTCATGAAATTTTAGTGGTTCTTAGATTAGGAAAAAAAAAAAAAGGGGGTTGTTTGCGATGGTTGGAAAAAACTATTTTAAAAAATTGGGATCCAAAATTATAATGTTTGCAAAATGAAATTAATACAGTATGCAAAAATACTTTACAAACTCATTAAACGGACAAAAATCATATTTTCATTTTCTTTGTAAGTTTGACATAATTTCTTTAGGAGCAAACATTCTGTAAGCCCTCGAATTTGATTTTATGGATTTCCCCAGATATAGTCCCTAAATAATCATTGGAGACCCTAAATTGTTTATGGAAACATTTAAGGTCATAGAGGACCCATAAAGATCGATTTAAATTCGATTGGAGATTAAACGGGAAGTTAAAATAGTAAATGAAATTGAGTAAATATTTAAGGAAATAAGGATTAAATTGAAGATAAATTTTAATAATTGTGGTCAAACTAAGGTTAAGTTAAAAATTAAGGGAGGATAATGAAATTTTGTTAGGGCATAAGTGGAATTATTGAGATTTATTGGGGAGGAAATTAGAAACCAAAAACATTGTTTGTTGACTTTCAAGTCAAAACAGAAAATAAAAGAGAGAAAGTTGTCGTGTGATCCAGAAGAGAAAAGAAGAGAAAGAAGAGAAGAAGAAAGAAGAAGAGAAAGAAGAGGAAGTCATCGACACCAGTCGACCGACCAGACTTTGTCGTCGCTGTCGCACATCCAACCCGCATGCAGAATCAGCTCGAGCCACCGTAGACAGCCGCGAAGCAACCAAGTTAGCCGTTGACGTCGCTGACCGACCGAACGAAACAGACCCAGCCTGAAATCAGACCCGATCGGCATGGAAGGAGACGGCGAAGAGCCGCTGTTCCATTCAAGCTGCGCTGACCTGCAAAACCCATCTTGACCCAACTGCAATTTCGACCAAAAACAGCCCAAGACAGTCAACTAAACCCGAACCAAAACAGGGATGCGAAAGAGAGATCGACCGAGAGAGAGAGAGATCGCGTGAAGGAGAGGAAGACCAAGCTGGAATCAAACCATTTCCGCTCCAAATCAGTGCAGTTGTAGCCGTGATGCACCAGAAGCAAAGACAAAATGAAAAAGGAGAAGAAAAAGCTGCGAGGAAGAGGTAGCTTCGACCATATGATGGAGGAGCTAGATCAAGCAATCTCAAGCTATTTTTGACCTTCCTATCAAGTCTTTAAGCTCACTCAAGTTAGAGAACCAAGATTTGAGCAAGAAACCAAAGTGAAAAAAGGGCGACGAACAAGCCGGTGGAGTAAGGGAAGAGCGATAGGGAGCATTTTAGAGCATTCCGGAGAGCTATTCGGAAGTGATAGCTAAGGTGAGTGTCTTTATAAAAACGTTTTTACTATGATTGATTTTAAATGCATGCCAAATTTATCATGTTGATTTGAATATCAAATGAATTCCAAATTGAAATTGTTGCATGGATTATAGAAATAATTTATATGAAATGTGATTTAATGAGAAATGAAATTTAAATTAAAATGATATTGAAAACCAGTGGTACGCCTGATTGTATGTTATATATCTCCAGTTGGGTTGAGTACCTTAAGCGTGCATTGGATGTGTTGGGAGAGTCTGTCACTAACAACGAGTGGGACCGTGTCTGTTTAGTCCTGTGAGTCGTCCAATACACGTAAGAGGTATATTATTTGCTAGCTTCCACCCGAGCGATGAAGAATTCCGCTCCGTAGCGACGAGGAATTCCGCTACGTAAAAACTGGATAGATGGCTTGATCGATGCAGAATTTCGTGATGGCCTGAGCGATGAAGAATTCCGCTCTACTTTGAGGGTACCATGTGATGAAAGCTATTAATGGTTGGCTTATTTGTATTTATAAATTCTTTTAAAGTTATTTATGCCACCATTATTAAAATGTTTTGATAGAAATGGAAACCATGCAATCTATGGATTTAAATGTTATTTATTTGGCATGAAATGAATTTTATGAAATTCTTATTGATATCTATTGTTTTTAAATGAAAGATGAATTTCAGCTATGTTAATTATTCAATCATGGTATTTGATTATGCATAAATGTTTTTTTTTTTTTTTGAAAGTTATGCATAAATGTTTTAAAACGATTTTTGGGAGGATATTTGATAAGCTAGTTTAAATGGAAATTATATGACACTCATTGGGCTATCAAGCTCACCCTATTTTATGTTTTGTAAATAAAAACCTCCCCAGGCACAAGTATCATAACTGCGGATTACCCCGAGACGATACCAGGCAGCCGCGACGATAATGCTGATGTGATTACCTATTCCTAACTTGTTTGATTTAAGAGATGTATATATTTTATTATCTTTACATGATTTTGTAAATATCATTTTATGGATTTAAATTGTGTTTTTGGGAGTAAATAGATGCATGACATATGATTTTGTTGATGATCAGTTTATAAATTGAAATATGAACTTGTGGTTGTGGTTGTGATGAGTAATGAGAGCCTGAGGCTCTGTAGCTTGGGGGAAATGATTTGTGACATTTTAGAAATGTTAAATTTTATAATTTGCAAGGTGGCTAAGTTTGAAAAACAGACAGGATGCTACCCGAATTTTTATAAAATGTTTTGTAAAGGTTTGAAATAAAAATAAAAAATTTCCCCGCATTTCCGCTATTTTGAAAAGGTTTTAGAAAGAACACGGCTTAGTTCTGCGGAAATCCTTTATCTGAGCGTAAGGGCTAGTTGGAGGGTCACCGTAGGGTGCCGGCAGATCGCCTATGATATGGGGTCTGTCACATTCTTTACTAACGTTTTGGTTCTGCTAGACTTTTTATAAGATGTGTTTGAGTTTGACTTATGTATGTGAAATAAAAAAAGTAATAATCATGATCATCTACTATTTTGTATGTTAATACGTCACTACATTGTCAAAAGTCTAAAAAAAAGTCTAATATAGAATCTTACTCTAGTTTTGGATATAATCTTAAAAGCCCAGATACAAATACCATAATAAATCCTGCTAGTATAATAAATAATTGACGAGCTTTTTTTTTTTTTTTTATCTTACTAGTACATCTTATATCCATCGGGACTTCTTAATAGTGATTTTGAAGTGTGGTCTGGAACACGATATTATAATTCTATTTCTGAACAATCTAGAGAGAGGAACCCATATTTATGAGAAAACTATTCTTTCAATTTAAGGGACTTAAACGAAATTTATCCCTTCACACGGTAGGGACATGATTGAATCATTCATATATTATGAATGATACTCTAACCTGGTTAAGTTGAAAGCCATCATGTACGTTTGTTTTACCACTCAAACAAGTGACTTGTGAGTAAATAATTGATGAGCCATATTGAGTGGTTAAACTGGGTAAATGACTTTTCCTTCTTGAAAGATTTCTTTCTCTTTCATCGATACTTGGATGGTGATTGAAGATGACTTAAATTCATTTCAAACATATTACAAATTTCCTACTAAGTTTATTAACATTCATGACCCATGATTGATGTCTTTATTAATTTATAAAGTAATGAGACAGAGAAGCTGAAGCTAAGAACCAGCTTCCTGAAAAACGATGAATACTATAAAAGCAATTAATTATTAAAGAAAAGCAAAGAATAATTAATTATTGTGTGAAAAGAGAGTTGGAAAACGAAAAAAAAAAAAAAAAAGATAATTTCAGTCTATACATGTGTTTTGTGGAATTAGTCCTGACGCTATGAAATAAATTGAGGTTGTTGGAATTAAATTTGTTTTATTCCAATAAAATTTAAATACACAATTAGACTAAATTTTTTTTAAGAAAAAAAATTATTAGACTAAAAAATAGCCCAATTATGTTTCTATCTCATCTAACAAACATAGCTTTGGTTCCCACCTATTGGTATTGCTTTCAGATTTGGCACTAAAAGAGCAGACTTGACTTGATTTGACACTAAAAGAGAAGAGTTGACTTACTATTCAATGGTATGTATCATATATTTCCTAGAACTCAACTACCTTCATGAATCATGAAACACGGCCCTCCATCATTGTCTCCTAAAATAATAAGACAAACAAGAGAACTCGAGTATTTCACATTTCACCCGAATTTTCATGATTGACTTATTCTTTACTGTTCGTTTTGGTTATCAACAAACTTCTAGAGTCCTATGGCTAAAGATCAAGCCATGTATATCTGATAGAAACTCCAATTTTTGAAGGAAAATCTATTTACCATCAATTCAGTAATCAATCTTCAAAAAGAATATTGACACAAACAAGATTTAACCGTTTAAGGCTCTCCATCTAATTCAATGAAGCATGATTAAATCTAAATATGCATCTCCCTATAAAATTTGAACAACTACAAAAGCAAATATGAGTCCTATGGTATGTACTAAAACATATTGAAGTGATTATTAGAAAACAATCATTAAAATCAATCATAAATACAATAGAATAAATGGCCGCAAATTAAATCATATCATACAACCAAAATAAATATGATGAGTATTATGGTGATTTTATTGTGTTAAAATCTTCCATTAAAATGAAAACCATTAATAAATTAATTAACTTGGTGACACCATATTAATCGTGCATTTGAATGTTTATATTAACGAGATCGGCAATTTTTATGACTATGTCACCATATCAATTAGTTTACATTGATTTGATTTGAATACATTAATTTTTGTATAATTAATTCTATCAAACCTACAATCATAACTCATTAAAATTGTGAAAATTGTAACACTTATTTGTGTATTCTAATCTTAATTTTTAGTTGTTAATTCATTAATTTCTCATAATTGTTAATTTTAATATATTTATGAGTGATATATATAGGTAAATAGTCTTCAACGTAAAAGCCTAATATATTTGTAATATTCACCTGTATATATCATTATAATATTGTATTTTATGTTTTCAACTAGATATTTATCTCATATTCATTACATTACAGCTCATATGTAAGCCCACATTAATTTTCGATTGACCACATATTTTTGTTTTTATTTTTGAGTTGCTTGGCTAAATCCTGTTCACACCTATTATGGCTTGTGTCAAATGTTGTGACATCATATTAATTTTTTATATTTATTGTTTTTTTATGTGATTTTACCTTTTAAGAATGATATGTAGTGGATAGTTATTTCAAAAAAAGAAAAAAAAAATGTAGTGGATAGTTTTATTATCAACACTGACATAATTACATTCTTGAAGAATGAGAAAACATATGTCCAAAAAGATGGGGAAGGAAACAAAAATCAAAAAGATGGGGTAATGATAAAATCCAAGTTCTTTCGTTGAAAGATTTCTTTCACTTTGGTGGAAATTTGGGTAAAGTTTAAAGTAGATAGACTTTTAAATCTCATTTCATATATCGTTTAATTTTTGTTGTTTTAAAAAGTTTTCCTCATTCATGAGTCATGACTCGCTTACAGACTCTTCATATTTTTACAATAATAAGGCAGAGAAACAAAAACTTAAAAAGCAGCATCCCCCTTCCAAGAAAAATATGAATATTATATATATGTATATATATAGATATTGGATTGACTATGAATTCAAACCATAGCACATGCTTTCATAAAACTGTATTCATCCAAAGGATATTCAATGTATTTCGGATATTTTTCCTATTTTGGGACAATCGACATCAGAAGTATCTCTAAATAATCTTGCTATCTAGAGAATATATATATATATATATATATATATATCGATACAAAGTGATTTGTTCTTTTTTTTTTTTTTTCATAATAAGCTTTCCTAGTAAAGATGAATGAAGAACTTATAAAAATAAGTTTTTTTTTTATAATTTTTTCACAGTTTTTTATTTCCAATTTTATTACTATTATTATTTTAAATAAAGGGTATAAAAGATTTTTCCTGCCTCTCTTGTATTTCTCTTTTATCAATAATTTTTTCCTAAGCATGCATGTGCCTTACTACTTATGACACTCCAAAAAAATAAAAAGCAACCTGGGATGGTTTTTTTTTTTTTTTTTTTTTATGTTAAAACTATATATATAATATTCATCATTTTCTTGGAAGGGGGGATGCTGCTTTTTTAGCTTTTGCTTCTTTGCCTTGTTATTGTAAAACCTGTGCCTGTAAAAAACATGAAGAGTGCGTAGGTGAGTCATGATTCATGAATGAGGACAACTATATATATATGATGGGACAGATACAATATTAATTAGTGAAGACAAGCAAATAAAAATCAATTGCCCGGAAATTCTTGTGTGAAGTGAAAGTTCCGAAAAAGTGATAGGAATAAATAATGAAACCATACAAAAACTTATGGGCAAAGAAAAGGTAAAATACATAAATTTTCAATTGTCCCATCCTGTCTCCTGCTTTCTTACACAGTACTACACTTTTTTTTGCTTTTTTCCTATCTGGTCTAGATGATCAAGTTTATCGAATTATAGCACTTAATTATTTACTATAGTTTAACCAGATTAATCATTAATCGTTAATCATTAATCATTAATGGTTCCCTAATATAATTGTGAAGGGTTGTAGTAAATCTAATATATATATATATATATATATATAAGGGTAGACATTGAATATCAAGATTTGGTTGGGTTCCATCTAAGTTAACAACTAAACTTTATATTAAAATTCTATATCAAACATTTCTTACAATTTTAGAACACATATCATTGATAAACCATATAATGGATGATGGATAGTTATAGAGTAAATAATTTTCTGTTATTTCAAAAATTAAGCTTTTGGCATTTTTTTATATAAATATACCTCAATGATTTGGAAGAGGCCACTCTTATATAAAGATGACAATGGGGCTAATTATTGGAGATTGTTACCTTGAATATGTACCCTCGTATCCATTTGAAAATGTATGGCATCCATATATCCATCTCTATTGCTATAAAGGGGACAAATTCGGAAAAATAACTAAATTTAAATAAGAATATCCTTTCCGGTTCTATCTACCTCTATATCTTAGTAAAAAATAATAAATTGTTATCTTTATAAAAAATAATAATAAATATAATAACATCTAGTAGTAAAAATATAACTAGCCTTCACAAAACTGAATATAAAGGATAATAATTAACTTGTACATTAGATTAAGTTTGTTTCTGTTGACTAAAAGGAAAAAAGACTTGGAAGCGGTCAATGGAGCTTTTTTTTTTTCGTCCTAATGTAGCTTTTAACTTTTAGCTGCAAAAAAAATTAATGAATGATTACGTAATTATTGGTTTGTAATTACACAATAAAATTTAAATTTATTATTTTTGTAAATATTTATATTGTTAATGGATGCGACAGGGGTGGATATGTATGGATATCCATAGATATGCTAACTTATTGTGGTGATTTTATTGTGTTCAAACTTGTATAAAAAAGTGATACAAAATTAATCCTTTTACTTTGTAAGATATCATCTATGAGGCATGTAACTTGAATATGGACTATTATAAGACTGAATGAACGTTTATTGTCACCATAGTGGTGAATCTGGTGACACAATATTACCCTAGATTTGAATGTTTGTTTAAGGGGTTGGCAATTCTTATTACTAATTGGTTTTGATATGAACACATTAATATATATATATATAATATGATTTGATGGCAGAGAGTGTATATACTACTTAGCAATGAACCAGATTCAAGTTGCCTCCATCATAAATGGTATCCCAACAAAAAGAAAACAATGATATGAATACATTAATTTCTATATAATTAATTCTATCAAACCTAGTTTACTTGCTAAATTTGTTTTATGTTCATATTGTATTTACAAGTTATCCAAAAAAATTATCATTTTTTGTCAATTCAAACACAATTCTTTCATTTTATCATATTTACATCTTCTCCATAAAAATATAAAAAATTATAACACTTATAATTTGTATATTCTGAAATTTGAAATAATACATGCATGCAATAGCTTTGTTATGATCTTTTGATTTTCCTTTTCGACTATTAAAGATGATATTATTTTCCTTTAAATGAAATTAAGATTCATGAAATTTTAGCGGTTGTTAGATTAGGGGAGAAATCAAAAAAAAATAGGGGTTGTTTGTGATAGTTGGAAAAAACTATTTTAAAAAATTGAGATCCAAAAATTGTAATGTTTGAAAGATGAAATTAATACAGTATGCAAAAATACTTTACAAACTCATTAAACGGACAAAAATCATATTTTCTTTTTCTTTGTAAGTTTGACATAATATCTTTAGAAGCAGACATTCTTTGCTAACTTTTTGTTTTTGCTAGACTTTTTATAAGATGAGTTTGAGTTCGACTTATATATGTGAAAGAAAAAAAGTAGCAATCTTGGTCATCTACTATTTTGTATGCTAATATGTCACTGCATTATCAAAAGTCTAAAAAAAAGTCTAATAGAGATTCTTACTCTGTTTTTGGATATAATCTAAAAAGTCTATATTCAAATACCATAATAAATCCTCCAAGTATAATAAATAATTGATGAGCTTCTTTATATATATATATTACTAGTACATCTTATATCCACTGGGACCTCCTACTAGTGACTCTAAAGTGTTGTTTGAAACGCAATATTATAACCCTACTCCCAAACAATCTGCAGAGAGGAACCCATATTTATGAGAAAACTATCATTTCAATCTAAGGGACTTAAACAAAATTTATCCCTTCACATATTAGAGGCTTGATTGAAATAATTCATATGTTGTAAATGATACTCTAACCTTCTTACACCGTTGAAAGCCACCATATGCGCTTGTTTTATCATTGAAACAAGCGACTTGTGAGTAAATAATTGATGAGCCATATTGGGTAATTAAACTGGGTAAATGACTTTTCCTTCTTGAAAGATTTCTTTCTCTTTCATGGATACTTGGATCGTGACTAAAGATGGCTTAAATTCATTTCATACATATTACGAATTTCTTGTTAGTTTATCAACATTCATGATCCATGATTGATGTATTTATTAGTTCATACAATAATGACACAGATAAGCCAAAACTAAGAACCAGCTTTCGAGAAGACAATGAGTACTATAAAAGCAATTAATTATTAAAGAAAAGCAAAAAATAATTAATTATTGTGTGAAAAGAGAGTTGGAAAACGAAGGAAAGAGATAATTTAAGTCTAGACATGTGCTTTGTGGAATTAGTCCCGACAATATGAAATAAATTGAGGTTGTTGGAATTAAATTTGTTTTTATTCCAATAAAATTTAAATATAAAATTAGACTGAAAATTAAAAAAAAAAAAAAAAAAAAGACTAAAAAATTGCCCAATTACGTTTCAATCTCATCTAACAAACATAGCTTTAGTTCCCACATATAGGTATTGCTTTCAGACTTGACACTAACAGAGAAGACTTGACTTACTATTCAATGGTATGTATCATAAATTTCCTAGAACTTAACTACCTTTATGAATCATGAAACACTGCCCTCCATGATTGTCTCCTAAAATAATAAGACAAATAAGAAAAACTGAAGTATTTCACATTTGACCCGAATTTTCATGATTGACTTATTCTCGGCTGTTCGTTTTGGTTATCAACAAACTTCTAGAGTCCTGTAGCTAAAGATCAAGCCATATATATCTGATAGAAACTTCAATTTTGAAGGGAAATCTATTTACCATCAATTCAGTAATCAATCTTCAAAAGGAATATTGCCACAAACAAGGTTTAACCGTTTAAGGCTCTCCATCTGATTCAATGAAGCATGATTAAATCTAAGTATGCATCTCCCCATAAAATTTGAACAACTACAAAAACAAATA
Organism: Nephelium lappaceum; assembly: GCA_021234005.1. Taxonomy (NCBI): domain Eukaryota; kingdom Viridiplantae; phylum Streptophyta; class Magnoliopsida; order Sapindales; family Sapindaceae; genus Nephelium; species Nephelium lappaceum. The sequence continues at coordinate 12,899,578 of CM037997.1, read as the reverse complement.
TGAGTCTTATGGTATGTACTCAAATAAATTGAAATGATTAATTACTAGCAAAACAATCATTAAAATCAATCATAAATGCAATAGAATAAATGTCCGCAAATTAAATCATATCATACAACCAAAATAAATATGATGAGTATTATCCTGATTTTATTGTGTTAAAATCTTCCGTTAAAATGAAAACAATAAATGAATTATTTAAGCCGGTGACACCATACTAATCATTCATTTGAATGTTTACATTAACAAGATTGGCAATTTTTATCACTATGCCACCATATCAATTAGTTTACATAGATTTGATTTGAATACATTAATTTTTGTATAATTAATTCTATCAAGCCTACAATCATAACTCATTAAAATTGTGAAAATTGTAACACTTATTTGTGTATTCTAATGTTAATTTTTAATTGTTAATTCATTAATTTCTCATAATTGTTAATTCTAATATATTTATGAGTGATATATATATAGGTAAATAGTTTTCAACGTAAAAGCCCAATATATTTGTAATATTCACCTGTATATATCATTATTATATTGTATTTTATGTTTTCAACTAGACATTTATCTCATATTCATTACGTTACAGCTCATATGTAAGCCCACATTAATTTTCGATTGACCACACAATATTTATTTTTATTTTTGAGTTTTTTGGCTAAATCCTGTTCACACCTATTATGGTTGTGTCAAATGTTATGATATCATATTAATTTTTTGTATTTATTGTCTTTTTATGTGATTTTACCTTTTGCGAATGATATGTAGCAGATAGTTATTTCAAAAAAAAAAAAAAATTGCAGTGGATAGTTTTATCATCAACACTGACATAATTACATTCCTGGAAAAATGAGAAAAAATATGTTCAAAAAGATGGGGAAGGAAAAAAAAAAATAAAAAAGATGGGGTAACGAGAAATTCCAAGTTCTTTTGTTGAAAGATTTCATTCACTTTCGTTGAAATTTGGGTAAAGTTTAAAGAAGATAGACTTTTAAACTTCATTTCATATATCGTGTAATTTTTGTTGTTTTAAAAAGTTGTCCTCATTTATGAATCATGACTTACTGACCGACTCTTCATGTTTTTACGATAATAAGGTAGACAAACAAAAGCTTAAAAAGCAGAATCCCCCCTTCCAAGAAAAGGTTGAATATTTTATATATATATATATATATGTATGATTGACTACGGATTCAAACTATGACACAAACTTTCATAAAACCGTATGCATCCAAAGGATATTCAATGTATTTTGGATATTTTTCCTATTTTGAGACAATCAACATCAGAAGTATCTATAAATAATCTTGATATCTAGAAAATATATATATATGTATGTATGTATTTGATACAAAGTGATTTGTTTTTTTTTTTTTTTTTTCATAATAAACTTTCTTGGTAAAGATGAATAAAGAACCGATGAAAATAAGTTTTTTTTTTTCACAGTTTTTTTATTTCCAGTTTTATTATTATTATTATTTTAAATAAAAGGTATAAAAGATTTTTCTTGCCTCTCTTGTATTTCTCTTTTATCAATAATTTTTTCCTAAGCTTAAGCATGCATGTGCCTTACTACTTATGACATTCCAAGTTTATCAACATTCATGACCGATGATTGATGTCTTTATTAGTTTATACAGTAATGAGATAGAGAAGCCGAAGCTAAGAACCAGCTTTCTAGAAAACGATGAATACTATAAAAGCAATTGATTATTAAAGAAAAGCAAAAAAACAATTAATTATCGTGTGAAAAGAGAGTTGGAAAACCAAGAAAAGAGATAATTTCAGTCTATACATGTGCTTTGTGGAATTAGTCCTGACGCTATGAAATAAATTCAGATTGTTGGAATTAAATTTGTTTTATTCCAATAAAATTTAAATACAAAATTAGACTACTTTTTTTTTTAGAAAAAAAAATAGACTAAAAAATAGCCCAATTATGTGTCTATCTCATCTAACAAACATAGCTTTAGTTCCCACATATTGGTATTGCTTTCAGATTTGACACTAAAAGAGAAGACTTTACTTACTATTTAGTGGTATGTATCGTAAATTTCCTAGAACTCAACTACCTTCATGAAGCATGAAACACGGCCCTCCAACATTGTCTCCTAAAATAATAACACAAATAAGAAAAACTCAAGTTTTTCACATTTGACCCGAATTTTCATGATTGACTTGTTCTCTACTGTTCGTTTTGGTTATCAACAAACTTCTAGAGTGCTATAGCTAAAGATCAAGCCATATATATCTGATAGAAACTCCAATTTTGAAGGAAAATCTATTTACCATCAATTCAGCAATCAATCTTCAAAAAGAATATTGACGCAAACATGGTTTAACCGTTTAAGGCTCTCCATCTGATTCAATGAAGTATGATTAAATCTAAGTATGTATCGCCCTATAAAATTTGAACAACTACAAAAACAAATAGGAGTCATATGGTATGTACTAGAATAAATTGAAATGATTACTAGAAAAACAATCATTAAATCAATCACAAATAAAATAGAATAAATGGCCGCAAATTAAATCATATCATACAACCAAAATAAATATGATGAGTATTATGGTGATTTTATTGTGTTAAAGGGTTCCATTAAAATGAAAACAATTAATAAATTAATTAAGCCGGTGACACCATATTAATCATGCATTTGAATGTTTATATTAACGAGATTGGCAATTTTTATCACTATGTCACCATATCAATTAGTTTACATTGATTTGATTTGAATACATTAATTTTTGTATAACTAATTCTATCAAACCTACAATCATAATTGTGAAAATCGTAACACTTATTTGTGCATTCTAATGTTAATTTTGAATTGTTAATTCATTAATTTCTCATAATTGTTAATTTTAATATATTTATGAGTGATAATAGTCTTCAATGTAAAAGCCTAATATATTTGTAATATTCACCGGTATATATCATTATTATATTGTATTTTATGTTTTCAACTAGCTATTTATCTCATATTCATTACATTACAGCTCATATGTAAGCCCACATTAATTTTCGATTGACCACACATTTTTATTTTTATTTTTGAGTTGTTTGGCTAAATCCTTTTCACACCTATTATGGCTTGTGTCAAATGTTATGATATCATATTAATTTTTTATATCTATTGTCTTTTTATGTGATTTTACCTTTTAAGAATGATATGTACTGGATAGTTATTTCAAAAAAAAAAAAAAAAATGTAGTAGATAGTTTTATCATCAAGACTAAAATAATTACATTCTTAAAAGAATGAGAAAAAATATGTTTAAAAAGATGGGGAAGGAAAAAAAAAAATCAAAAAGATGGGGTACGAGAAAATCCAAGTTCTTTCGTTGAAAGATTTCTTTCACTTTGGTGGAAATTTGGGTAAAGTTTAGAGTAGACAGAATTTTAAAGCTCATTTCATATATCGTGTAATTTTTGTTGTTTAAAAAAAGCGTCCTCATTCATGAATCATGACTCACCTACGGACTCTTCATGTTTTTATGATAAAAAGGCAGAGAAACAAAAGCTAAAAAAGCAGCGTCCGCCCTTCCAAGAAAAGGAAGAATATTATATATATATATATAATATAATATATATATATATAGGATTGATTTCGGATTTGAACCATAGCATGTGCTTTCATAAAACCGTATGCATCCAAAGGATATTCAACGTATTTTGGATATTTTTCCTATTTTGGGACAATCAACATTAGAATTATCACAAAATAATCTTGATATCTAGAGAATGTATATATTTTTTTTGATACAAAGTGTTCAATTTTTTTTTTTTTTCATAATTAACTTTCTTAGTAAAGATGAATAAAGAACTTGTTGAGAAAATTCGCCTTCCAAAACCTCTTCTTGAAAAAAAACTTGTCTCATGTAAGAATATTAGAAATAATAGAGAAATAAAATAGGAAAATAATAAGAATCATCACAACACAAAAATTTATGTGAAAAACTCTAAAACAGGAGAAAAACCACGACCCTCAGAAAGAAATTCACTATATGAAAAATTGTTACAATTATATAGACTATTCTCTCATATCCCACTGACCCTAATACACCCACACTCTCCAAAATATACATCAACTCATACATTCCTATACTTTAAAATAATAAAAATAAGAAATGAATTTAAGTAAAGTAAAAAATAATGCTTAAAGAGTCTTTGACTTGGGGCGATTTGAAACCAAAACATTGGGCTCATTTTATAGCCTTCAAAACTCATTCTCCATTGTTTTGTTTCAGATGTGGGATTAATTTCACTTTTATTTTTGCCTTTTATTTCCGATGTGGGATTGACTCCACTTTTATTTTTGTCAATTTCCTAACAAACTCCACATTGGCAAAAAAAAGAAACATTCGCTGCAACTACGGTGCAATCATTGTTTATATCAATCATCATAATTCTAAACCCAGAGAACTATCATACTCCACCATTAAAGAGTACACTCACTTAAAATTATCACATTCCAAGAATTTCACTTCGGCACATGTTGAAAAACCTGCTGAAAATTTATGGTGCAACTTCCACATTTGGCTTTAACAGAAGTTCATTAGCCATCGACATACATTCCACCACACACCTTGCATCAATGCCAAACCAATGTCCGTGTGCAATTATGGATCTGCTAACAACACATCCTCTTCCATGGCAATGCGGACATACCATGAGGATGTACTTATCACTTCGCAAAGGAAATCATTTTCTTCTAAGAGGGAGACATTGTTAGCTTCTACCTCGGAGCTTTTTGCCGAACCCACTCCACCTTGACAATTTTTTATGATATGCCCAGATTGTCCATACCCTCAGCAAAGTATATTCTTCCCGGAGTTCTTCTTCTTCTGGTTGCTCCCATTTCTAGTCACCTGACATTGTGTCTGCTGATGAAGTGTGATCTTCGTATTTTGTCTGCTGATGAAGTGTGATCTCCACTTTTCAGCATTCTCTCCTTAGAAAGGAGTTTACCTAGTAACTTCTACAAATTTTAGAGTCTCATTCCTATACATCAAAATAGGTTTCATGTGCTCATAGGAAGGTGGAAGAGACAAGATGAGCCTTAATGCTTTATCATCATCTTCAATTTTAAGTCTAATAGCCTCTAGTTCAGCAACAATACCATTGAGAACACTCAAATGATCTAAGATTTTCATACCTTCATCCATACGCAAAGTATAAAATTGTTCCTTTAGATACAATCGATTTGAGATGCCCTTTGCCTGATACAACTCTTTAAGCTTCTCCTAGAGTTCCTTGGCTGTTGATATTCCATGCACGTTTGCAAGAACATTCTTGGCCAAACATAAGCGAATTGCACTTGCGGTTCTCATATCTAGATCTTCTCAATCTTCATTGCTTATACTAGGCTTGTAAGAATCTTTGTCTTCGCTGGAATCTTTGTTGAGAACAGAGTTTGGTTTCTTCTCTAACACCTTGTATAACCCGGATTGTATAAACATATCTTTGACTTGCACTTGCCACAAGCCGAAATTGATCTTTCCATCAAATTTCTCCATATTAAACCCTATAAGGCTTGAAAACTTTGACATTACTGTATACTGGAATAGTGCACTCATAGTCCATGAACAATACACCAGGTAAGTTTCTAGGAAAGAGAGATCGGTCATAATGGACACAGTTAAATATCAAGTCTTTCCTAGCCAGAACCTTCACTAGACATGCACTTTCACACCACCACATTTATTCCAGCAACCAAGCACAATCCTTTTCGGATGTGGAAGATCAGACAATACTGCAACCACAGAGCATACTAAGAATTTTCTAAAACATTTGACACCTTACCAACCAGGCAACTAGACTCTGATATCACTTGTTGGGAAAATTCGTCTCCTAAAATCTCCTCTTGAAAAAAAAAACCTACCTCCTATAAGAATATTAAAAATAATAGAGAAATAAAATAGAAAATAATAAGAATCACCACAATATAAGAATTTACGTGGAAAACTCCAAAACAGAAGAAAAAACCACGGCCCTCAGAAAGAAATTCACAATGTGAAAAATTGTTACAATCATATAAACTATTCTCTCATATCCCACAACTCCAATACACTCATACTCTCCAAAACATACATCAACTCACACATTTCTACACTTTAAAATAATAAGAATAAGAAAAGAATTTAAGTAAAGTAAAAAACAATGTTTAAAGTGTCTTTGACTGGGGCGATTTGAAACCAAAACCTTAAGCTCCTTTTATAGCCTTCAAAACTCATTCTCCTTTGTTTTGTTTCAGATGTGGGATTGGCTCCACTTTTATTTTTGCCTTTTGTTTCCGATGTGGGATTGACTCCACTTTTATTTTTGCCTTTTATTTTCAATGTGAGATTGACTCCACTTTTATTTTTGTCAATTTCCTAACAAACTGCACTTTGGCAAAATAAAAGAAACATTCGCTACAACTACGATGCAATCATTGTCTATATCAACAATCATAATTCTCAACCCAGAGAACTATCATACTCTACCATAAAAGAGTACACTCACTTAAAATTACCATATTCCAAGAATTTCACTTCGGCACGTATCGAAAAACCTGCTGAAATTTATGGTGCAACTTCCACATTTGGCTTTACCGAAAGTTCATCAACTATCGACATATATTCCACCACACACCTTGCATCAATGCCAAACCAATGCCCGTGTGCAATGGTGGATTCGCTAACAACACATCCTCTTCCATGTCAATGCGGACATACTATAAGGATGTACTTCTCACTTCTTAAAGGAAATCATCCTTTCCTATGAGGGAGACACTGTTAGCTTCTACCTCGGAGCTTTTTGCAGAATCTGCTCCACCTTGACAATTTTTCTTGACGTGCCCAAATTTTCTATACCCTCAGCAAAGTATATTCTTTCCGGAGTTCTTATTCTTCTGGTTGCTCCCATTTCTAGTCACCAAAATTGTGTCTGCTGATGAAGTGCGATCTCCACTTTTCAACCTTATCTCTTTAGAATGTAGTTTACCAGTAATTTCTACAAATTTCAGAGTCTCCTTCCTATACATCAAAATAGGTTTCATAGTGCTCATGAGAAGGTGGAAGAGACAAGATGAGCCTTAATGCTTTATTCTCATCTTCAATTTTAACTCCAATAGCCTCCAGTTTAGAAACAACACCATTGAGAACACTCAGGTGATCTAAGATTTTCATACCTTTATCCATACGCAAAGTATGAAACTGTTCCTTTAGGTACAACCGATTTGAGATGTCCTTTTCCTGATACAACTCTTCGAGCTTCTCCCAGAGTTCCTTGGCTGTTGATATTCCATGCACGTTTGCAAGAACATTTTTGGCCAAATGCAGGCAAATTGCACTTGCGGCTCTCAAATCTAAGATCTTCACAATCTTTATTGCTTATACTAGGCTTGCAAGAATCTTTGTCTTCACTGGAATCTTTGTTGAGTAATAGAGTTTGGTTTCTTCTCTAACGCCTTGTGTAACCCGGATTGTATCAACACATCTTTGACTTGCACTTGCCACAAGCCGAAATTAATCTTCCCATCAAATTTCTCCACATCAAGCCTCATAAGGCATGAAAACTTTGACATTACTGTATACTGGAATAGTGCACTCGTAGTCCATGAACAATACATCAGGTAAGTTCCTAGGAAAGAGAGGTCGGTTACAATGGACACAGTTAAATATCAAGTCTTTCCTAGTCAGAACTTTCCCTAGACATACACTTTCACACCACCACACTTATTCTAGCAACCAAGAACAATTCTTTTTTTATGTGGAAGATTAGACAATACTGTAACCATAAAGCATACTAAGAATTTTCTAAAAGATCTGACACCTTACTAACTAGGCAACCCGACTCTGATACCACTTATTAGGGAAAATTTGCCTCCCAAAACCTCTTCTTGAAAAAAAAAATCTGTCCTCATATAAGAATATCAAAATAATGCAGAAATAAAATCCAAAATAGGAGAAAAAACCACGACCCTCAGAAAGAAATTCACTATGTGAAAAATTGTTATAATCACATAGACTATTCTCTCATATCCGACGACCCCAATACACCCACACTCTTCAAAACATACATCAACTCATACATTCCTACACTTTAAAATAATAAGAATAAGAAAGAATTGAAGTAGAGTAAAAAACAATGCTTAAAGTGTCTTTGACTGAGGCGATTTGAAACCAAAGTCTTGGACTCCTTTTATAGCCTTCAAAACTCATTCTCCCTTATTTTGTTTTAGATGTGGGATTGACTCCACTTTTATTTTTCTCTTTTGTTTCTGATATGGGATTAACTCCACTTTTATTTTTGTCAATTTCTAAACAGAACTGAGCAAAATAAGTTTTTTTTTTGTTTTTACATTTTTTTTATTTTCAATTTTATTATTATTATTATTTTAAATAAAGGGTATAAAAGATTTTTCCGGCCTTTCTTGAATCTCTTTTATCAATATTTTTTTCCTTAGCATGAATGTGTGTTACTACTTATGACATTCCCAAAAAATAAAAAGCATCCTAAGATGTCCTTTTTTTTAAAAAAAAAAAAAAAGTTGATCACACCGAATATATTAAAACTATATATATATATATATATATATATCCTTTTCTTGGAAAGGGGGACGTTGCTTTTTTAGCTTTTGCTTCTTTATCTTATTGTTGTAAAAACTGTGCCTATAAAAAACATGAAGAGTGTGTAGGTGAGTCATGATTCATGAATGAAGACAACTATATATATATGATGGGATAGATACAATATTAATTAGTGAAGACAAGCAAATAAAAATCAATTGTCCAGAAATTCTTGTGTGAAATGAAAGTTAGAAAAAGAAGAAAAGAGATGTAATGTGAATCACCTGACTTGTGAGAGAGAGAAAACAGGACTGATGATAAAGAAACCATTTGTGTCTCCAACAGTTCCTGCAATTATTGAAGCAAAGCAGTGCAAATAAACTTTTCCCCACCTGAAATGATTTGATTTCAATCCTAAATAAGCCAACTCATAGGGTAATTCATCAGAAAAATAAAGGCTTTTAACTGAAAGCACAGTGAGTGCCAGATACTAATTAATCCTTACAATACTTGAAGTCCCTTTTTGGATAGTTGAAGGCTATTGTTATGTGTCAAGATTCATGAATTGGCTTCCAAATACTTGAAATTGCAATTTTTTTTTTAAAAAAAAAAAAACTTATAATTACGAACTTCAAGGAAAACGGATCCTGTATTGAGGAAAAGCACTGGAATTGTAGGTGATGAATACTAGAGCCCTTTGTCTTTTTTATTTTATTACTTGGTAGTTTTAAATATTATTAAAAACATACACTACTTTTAGTAGGAGTGGTTGAGTATCCTAAAGAGGTAAAAAGTTTAAATTCCACATTTGTCTTTTACAACACAAGATGTGAGTTATGATCTCTTCTTGATAGGAGTTTCACTCTCTTTGATTGTGGGAATAGAAGTTACAAGAGTAGTCATTTGAGTCGTACTATCAATGATTCATTTCGTTACGTCCCGACACACATCTGACCTATAAGATATCAGCGTTCAAAAAAATATTATTATTAAAAGCTATAGATTGAAGTCGGATCTTAAAATTACTAATTATTATATACTATTATTCGAAATTATATATTTAGCTAAGCATAAATCACGTAATTAAACCAACTCCAAATCATCTACATATTAATAATATATAGATTATAATATATCATATAATTTGAAATTATAAATTTGTTGTTTTCAATTTATAAAAGAATATGTTATTAAAATTACCATATAAAATGGAAATTTAATTTATTAGTAGCATATGAAAATGCATATCTTGTAAGAAAAACGAAAAATAATTTGATGAGTCAAATTCGAACCCATTAAATGATAAATCAAAAAAAAAAAAAACTAATAGCCATAAATAAGTGATTTTTGCTTTGCTTTGTGTCATTTAGTATCATTTATGTTTACCATTTTCTAAAGCTACTAGAGTTAAAAATGATTACATCCCCTCATAGTTCAAGTGTTGTGCACCTCCACATATTCCATAGTTAAAGGGATCACACCACATCCCCTCATAGTTCAAGTGGTTATACACCTCCACATATTCCATAGTGATAGGGACCACACTACATATATTTTACAAGTATGTATAGGTAATTTCTTTCTCTAAATATTGGAATAGTTGTACTATTGATTATAAGAGTACATATCCGGGTATATAAATAGTGATTGGTAGTCTAGAATAATTTTTTTTGAGTGAAATAGTAAGCTCTATCCCTTAAAATACATATCCAAAAGCAATAAATTAATTAAGAAAGAAAAAAGGGGTTATACTTAAAGGTTGTTTGTTTGCTTGCTTTTTTTTTTTTTCACTTCAAATTAAAGAATCAAAATTAGATGTTTTTGTTTTTTTAAGTGGTCATACAACTTTAAAATATCAAAAAACTTGGAAAGAGAGTAAGAAATTTTAACTTCTTGCTTCATTCCAAATCACTTAATTACATTTACACTTTTTTTTTTCTTTTTTTGTCCTAAATCTATCCTCCTAAAGATAAATACTTTTAATTTTATCATAATATTATTCTATACAAATTATTTTATAATAACCTGATATTTATAAGAAACAAAAAGCTAATTACCTCAACCCTTTGTTTTATTAAAAAGAATTTAAACCTTGTACTTAATCTTTAACATTTCAACAAAATTGTTGATGTTCGTTTCTTCTTTTAAGTAATATGAAAACCATATACATCACTTTTGTTTTATCATATCTTAATTATGAATAAAATCTTATTGACATATAAAAATAGTTTAAGATTTATAAAATTATTTGTTTTTAGTTTATGTATCATATAAAATAAAAATAACGAATAAATAATAGTTAGTTAGGTGTAAATGTCAAATTAATTATTTTTAAACAATTTATTTTTAAAAACAAAGAAGTTGAATATATTTTAGGTAGAAGGAAAAAAAACTGTTATTCAAATTCAAGTTCTAGACTATTCAATATTCAATAAAATTTAGAAGTATTTGAATTTTACAAAAAAAAAACAAACAAATAAACAAACAAAGAAACAAATAGGCCCTTAGTATAAAAGAGACATAGCAATGCAATTACTATTAAATACTACTTAAGTTGTACGTATAATTGCACATTCACTCATAGCTATATTTAGTGCATTTTTTTTTTTCTTTTCATTTGCAATAGATGTTCAAATCTCAATGTAGTTGTTTTGTGAAAGTAAATATCATTCAAATAGAAAACAAGAAATGTAAATGAGAATTGTGAGAGAAACCAAAGAAGAGTGGTGAGAGGGAGGTAACAAATTTATTGTGTTTAAAAAAATTGTTAGCCAAGTGGAGTTGTGATATATATATATATATATATATATATAGCACATTCTATATTATATTTGAGTATTGATATATTTGATAACTATAAATAAGTAATTGCATTCTAAAATTACTGATTGTATATTTACTATATCTGATTATATATTTATTATGTCTGATTATAATTAAATAAGTCAGATCATATTTACAACAATTGATCACGCTTAGTTGTAATTGTATATGTTTAGCTATAATCAAATATAATAAAATACAATTAATAATTTTAAAATATAATCATTTCAGGTATATAGATACTTAAGTGTATTGTAGATGACCTCTTATATATACTTATGTAATATTTAAAAGGGAAAATCCTAAAAAACCAATTGACATATGAAATAATGTCATTTTACCACCTACTATTTCATTTTTATTTGAAATACTACTAACGTTACAATCAAACAGAAAAGTTTAATAAAAGTTAAAAAACATTTTTACCCCTAAGATTTTTATTAAAAAATATAATAATCATAAAATCATATTTAAAGATAAAAAAGATTATATATTAATAAAAATCGATCTCCACCGTCCTTCTCATACATGGATGATCTCCACCGTCCATCTATTATGAGATGGACGGTGGAGATCAACATACAAAATTTTAAAAAAAAAAACTAAAAAATTAATTAAAAATAAAAAGAGCTTCCATATTGGATGGTGGACCCCAAACTTTCATTTTACGATTAACGGTGTATTTGCGGATGAATAGTAATATTTTCGGGTGAATAGTATCTTGGTGAATAGTCGATGAATAGTAAATTTTGAGACGGACCCTTGAAAAATCGAAAATATTTAGAATGGTTAGTAGGACCCAAAAAAACTTAAATGAAGTAAAAATAAGTCCGTTTGAGTAGTTTTTGAAGATTCCGAAAGTTACTTGACGAAAACGCCCTTAAGAACAGGATTGTGAATACTATTGCCCTAAACTTCGTTTGAATTTTTTTCGAAGCTATAGATTGAGTCTTAAGAGACCTAATTAGAGTATTGTAAAGTCAATTGGATGAATGGGTGATCATAGAATTAATTTGGAATTTATTTCGGAGTGAATTATATTAATTTTTAACGTTAAGGGTATAAATGAGATTTTATGATACTAAACTCATTCTAAAAGCACAATCCATATGATTATTGACGCGACCCGGATACCTCTAGCTCTAATCTGGTAGGTCACGCCGAGTACTCCAACGGATCCCTCTTAAACCCGACTTGTCGGGCTAAGCGAAACCCGTGGAGTAAACCCTAAACTTTCTAATACTTTCTAAAACATTATTGGGTTGGTTTTCTTTAAAAACTGAAAAAGCGTAGAAATGTTTTTCAATTTTTAAACTTATTTTCTAACAAAATTTTTGGTAGTATAAGGGCTGCATTTTTTTACGTTCTAGAAAAATTTGTTTACAAAAATCAATACTTCGACTAATATTCAACACCAACCCAACTTCTGATTGCCCGTGGGCCTCAAACATGCATTTAATTTCCAAATCAAACTTGATAAAATCCAAAACTCAATTTGTAAACTACATTTAATTCAAAACAATTTAAACACAATTACGAACATATAATTATAAAATTACAAATCATTTATACAATTCAAAAGAGTTTACATGTAAATAGAACAAATGCAAAAATAGGCTACACAAAATGGTGTCGTGTCACGCTACCTCACCCCCCGGAGGTGATACCACTGCTCGGCTACCTGCTAAGAGTACCTGAGGAGGTTTTTGTGTAAAAACAGAAAAATAATGAGCTAAAAGCTCAATGAGTGCTAATTTATCTTTAGTTTAAAATTTTGATTTCTAAACGTCCTCCTTGAAAAACGTTTAAAAAAAAATCTTTATTTCTCTAAGCATTTCAAACATAATTTTCTTAAACTCAATATCAACATGAGAATCATATAAGCGCAAGCATGCGTAAATTTCAAAACTCATTACTTAAAATTATAAGTAACTTGAATAATAAGCATAAAATTTCTTTTCTTTTCAAATTTACTTTCCTTTTAAAATTATTTCTTGGTAGCTTTTGAAAATACCATAGTATCCCTAACTCTGGGGTCACATGGCCTCTGTACGAGGAATGCTCCAATGTAGAGGACCAACTGTGACAACTCTAAGACATCTCGTAGCTATGTGCGGAATTTCCCAACGCTAATCATAACACGCGAAACGCTACCCCACATCAGCAGAGACGACTTGACTGACAGACTCGGACACTTTGTCCCCCCAGGTTAGTGACTCATCCCTCTCCAGGACTATGCCAACAGATGTGGGATAGACTAGCCGAGTCTAATCTTTTTTGAAAATCTCTAAAGGTATACTAATGACTTTGAAAATGCTATTTCTTTCTTTTCTTAATTCAAACTTGAAAACTTGGTTTATGAAATTTCATTTTAATAACCATATATATGCATATAAAATCAAAATCCTCATTTCAAGCTATAACTCATGCATATATTGTAAGCTCTCGAATTTGATTTTATGGATTTCCCGGAAATAGTCCCTAAATAATTATTGGAGACTCTAAATAGTTTATGAATATGCTTAAGGTCATTGAGGACCCATAGAGATCGATTTAAATTCGATTGGAGATTAAACGGAAAGATAAAATGGTGAATGAAATCGAATAAATATTTAAGAAATTAAGGGACTAAATTGAAGATAAGTTTTAATAATTGTAGTCAAAAGTAAGATTAAACCAAAAGCTAAGGGAAGAGAATGCAATTTTCTTAGGGCGTAATTGAATTATTGAGATCTATTGTGGAGGAAAATAGAAGCCAAGAAAATTGATTTCAAAACAAAGAAAGAGAAAGTGTCGCTGACCAGAAGAAGAAAGAAAGAAGAAGAAAGAAGAGAAAGAAGAAGAAGAAGAGAAGAAGAAGAAGAAGAGGGAGCCGCTGCCGCTGCCGATGCCGACCGAGCTCGCCGACCAGTCAACCCGACGTCGTGAAGCTCGCCGAACCAGCTGCACCTCGCTGCACGCAGAACCGAGCAGATTGAAGACGAACTCGACGCCGCGCACGAAATCAGACCAGATCCGGGCAGAGCTGACAGCGACGACGTGGAGGAGCTGCTGAAGCGCACGATCTGCAAGAACCCAGCTCAAGCACGACCAGCCGCCATCGCGCGCAAAACCAAGCAGACCCGAACCTGACCAGAACCGGCAGAATGAGGTAGATCAGCCGAGAGAGAGAGAGATCGCGTGAGGGAGAGGAATGAGAGGAAAACCAAGCTGGAATCAAGCCATTTTCGCTCCAAATCAGTGCGGTTGCAGCTGTGATACACCAGAAGCAAAGTCAAAACGAAGAAGGAGAAGATGAAGCTGCGAGGAGGAGGTAACTTTGGCCATGTGAGGGAGGAGCTAGATCAAGCAATTTCAAGCTATTTTTGAGGTTCCTATCAAGTTTTCAAGCTCACCCAAGTTAGAAAACCAAGATTGAGCAAGAAAATCAAAGTGAAAGAGGGTAAGTTGCTCAAGCTTGGAAGTTGTTTTTGTTGATTTTGTGTTGATGATTTTTACTTGGTGATTTAAGTTGGTGTTGAGGTAGATTTTGTTACAATTTGTTTGTTGATTAATTTTGAGTAAAAATAAGTTGAAAAATAAGCGAAGTGGTGTTGATTGGGAGCTTAGGAACCTAAGAAAATATCAAAGAGTTATAGAGAATCCAAATCGCGCAATAAACTAGTTGAAGGGCAATTTCGTAAATTGACCCTTATGGCATCCGTTGAGTGTTTGGACGACCCTAATGAGTTTAATTAGAAGTATTGAAGTTATTAAAAGCGAAAGATTAAGATTAGAAATCAAAATGGAGAGTCGTGCGTAAAAAGGATCATATAGGGACGATTGTGTAATTTCGAGTTTCCAGAAGTGACGTGAACGTAAATTTATGTTTCCATATGTTGCGTAGGTGACGAGGGCGCTCGAGGATCGAGATGAGAAGAGTAGGGGCTCCGCATGCGTTATTTTCAATCATCAGTTTTGTGAGTGAGTTTTATTTAAAGATTTTAAGGATATTTTCAAATTATCAAGTTTGATTTGATAAATTAATTGTTTACTTGAATTTATTTTAAATGCATGGATATGAGCATGAATTTAGAAATTGAAATGATGCTATTTTGTGCTTTTGCACTTACTAAAGATATTTTAGTGCTTAACGGATTCAGAAAACGAGATTTAGTGCTTATTGCACCCAGAAATCAGATTTTAGTGCTTTACGCACTCAGAAAAGAGATTTGTGTTTTTGCACCAAAAAGTTAAAGTAGAAAATGAAAGTGTTTTCAAAACTAGAAAGTATCCCCTCAGGGATTTTCAGAGATTACAAAGCAGTTTAAACCCGATTGGTCTATTCCACTTCAGTTGGCATAGTCCTGGGGAGGGATAAGTCACTAACCAGGGGGATAAGTGTCAGAGTTTGTCAGTCGAGTCGCCATTACTGATGTGGGGTAGTATTTCGTGTGCTATGGTTAGCGCTGAGAAATTCCGCACATGGCCACGAGATGTCTTAGGTTAGGCGAGCTATGGTTAGCGCTGAGAAATTCCGCACATAGCCGTTAGATTCGAGAGACCCCAGATTTAGGGATACTATGGTAATTTTAAAAGATATCAGGAAACAGTTTTAAAAGAGAAAAGCATATTTGAGAGAAAAGAAGTTTTAAAAGTATTATTCAAGTTATTTATGATTTACAATTGCAAGTTTTGTATTTAAATACGTGTTTGTGTTTATATATGAATTTTATTGTTTAAGTTGATGTTTAAAAGATTTAAAGTTGAAACGTTTTAGAAACAAAGAATAGTTTTCAAACGTTTTCAGAGGAGGGCGTTTTGAAAATCAGATTTTAAAAGAAAAGATAAATTATCACTCACTGAGCTTCTAGCTCATTATTTTTCTGTTTTATATAAAAACCTTCTCAGGTACTCTCAACAGGTAGCCGATCAGTAGCATTACCTCCAGCGGGTGAGCCAGCGCGACACGACGATATTTTGAGCAGTTGACTTCGCATCTGTCATTTTCATGTAAATATCTTTTAAAAGTGTATAATTGATTTGTAATTATTCGTTTATAACTGTTTTTAAATTGCTTTTGATTTAAATGTGGTTTATTAAATTGTGTTTGGATTTTATTGAGCTGAATTGAAAATCAAATGCATGATTGAGGCCTACGGATAACTAGAAGTTGGGTTGGTGATAAATTTTAGTCGAAGTGTTAATATTTTTGTAAACAGGTTTTTCGGGAACGTTAAAAATGCAGTCGTTATGTTGCCGAAATTTTGTTAGAAAAATGAGTTTCGAAAATGAATTTAAAAAAAAAAAAAAAATTCCTACGCGTTTTCAGTTTTTTAAAGAAAACCCAACCTAACGATGTTTCAAAAAGTATCAAAGAGTTTAGGGTTCGCTTCACGGGTTTCGCTTAGCCCGACGAATCGCGTCTGAGAGGGATCCGTTGGGGTGCCCGGCGTGACCGACCGGATCAGAGTTAGAAGTATCCAGGTCGGGTCGCATCATATATCAATGCATTTAAAATAATTTCAAGTAAATAAATAGTTTCATCGCATCAAATTCAATCAATTTAAAGTACGTTTAAGATCTTAAGAAAAACACTCACAAAAAATGAAAAACTACAAACGGTGCGTACAGAGCCTCTACTCCTCTCGTCTCGATCCCCGCACATCCTAGTCACTTACACAACATATGTATATGTAAATTTACGTTCGTAACAACTTCTTGAAACTCGAAATAACTAAAATTACATAATTGCCCCCAGTGACACTTTTTACGCGTAAACCTCCATTTTTGGTTTCTTTATTGATTCTAGGGTTATGAACTAAGTTGCCTTCACTTGACACCTATTTGTTTTCACCTAGGTACGTTCTGGTACCAACGAAATCGCGTTCGAAGGCCCCAAACGAAAATCGTCTGATTTTAACCCTTTTAGACCGAACACTATTCATAGCCCTACTTAGAGCTTTTTTTCATTTCGTTTTTGCTCCGAACACCTTCCCAACTCGCCCTCTAGTCGGTCCAAGTGTCGGTATGGAAGGAAACGACCATCGGGTAGGCGTTTTAGGCTAAAAACGCGTCATTGTCGTTACTAATTTCGGGCGTTTTCTTGGTTTTGGTTTCTAAATTTAATCTTTCAATTTTAATAACCTCAATACTTTTAATTAAACTCGTTAGGGTCATGAGAACACTCAACAAACGCAGTATAGGTCAATTAACGAAATTGTCCTTCAAACTAGTATATTAAGCGTTTTATTTTCTCTTCAAGATTTTGATATTTTTCTCAGTTTCCTAGGCCTCCAATAAGCTCAAAATAAAGTTCATTTTGTCCAACTTTTCATTGGACCATTTTGCCTTTATAATAAACTTAAATTCACAATTAACCTTAAACTAAAATTTTCAAACTTTAACACTAATATTCCACTCACAAATTTTTATCAACACAAGTGTCTATTCCAAGATTTAATTTTGTTTCCAACATTAATAAACTTGGGCAACCCCTTAACACCATTCTAATCTCATTTTTTTCCAACATCTTTTCACTTGGTTTTCACCCATTTTTAATCACAAACAACCAACAAAACAAATCATATCAAATCTCAACAAAATCTCCAACAAAACATCAACATAAACAATTTCAAAGTTTGAACAACTTACCCCTTTTCACTTTGATTTCTTTCTCCAACTTGTTCTTTTAGCTTAGGAGGTCTTGAGGGCTTGCTTGGAAGGTTGGGATAGCTTGATCTACCTCCCCCCTCACATGGCCGAAGCTACCTCCCCTTCTTCCTCACGGCTTCATCTTCTTATTCTTCATTTTGTCTTCATTTCTGCACTGGTTTTGAGCGTGGAATGGCGTGAGCTTCCTCTCATTCTTCTCCCTCACACGATCTCTCTCTCTCTCTCTAGACCAATCTCTCCTTCGCGTTGCTATTTTTGGTTCGGGTTTAGGCGAGTTTTGGTGGTTGTTTTTGGTGCGAGAAAGGCTAGGTTTGGCTTGGTCTTCTTCTTCATTCTTCTTCTTCCTTCGCTCGACCTCTCTCTCCCTCTCGATCTCCCTTATTCTCTCTTTTTCTTCGTGCGGTTCTGTCTTGGTTTCTGCTTGCAGTTTCTAGTGTCACGGCTACACTAGTTGGGGTGTTAAATTGGCATGGGTTTGGTAGTTGGAATGGCTGCTCGATCTTCCTCTTCTTCTTCTCCCTTACCCGATCCCTCTTTCTCTTCTCCTTCTTCTTCGTTTCTTCTTTGTGCGTCTTTGTTTGGTTTCTGTGTTTGCTCAACTGAAATGGCTTAAGTTTGTGTAACTTAAGCTGAGTTTTCATGAATTTTCCACAAACAAATCTTGAAATAGCGGTCATGTCCCTGAAAAATTTCGTTTTCATCCTTCAGCTTTTAGCTTAATTCTGGTTTGACCATAAATATTAAAACTTATTTTCAATTTAGTCCCTAATCACAATTAATAATTACTCAATATCATTTATCATTTTACCCTTCCATTTAATCTTCAATTGAGTTTAAATCAATCTTTAAGGGTTCTCTACAAGCTTAGACACTTCCATTGACCATTTAGGATCTCAAATCGTTACCTAGGGACTATTACTGAGAAATTCATAAATATAAAAATAGAGGGTTTATAATTATTGATGGACCAATGGTGGATTAGCACCTAATAATCATCTTTTGACTAAATTTGTGGTTAAGATTAATTAAAATTGATTAAAGAGAATTGGATGAATAATTATGAAAGTTTATGGACCAATTGGATTAAAACAACTCACTAAGGACTTGTTGGTCATTTCCATTATTTTAAAGGGGCAAAATAAGTTGTGAGGGAACTATAAAAGGGGTGTTGACCGATCAAATGAAACAAAAGAAACCAAAGAAATTCGAGCAACAAATGAGAAGCAAAAGTGAACCCAAAAAAAAGAAAAAAAAAAAAAGAGGTGTGTGTGCTGTCGAGAAAGGGGAGGTGTGAGCTGCTGGTTTAGGATGATTTCTCTCAAGCTTTTCATCCTCTTAGCTCCAAGAATTATCAAGGAAAACAAGGTAAGTTAAGTGATAAGTTTTAGAGTTAATTTAAAGTGATTTTGATGAGTTTTTATGGGTTTTGTTGAAAATGGTGGTTGATGGATGAGTTGATGTTGTTTGTGAGTTATTTAAAGATTGTTTAACATGATTTTAAGCTTAGAATTGAATTAGAATGTGATAAGAGCTTGGTTGGATTTTTTTAGTGTGTTTAAAGTTAGGGTTTGAATGGATGATGTTGATAATTGATGGGTTTAATTGATTTTAGTTTATTGAATGTTAGATGAGTTGAATAAGTAGTGATTTGTGTGATTAAATTGAAGAAAAATGAAATGAATGATTGTGTGTGTGTGGAGTTAGTAGATGGCAAGAATGGGTGCCTAGTGTGGGTGTTGGATTTTAATGTGTTTAAGGGTTTTGGTTGATGAATTAATTAATATGGAGACAATTGGTGGAATGAGTTTTAATTAAATAGATGAATTGGTATGAAATTTCATTTTTGTTAGGTTGAAGGGCACCTTGAATTTTAATTAATTCATGTGATTCTATAGGGTATTAAAGTGTTTGAATATGTATGATGTTGAATAAATATGAATGGAATGAAGGGAATTAAAGTTAAGAAGTGTTGGATGTATGGTGGGATTATTCCATGAGTTTAGTGTGTCTAAATGTATTAATTGGATTGAAAATTTTGTTGGTTGAATGAATGGATTTCAAATGTTGAAAGTGATGAATTTTGCTTATCAATTAAATGAAGGAGAATGGGTTATAATGATGAGAATGAAAAATGGCTAATTGGGTTGGTTTAAGATTAGTTTAAGGATTAATATGGATTATTAGTATTGGTTAATAAAAATGTGAATTTATTTTAATTATGGAATAAACATGTTATTGATGGATTTTTGGGCTTGAAATGGTGAACTATAGGCATTCAAATTGGGCAAAAAGAAAGCTAAAAAGGGGAGGGTTGATTAGCTACCAAGTGATCCAAAATTGTGAGTGCAAAATTATATTTTTACCATGTTATGTTAAAGTTGTTTTGATTGTGAAATAATTCAATTATTTCATGTTGTTATGGAAACTAATAAGTGATTTAAATGTTTCATTTTAATTTGAATGTGTTATGGTTTATGCATGAAAAATATATGCAATGAAATATGAATTATATGCCATTCAAAATGATATATGGTTTTTATGAGTAATTGAAATAAATGAATTATTTATAAATGGCATAAAGAAGTTATTTGAATTTCAAACCCAATGGATTACATAATCTGTTATGGAATTGACGGTATTTGAAAATATATATCTATTTAGATTCGATCGGAATACTCTTGCGTGTATGGCAAGTCATGGGATGGGTTGTCACTAACTCTGGGGAGAATTGAGTCTGTCATTTGAGTCATGTCACTAAATATACATGAAGGGTAGTATTTCACTTCGCGCTTGCACTATGGATTTAATCCGCAGCGCGTTAGTGCAATGTCTTCTGTAGATGCCAGAAAGTGTGAAGGACACTGGGCGTGAAGCACTGATGGCTGTCACTAATGCTGGAGATAGTGGTTTATCCCGCCCAGTACATGTGACCATTATCTGTATACCTCTGGAAATCCATTGGTGGTTTTGAAATTATATGAAATTCTGTTATATTTGAAACTGTTTTGAAATTCTGTTATATATGAAATTTTATGAAAATTTCTGAAATTGATTATCACTTTTAATATAAACTTTTATCTGCTGGTTCTGAATTTTATTATTTTGAATCTAAATTTTGTTAATATCAATTCTGAAGTTATATTTCTGAACATTGTAAGAAATAAAAATGTTTATAAATGTTTTAGGAAGGTTACCCTTTTAGAAAATAATTTAAGTTAGAAAACCTCGCACTCACTAAGCTTTCGTAGCTCACATTTTATAAATTTTTGTTAAAAACTTCCCCAAGTGTAGGTTCCAGCCAACAGGATATGCGTTCCCCTCCATCCGAGTGAAAGTGGCTGAAGACATAAAATTTCTATGAATGTATAAGGATGACAATGCACAAAAGAATATATGAACTTTATTTTGATTGTAAACATATTTTGAATGCAAATTATTATTTTGATTTTAAAATTCTGGATTATAAACGAATTTTCATTTTCAAATTTGATACTAAACTGATTTTATTTTATTTTCTTAGAAATTATGACTAGGGATTGCCATTGAAATTGACCTAAGGTCCAATTGGAAGTTGAGAAATTGTGTGAAACTTTAGAAGTGTAAATTTTGATTAGTAGATTGATTTTGTAAATTTTGGCAATTCCGAAAAACAGAGGAAACTCTGCCGGAAAAAAAAAAAATTAAGTTATAGAAAATAAATTTTAATAAATTTTAAGTTTCTTTGAATTCTGCTAATTTTCAATTCTAGGCTTTACTCTTCAAGTTTTCGGCTAGATGTAATGGAATAGAATCCAGAGGGATTCCGTGGGGTGCCAGGCGAGCACCTGGGCCCCGTAAAGGGAAAGGCGGGGGCGGGTCCCGTCATTGGATCTAGGCCATGAACTCCAATCCATCATCATCAACCACCTTCAACCTCCTCTCATCCGCCATGACTCTCAACATCAATCTAGATTTCTCATTCTTAATCTCCCACAATCATCAGCAAACACCATTAGAAAAAAAAAAAAAAAAAAAAACAAATCAACAAAAATCAATAACAAAAAAAAAAAAAAAAAAAAAAAAAAAAAAAAAAAGAAACCCAATCAGCAAAAAAAAAAAATTGTAGATGGCGATGGAAGGTCTCCACGATGGAGACTTGAACTAGGTCTCTAGAGGTGGAGACCTAGTTTGGGTCTCCACTATAGGAGACCCGCCCAGGTCGTACGCTGTTGTCAATAATAAGGAGCAACTGTCGTCAACGAATTATGACAACGTGATGAAGTTGTTTGCGCCGTTGAACACACCATGTCATTGCCGTGACTCACTTATAAACTAACAAGACCCATTCCGAACCTTACCGTATTTACGTTCGGAAGGCCCTACCTGGCACCTTAACGAAATCCTCCTAACCTCATTGATTGAGTCAAAGGAATCCCGCGGAGCAAACCCTTAAAACATTATCATATTCCGTTACTTCCAAAGACTAAAATGGGTTGGTTTTTTTTTTTTTTTTTGAAATGAAAATCTGATGACATAACAGCTATAATTTTGACATGTCCAAAATACTTGTAAAACAAAATACACTTCCAAAAGGCCTCATTTATCAAATCCAACTTCTTCCACAAACATATTATCTCCAATTTTCATACAAATTCATCAAGAAAACCATAAACCATAAATTACAAGGTAAAAACCGATTCCGTATAAACAACTAACTTGAAAAATCAAACATGTTTCATGACTTAAATAAATTTACAAAACCATTTGCACTTTATACATGTCAAAATATAAATACACATACTTAACATTCGTGCCACAAAGTAAGTTACAAAAACACAACAAAAGTGATGGCTTTCAACTTTAACATAACATGCAAAATGATCATGCAAGGGAAGCATTCGTCGAATCCATGCCCACCTATTTCAACGGAGGGAATCTTGTGCTTCGGTCACCCGTGCTTGCCTTTAAGGAGGTTTTTGAATAAAACAAGGAAAATGTGAGCTTATTGAAGTTCAGAGTGCACACACATTATAAATCCATAACATATTAATTACTAAAATACCTTCTTCAAGTAATAAAAATGAAGTTTATTTACTTAATTGCTCAATGTAAAACTACATAAAATCTTCATATCTCATTTGATAAATTCATACACTTGTCAACATAGAAATCAACATAGGAAATACATAAAACTTCCAATAAGATTTAGAAAGCATATAAACTTATATAAAACTACAAGGATTATAAGGATTCCTTCCAATACGAAATTAAAATTTCGTAAACATAATAAAGTTTTAATGCTTATTGTTGTAGTTAGAAATGCACCTATGTTACCCCATAAACTTACAACCACGAAAACGTAGAGTCACGAGGCAATTTAGCCACAAACACCATCCGTGACACTTACAAAGACATCCAACACCACATGCGGAATATTACATCGCAATACGTAGCGTAATGCAACATCCCACACACGTAAAAGCGACACAACGAACACTATTCCCCCCAAAGTTAGTGACGCAATCCCTCCCATACCTTGCCATACACGTGTGGGACGTATCGGCCGGATCTATAAAACTTATAAGAGTGGGTAGACAATTGGCCTTTGAAAATTCATTTAAGCATAAATTATTTTTAGCATCAAACACTTGAAAATCAAGCTTGAATCTTCAAATTTCATTTCAATTTAACTTTCACATTTATAAAAACACAAAAGATAAACTTTGATACAAAACATAGTATTCATATAATTACTTATTTAAAATCTTAAAATAGTAACCATACTCGAAAATGCATAAACATGTAAAAACAACATACAATTTTTCCAAAACCATTTTGCACTCACCTTTGCTTACAAACTTCCCTAGTGGCTTCAACGGTCCACTCCGGCTCTGCTAGCCTCTCCTTCACCTACACGTGATAAGCACACTTAGAATGCACTCAATAGATAATGCAAAGATGCACTAAGATGCACCTAACTATACTAACTCTATAAAATTCTCTCTACACTAGTAGCTTCTCCTTTCAATTTCTCTTTGATCCATGCTCCAAATTCTTAATTTCTTTGCATGAATCCTTCTTATATACACCAAGGAATGTCCCCATATGCTTTCCATCATAAATTGAAGCTTGGAACTCAAAATGGTCGTTTTAGACCCCTCAAAACCGAATGTAATGCACAGCCCAAACTATGCATGCTTTTGCTCCAATTCTTTCTCCTAAACTCTTCTTATCTCCCAATGTGGTCACCAGTAAAATTTCGTCGAATTCCGATATCATTTGGATATCGAAACCTAAGAAAAACCTCACTTTTTCATCCGTTTTTAAGGGGTATTTTCACATGTTTCATCCAAAAATTTAATTCTTTCTTTCCTAGTGTTATACACACTCCAACCTACTCATACAATTCAATCAAACCCATAAAAGAAGTGGTATTCGATGACAACTCATAATGCCCTTCATAGGTGTCTTACAATGCATTACAATGGAATAACTCCCAATTAAATTCTAACATTTCCATAGTTTTGTTTGTCATTTAACCAACCTAAAATCATGCTTAAAACACTTCCATTTCATTGGTTTCTCATACCTCTCCATATGGTCTTACAAGCACTAACATACCCTAGGTTCATTTTTTTCAAATTTTACATATTGGTTCTTTTAGACATTTTGACAAACACCTATTCTACATCTCATTCCATTGGTTTCCAATCCAAAATCAACTTAAAATCTATCTCATGCCAACACTAACCCATCAATTTTAGTAGGTTTCCATACCATCTACACATCCTTTCAAGTCTCAAATAAACCATCTCTTAACATAGATCAAAACCTTCCATCAAGACCAACTCAAACATCATCAAAATAACCAACACAAACATCAATCTTTACTACCAAAAACAACTCCAAAAAGGTGAGAAACTAACCTTATTTAGCTTGGGTCTTGCTCCAAGTATGATTTTCTAGCTTAGGGAAGCTTGCTTGCTTGGTTTGGATATGAAAATTGGCTTGAACCAACCTTGATCTTCCTTTCCTCTCTTTGGCCGAACCTCACTTCTCTTCTTTCACGTTTTCTCTCTTTTCTTCCTTTGGTTTCTCTCGCAGTTTTGCTTTGTTGTGTGTGGCATGAATTGCTTCCAAAAATTGACCAAGTGTTGCTTATATACAATATCAATTCCATAAATGACCATTGTATCCTTTATTTAATTGACTTTTGGCACTTAACTTTTGATTATTCTATCTTAACTCATAACTTGTACATTTATTTAAATTTAGTTCATAGGTCATGCTAACTTATGAACTCTCCAATGACAATGATCGATTTGCCCTTATACTTAACTAGGCTTCCAATGGGTTTCATCAATCCCTATAGTTTTACAATACTTTCGTTTAATCCCCTAGGATCTCAAAATATCTCTTAATAATTATTTACAATTTCATACACCACTTAGAGGTTATTACTAAAGTAACCATAACTAAACATCAAGGACTTACACAAACCGTCGTCGTAACCCACTTGCAAATTCGAACCCAATACGCTGTTGAACCCAATCATCAACCAAAACCCACTACGTTGTCGCCATCATCATCATCGGTCAGAGAAGAAAGTGACCAAAGGAAAAGAAAAGGAAAAGAAAGGAGAGAGAGAGCAAGAGAAAGAGCGGGGTAGGTGAAGCTGTGAAAAACCGAGAGAGAGCAAGAGGGGATGATAGTCTGACATCATTTTTTTAAAGATATTATGAAAAACCCCTCTGGAAAACAAAATAATTGAGAATTATACCTTTTTTTTTTTTGTTTATTAGGTGAACTGCCCCCTACAGTTAACTTTCCATTCAAAATGTTAACATTATTTGTCCAAATCTTGAAATGACCAAAATACTCTTATTATGATCTTATAAAATTCCTCTTATACCCTTTACACTTATATAATGATTAAACTATCCTTTAAATTATTAATTAATGATAATATTACAATTTAAAAAAAAAATTAACACAAAATCTAACCTTAAATCTAATTAACACAAAAACCAACAGTCTTTCTCCACTCTCTTCTTCTTCTTCTTCTTCTTTTGCTTTTCTTCTTTTTCTTTAAACTAATCACCGTCTCTCTCCTCTCTCTGTCTTCTTCCTCTTCTTGTTTTTCTTCTTCTTGAACCTAATCAAACCCAGTGGGTTCCTTCTAACCTAGAAACTTGGTTCCATTGGGATTTTTTTTTTGGGTTGGGTTGGATTGGGTTCTTTTTTCTTGGTTGTTTTTGGTTGATTGGATTTTGATGTTTTTTTATGAACTGCTTTGGTATTTTTGTTCCTGGTTTTTATCTAGGGCTGGTTGGATTGTTTTGGTGTTTTGGATCAAGAGAATGTTCAATTTTTTTTTGAGGTTGATGTTCATTGTTTTGGTTAACTGTTCATTAAAAATTTGGATTGAACCTAGATTTTTAATGAGACGCCCTGATCCGGACCGTTACTAGGCTCCTATCTGAAGGGTACGCCCGGGCACCCTAACAAATCCCTCTAACCCATCTTGATGGGGAAGAAGGCATTCGAGAAGCGAACTCTCTTAACTTGAAACTTAACTTGAGTGGAAGCTCAATCTTTTAAACCTTAAAGTTGAAATGGTTTGTGTTGGTTTGATACTATTCATTCGGTCATTTTTAAGGTTCAAAATCGGTAGCATAACAGCTACAATTTGGATAAACCAAAAACCTAAAAAGCAATTTGAACACTTCGAACTATAATCACAATCCAACCTAACTTCTCACAATCAAGTTTATCAACATAAACACAAAAATTTGAAATCTTCAAGAACAAGATATAAACATGCACTTTTATCCAACAAACTTGATTTTTCAAGCACGAAAAGGTGCACTTTTACACAACTCAAAAAAATAGAACTCTTTTTATACAAAATAAACAAACATATGTATTATATAAAAGTCGCAAAATATGCATGTTACATTCTTCAAGAAGCAAATGCCAACATTTGTGCGCACTTGAATATGAAGGAGGGAGTCTTCATTGGTCTTCACCCACACAAGTACCTGAGGAGGTTTTAAAAACAATTTGAAAAGTAAGCTATAAAGCTCAGTGAGTGCAACCGTTTATAAACTTATATTTACTTTCTGAAAACTTCCTCCTTAGAAAATTTTAATAAAAGTTTCTATTTACTTTCTGAAAGCATAAATCTCATTCAATTGCATAGCATTAATAAAAACAATTTATAATAAACTTGTAAAGCATAAATCTGAACATGCTTAAAGATAACTGAACTTTATAAAAGCACCATTCGTAACCCTAATCTCTTGACCACACGGCGACTTAGATAAGGCCACAGATGTGTTAGGTCACAAAGCGATGTATCTGACATCCACCGCAACCAACTCTCTGAGACCTCTCAGCTGCTACGTGCGGAATTCTGCATCGCTAACCGAAGTGCGAGACCATGTTCTACAAAGTAGGGGCGACACACTCACTCATAACTTTAACCACACAATTAGTGACTCGTTCCCCCAAACCCTTGCCTTACTAAGTGGGATATACCGTACGGGTCTGAACTCGATAAACTGGTGGGTACTTATGGCCTTTGAAAACTTGTTTTTCTCTAATGCTATGCCTTAAAAATCCTTATACTTGGTGCACAAATACAAAAGCTTTAACTTGAAAGCTTTAAACTTGAGTCCTTGGACTCGTTCACTTTACAAAATACAAGATATGCATTTAAATACAAGAACTTATTCATGTAAAAGCACAAAATATAGCTTATAAATGCAAAAGCATAAAATTACTTAGAAAACACTTTGAAAGTGCACTCACCTTAAGCTTAGGCTTAACTAGGATGAGCTTCACAAGCCCTCTCATGATCCGGTCGGATGCTCCTCACCTACACATGATAAGCACACTTAGGATGTGCTCAATTAGACAATGCAAAAATGCACGAAGATGTACCTAACTATACTAACTCTATAAAATTCTCTCTACACTAGTAGCTTCTCCTTTCAATTTCTCTTTCATCTATGTTCCAAATTCTCAATTTCTTTGTATGACTCCTTCTTATATACACCAAGGAGTGTCCCCACATGCTTCCCATCATAATTTGAAGCTTAGAACTCAAAATGGTCGTTTTAGACCTCTCAAACCTGAATGCAATGCACAACCCAAACCGTGCATGATTTTGCTCCAATTCTTTCTCCTACACTCTGCTTATCTCCCAATGTGGTCACACATAAAATTTTATCGAATTCCGATATCGTTTGATAGATGTTTTGGGCCAAAAACACCACTTTACGATCACTTTTTTAAGGGGCTTTTTCACCACATTAGTTATCTAACTTCCATTCTTGTTTCTTAAGACTCCTCTAACTCTTATACACTTATTTATGACCATACCTGGCAAAGAAATGTGAAAGAGAAGTGGCATTGGTTGGTGCCCTTCACTAGAGCATTACAATGTCCAATAACTCTATGTATGCCTTAGTGCATTCTAATCTCTTCAATGTCTTATCTAGCTTATCTTAAACGTATTTTGAGCCTTGAATCGATGGAATTTGTTGGATGTCCATACACCTTTAGCTTGGCCAAACCTACCTTAGTGTATACACCAACTATGGCTTTTCATTTTCTTAGCATTTTACTAGCTTAATTCACTTAGGAATTTAATCAAACATTTGGTAGGCAAGCAATTTAACTAAACCAAGCTTAATCTAGTCACTTAGGGTTCTACCATATACAACCCTATGGTCCATTCATTCATTAGGTTTTGTTCATTTCATTGTCAACAACTCATCCATGAACTCATCTCATAATCTAGCACTAAAGCCCTATCAAAGATCAACTCAAACATCATCAAAACCACCACTTAAAACAAGTTCAAAGTCATGAAACTTACCTATTTTCTTCTTGGTTTCTTGCTCCAACTTGTTCCTTTAGCTTAGGGAAGCTTGTTTGATTGTATTGGAGCTTAGGATTGGATCAAAAATCACTTGGATCACCTTGGGTTCTTGTTTGCACGAACACACATCTCCCTCTCCCTCACTTTCACGTTTTCTTTTCTCTTCTTTCTTTGTGAATGGCATGAGTTCTCTTCAACAATTGATCAAGTGTTGTATTTATACTTATGACAATCCTATAATGACCATCTTGTCCCTTAAATTATTGCTTCTTGGTCCCTAACTATTTCTTATTCCATTTTGGCTCTTAATTGAGGATTGTTAGGCATAAATGATGGGTTGACTTGTGACAGCTCGTGTAGAGTCATTTGTTTGAGTTACATGAGCTACAACCTATCAAATTGAAGCTACGGATGTCTAGTTTCCATGACAACTAACAGTTCATGAATTAGAGGTCCGTAGAGAAAGTTATGACCATTTTAGCGACCAAAGGTCAGTGCTAGCGCTGACCTGTGCACCTCCACGCCACCTAGTGCACGTGCCAGCGTGCCTACCTGCACGCTCAGCAGCCTCTAAGCGCCCAAGGGAGTGCCACCTACTGCCCCAAGCGCGCTCCCTTACGCGCTTCCTCCCCACCGAGCGGTTTGGTGAGCGAAAATACTGAAAAAAATTGAAATTTTGAATAGTCTAACCCATTTTTCATGCCCTAACTCTCCAACCTATAATTACATCAATCCTTACCATTTAGGAAAGCTTTGAGGGGCTAAGAATGGACCTTTTTAAAACATCTTTGAGTACTAATACTAGGGATACTATAAATAAAATTGAGAGCTAACATTTAATGTTTGTTTTGATTAATTTTGTTCAATCCAGATTTGTTTTTTAATTTTTCTTTTTCAGTTTGTTTTTGTTTGAAGTGAAGAGCATCTTTTATCTTTAGATTTTTTTTTTAATTTTTATTTTATTTTTTTTTTTTTTTTTGGTTTTAAATTTTAAACTCAAATTAAAACAAATAAAATTACTCATCCAGTTACCATTATAGCCATCAAATTTAACACCAACTGGTATTTTTAATCAGTAATGGGCGGTTCACCTAATAGAAAAAATTAAATCGAGGGTAGTTTCTCATTTTTTTACTTTTGAGGAGGGTTTTTCAAAATATCCCTTTTTTTAAAAAAAAAAAAAAGTAAAAATATCTCATTTCTTATAACTTTATATTCAATATTATATATTTTGATTTTTTATATTTTAATTAATTTTTTATTGTTTTTGCCTTTTTGCTCCTAGAATCAAATAGTCAATCATATCAACATAACAGATTTTGTGACTATCAAGGACATTGTTATCTTTCATACGCCTCCAGGAGGGATTCTGGATATTTATGTTAATGTCAAGTTGTATTTCAAATAAATATAATAGGTTGTAAAATAGACAAATTCTCATATGTTAGGTTATTTTTTGGGATTTTCTCTATTTAAAAATGTTTTGGGCTTGAACCTATTCTAGTCCATGCTGAATCGAATACATAGGTCACTTACACTCGTCATGTGTTAGCTAATAATAAAAACAACACAAAGAACTGCAATAAAAACATTCAATTTACATCATAACTATATATATATATATTATCAAAGACACCATAACTATTTCTTCAAAAAAAAAAAAAAAATACACCATTAGTAGTTTATCTTATAGATTTGCAGACAAAAACCAAAAAAAAAAAAAAAATGGAGATCCACTACAGGAAAAATTATTGTTTACAGGTCCTTTTGCAGTAATAATTTAATAATTGTGATATAGGAAGTTGCAAAGGAGTGTTAGATCTATTGCCTTATTTTACAAATGTTGCAAAGACTTACATTCACATGGATGAAAGAGTGCCATCTAAGATGTTTAGGGTCCTTTCAAAACAAAAAAGATGTTCGGGGCAATTTAAAAACCTTGTCTAAATTACATCTGTATAAATTAATAGTGCATCAAATTAATTAAAAATAAAACTACATAAGATAGTTCAATCAATAAATATTCGTTTCATTCATATAGTTTTTCAAATAAAAAAAAAAAAAAGTGCAACCACATTTAGTATGCAAATTCATAACAAAAGAAAGAGTGGTATATATATGTGTGTTGTTCTCTCCAAAGATGGTAAGTCATTCTCAAGACCTTAAAAACCCTAATATGTAAGGTGAACCTTCTTAGAGGGATCCTTTAAAAATGCTGGAAGCTATTCTAAGATTCCGAAAAATGCTATGTTTATCTCCTTTCTTATGACTTATTTTCGAATTATCACTAACATAAGTGTCAAAGGACCCTCACCGGTAAGACACCAGCGACCGTTGACCTCTTTCTTTTTGCTTTGTTTTTAAGATAAGTGAAAATCGAAGCCACTTTGCTATCCAGCGAACATTATTACAGTTCTTCTTTGACCTTCCCTAGCGTGAAGGAGCAACCCATGTCATTACCTTAAGAAGATCCCAAGCAAAACATTACTGATCATTGGCGTGAAGGTGATGTTCTTGCATCAACACTAAATAACAAACCAATCACACCAAAGCATAAACTTAAAATGCATCCGACATATTAGTGGTGAGGCTAGAGGGGATTGGCACGGACCAAAAACAACTAAAATTAAAATTAATGTAAGTGAAAAAGGGTGAGAGAAAAAATAATCTTCCAATATATGGTTTATTTGAAATTAACATATGCACATATGATTCTTGCATGATCCAGGTGCTAAATCAGCTAGAAGGCAATGGATGTCTATTTATTTGGGAACAAAAATTTTCAAGGACCCCAATCAGACTTGAATGGGCTGCTGACTTCCCCAACATCCTTGTACCAACGTAAATGTTATGACGAGAGAACATGTAGATTTTGCTTCATACAATGCAATTTAGTTTGTAAAGTTCAAATAGGTTCAAGCCAAATTAAGCATATCTGCCTCTTTCATTTCCTTTCGTTTTTTCTCCTCTAATACAATGTTGCAATTGGAATTTTTACTGGGAAATGCATTCTAAAGCTTCATCTTTGCTAGTGAATCTAGAAATTCTAGGGTACCAATTACTTGCACTTTCATTCATTACTAGAAAATTATGCAAAACTTCATGTAACTAGTGCCAAGACCAGCTTCTGCTTAAAACTAACAAAAATGTATGTACTTTTATATGGAAGAACTAAAATGCTATGGTATATGAATAGGATCCACAGAGAAAATAGAAATAGAAGTAACAGACTTTGTCTATTAGACGGACATGAAAATCTCATAATGTAAACAAGTACGTGGGTTTGTTGCGTATGGAAAATTTTAAAGGTTTAGGTAATAGCATACCACTTCAGAAATTGCTCTTAGTTGAAAGTGTTTCCTCACCTAGGTCCTGAAAGAATTGATGGTAGTAACTCAGACGTGGTAGCCCCAAACTGTTCCTCTGTCTCTCTTGTTATTTCTGTAAGTAATGCTTCAAAATCCATGGTGCCCTCCAAGACTTTCACCACCGTTGAGATGGAAGGCCTCCTGGTGAAATCATATGGTAAGCACCAAACCGCAACTCTCATAATCTACACTACTTATGCTCCGTGCAATTGCATATCCTCACTATTTCTGTCAACCAGGTCAATCAGGCAATCCTCTTCTGCCTTTTTCATGAAAAAAGGGAGCAAATGCATGCATTCTTCAGACTGCAATCGATCTAAATTCTTGCTTCCATAGACAACCTCCAAGACTACAATTCCAAAGCTATAAACATCTGCCTTTTCAGTTATGACTGACCTGTACAATTCAAGAGCCATATAACCAGGAGTGCCTCTCATTGTGGTCACCACTTGTCTCTGATCCTTATCAACTGACTTAGACAATCCAAAATCTGATATCTTTGCGCATAATCCAACAAGATATTTTGAGGTTTGATGTCTAAGTGTACTATCTTCTGTCTGCATTCTTCATGGAGATAGGCAAGCCCCTTTGCTATGTCATGGATAATTGCCTTTCTGGTTTGCCAAGCTAGAGAATTTTGTTGTGGTATCCTGCTGGAAATCCATTTATCCAGTGATCCATTGCACAGGAACTCACACACTAAAAGCTTATGTAAATTTTCAGCACAAAATCCAATCAGTCTCACCAGGCTAACACGGTGAATGCTTCCTATGGTCTTGACCTCAGCCAAAAATTCTTTCTTCCCTTGGCCTGAAGCATCTAACCGCTTTACTGCAACTTTTTCTCCACTTATAAGGGTACCTTCGAAAACTGAGCCAAACACTCATTCTCCAAGCTTTTCTTGGAAATCCTGGGTTGCCAGTTTCAAATCTTCATAAGAAAATCTCAGAGGCATTCCTGAGAATTGATCAAAGTCATTCTCCGTGTCCTTCTCTCTGCTTCTTTTCTTCCTTAGACACAGAATGAAAGTCCCAATGTAGGAGGAAGGCACATCAACAATCAAACACACTAGTGCTTTCTTAGAACTTTTATCAAACACTTGGTGGACAACTCCGATCAACACTAGTAACACCCAAGACCTTGTTTGAATGACCACACAAATGCAATAAGTAACACAATATAATGACAAGAACACAATAAAGTTAAGAGCAAATTAAACCACAACAAAACATAATAGATTTTACGTGGTTCATAAAAAATGGTTACAAAAAATGGTTACATTCATAGAGGTTACTAATTTCACTAGTACGAATATGGACTCAAACTTCATCAACCCCAAAAAATAAAAAACTTGACAAAAAAAATCATCAAACCCACAGAGAGAGATTGAAAAAGAAATGAAGAATCAACATACCAAAATCATCATCACACAGAGGTTGAAAAAAAAAAATGCAAAAAATTAGCATCACAAATGCCCGACCCATCATTTGGAAGCGAGTGGTGACGAGGAGGTCGGAGGGGGAGATCCAGCGGAGGTCGAAGAGGAAGAAGTAGTGGAGGAGAAGGTGGTAGTGGAGGAGGTCGATGAAGAAGGAGGAAGAGAGAGGGGAGAGCGAGAGAGTGGAGGAGGGAGAGAGTAGAGAGAGAGTGGTGTCGATTGAGAGTGATAGAAAGGTGTTAGGATTGAGTTGTTTAAGAGAGCCTAGGGACGTCACCAGGTGGGCGATGGATTTTCAGGCAGAATTTCAGAATACGAAATCTGCTCTCTCTACTAAAATTTAGCCCCTCTCCCCTGTTCTTCTTCCTCCCGGTGTCCTCCTTTGTATGGGAGTTTGAAATTAAACTCAAACGTGGCCATCCGTCCAACCCTCTCTGCAGCCGGTATTGGTGTTGCTATTAAGGACCATTGAGGGGTTATTGTGGCTGCAGTTGCTAAGCCTTGGTCAGGTAGTTTTACCCCTGAGACTGGAGACCTGTTGGCACTTAGAGAAGGCCTTCTGCTGGCTCACTCTCTAAATCTCCAAGTTGAGGTTGAAGTGGATGTAATGAATATAACTTTCGAGATTAATTCTGGTAGTATTTCCCATGGAGAAGCTAGTGTTATCGTCAACGACGTTAAGGGCCTTAAGGCACTTTATAGGATGTTGGTGTTTGTAAATATCAAGTCATCCCTATAAATGAGAATCACCGTGCACATAATCTAACTTCAATGGCTTATCCTCTGCAGAGGTTCTAAGTTGACGTTATATCACGGTGAATTGTATTTTTCCTCCTGCTTCTTCTGGTTAATAAAGGTAATCATTTTAAAAAAGAAAAAAAAAAAAAAAAAACTGACCAATGAAAAAAGGAAAATTCATTTGATTAAGGTAAATTCTGAAAAAACCCCCAACTTTTACCTTAAAAAAACCCTTATTGTTTAATAATTATCAATTTTCAAACCCACTATTATCAATTAAATAAAAGAGAAAATTTATTTTAGAAGAGATAATATAATGGATGAATTTGATTGATTTATTCTAACTTTTTAAAATTAGAAGACACTGATATTAAAATTATTTTATATTTATAACAAATAAAATTAAATTAATATTAAAAAATTTAAATAAAAATTTAAATTTAAATATGAACAAAAATTAAAAAATAAATAAAATAAAACTTAAAAAAAAAATTAAAAATAAAGAACCTTCGTTTGGGTTCCATTGGAACCTTGATAAACAGATCACCAGTAAAGGAGATGCGAGGCAGCAGATAAGGAGATACGAGAGAAGGGAAGAGAGGACAACCATCAGTTAAAGTCGCTTATGATCTCGACCGAGAGAGAGAAAACAATGGCGATAAGGAGATGCGAGGGGGTAGGGACGGCTTCTCCATGAAGAAAACTCGCTTGAGGAGCTTCTTGGAGTGGCCATGGCAAGACGGTGGTTGTTATTGGTGTCAGTTTGTCAATCCAATTTGTTGACAATGGTTCTTCTTAGGGAGTTTTTGGTTTGTCGATCTAGTTTTTTCAAAGAAGAAGAAAGGGAGGGTCATGTATTTTGGTGTTGATTTGGGTTTGGAAAACAAAAGAAACTGACCATTAATGAATTTCAACCAACCATCTTCGTAGTTCTTTGGAACGATGGATCTCCCTCATATCTTCAAGTTCACTAGGTTTGAAACCAGATCCGACCAACACCTAAACCAAATCCGATTGCCACAACCTACCAAAACCGTAACCCATTCAACACCTAAACCTAGTGATGGATCGGATCTTCATCTGGGTTTAGGTTATGAAGGTGTTGGTTCTCAAGTTCTCTAGTTTGTAACCCTTTCAACCCCTTCATCAGGTTCGATCAACACCTAAACCACCAAAACCACAACCTCTTCATCTAGTTCAATCAATCACCAAAACCACTAAAATAGAACTTACTTGATTCGACCAACACCAACACTGAATCTGAGTGAGTTGTTGATGGGTAAACAAAATTGGTTTGAAGTTTTTGAGGTGTCAAATTGGTTGATTCACCATAATTTTTTAATCTGGTGATGTGGTTGGCTTTATGCTTGGATGGATGGAGATCCAAATTAGATCTCAACCATCCATCTCATCAAATGGTTTGTGGAAATCCAATATGGAGTTTGGATCTCTAATTTTTTTTTCTTTCAATTTTTTAATTTTTTAAAATAAAAAAATGAAGAGGTTGTGGTTGGCAGTGATGGTTTGATGGAATCTATGACTGGTGTGTTGAAGATTGGTGATGAAGATTGATGATGATGAAGATGGAGGTTAAAGGTTAAAGACAAAGATGGCCTATGGGTAAGGGATCTCTTTATTTTTTAATCAAAATTTTAATTTTTTTATTAATTTATATTTTTTATTTTAAAATTATTTTATTTTTTAAATAAAATATTTTTATCAAAGTTAAAATTGTCTTTTTACCATTTTCCCGACTTTTTTGTTAAATTAGTAACAGTAGGGGATTTTGGATAAAAATAAAACTTAAATAGTAAAATTGACGTTTTTATAAACTAAAGTAGGTATTTTAGGATTATCACTGATTTCTCTAATATAATAAAACCAGTATTAATTAGATTAATAATAGGGTAAATCCTAAACAAAGCCCTACCTTTTGACAATATGTCGTTTTTCCCACATTAGTTTAATTTTTATCTAAAATCTCCCATTCACTTCAAAATTAATGGAAATGTTAGACAAAGGAGTAAAATACATTTTTAACCCTGAGACTTTTATTTAAAAAATAAAATAATATTCTAAAATAAAAAATTATAAACTAATAAAACTAAATTTAAAAATAAAAAATTGATTAAAATAAAAAATAAAAATTATATTTTAAAAAAATTATATAATAATAAAAATTTATCTCCATTATCCAAGATTGATGATGATGATGATAATAGAGTTCATATTAATCTTCACTTTAATTATTTTTATTTTTATTTTTATTAATTTTTTTAAAAAATTTTATGTGTTGATTTCCACCATCCATCTTATAGATGGATGGTGGAGATCAACACCCAAATTTTAAAAAATTAATAAAAATTAAAAAAAAAAATTAAAGTGAAGATTGACATGAACTCCATCATCATCATCAATCTTCAAACTCTCAATATCAACCCAAATTTTTTTATTATCAATCTTCTACAATCATCAATCATCAAACCTAGAATCATCAATCTCTCACAATCATCAACAAACAACATAGAAAAAAAAAATCCAATCAACAACAACCTAAAATAATAATAATAATAATAATGGTAATAATAATAATAATAATAATAACAGAAAGTGGTAATGGATACCATCGGTTTGGGGTCTCCACAATAGAGACCAAAACTGAGTTTCCGGTGGTAGAGACCCACTTGGGTTTTCAATGGTGGAGAAGAGTTCGTCTCCACCATTAGAGAACCAGACCCAGAACCAGAACTAGACCCCCAGGTGGAGACGAGTGTCTCTATCATTAGAGACTAGTGATCTCCAATGGCGAAGACCACGGTGGTCTCCAAGTCTCCAATGGTAGAGACCATCATTATGCCAAAGTCACCATGTCGTCACTGTCCAACTCTCCAACAAATCCATTAGAGATAGAGAGAGAAAAGGAAAAAATGGAGAGAGAGAGAGAGAGAGAAAGAGAGAGAGGAACAAAGAGAAAGAGGAGTTAAGAGAAGAAAAAAATTTCTTCTTATATATATTTTTATATTTTTATTTTTAAATAAAAATATTTTATTTTTTATAATTTTATATTTAATATTGTTTATTTTGATTTTTTATATTTTAATTAATTTTTTTATTCCATTACTGCTTTTACTTCTGAAGTCAAATGGTCAGTCATATTAACTTAATAGAATCTGTAACCGTTAGGGGTATTGTTGTCCTTTTATACGTCTTCAGGGGGTATTTTGAATGTTTATTTTAATGTCAGACAGTATTTCGGATAAAACAAAATGACATAGTGGAAAAAAGCCATATTGTCAAAAGTCAAGGAATTTTTTAGGATTTTCCCTAATAATATATTTTGCACTTGAATCCTCTACCAAAATCAACTAGCTACTTTTCATTTCTTTAATTTGATAGTTGGAACAAAATTAAGGTTTAATAATCAATGAGTGTTGATTTATTTTTATTTGGATCTATCCTTAATGGTCTTTTTGTTTGGGATATCTTCTGTAATGAAAAATTTTAATAATATATTTATGTATATATCATATTTATGGGTGACAATATCAACATTCAAATTCAAAATAAAAAGTATGCATATATATACACCTCTGAGCCAATAGTTTTAGTGACTAATAATGTTTTCTAACATAGGCCATTTGAGCCCAGTATTAGTAAATAGAATTTTTTGTAGTGCTTACATTCCTAAACATGCCATATTTGAGTTATTAAAGAAAATTTGTTAAGTTGAGAAACAATGAAGTCATTCCATAGTGTTAGGGAAGGACAATGAAGATGCATTTGCCAATGTATCTTCATATAAATTGACTAAGGGAAAAATCCAAAAAACCCCCTGAAAACGAAAATAATATCAGTTCACTCCACTTTTTAAAAATATTAGCTAAAAAACCCCCTACCGTCTCCCCAGAGCGGTTTTCATCCAACTTTTTAGCGGTTTTGTAAGAAAAATAATAAAAGACCAAAATACCCTTATAATATTAAAACATTAAAAAATAAAAAACAAACAATTAATCAATTATTAAACTATTTTGATAACCAAAATTAAAAACATTAAATAAATAATAAATTAATTTAAAAAACTAAAAAATTAAATAAATTTAACAAAATAAAAACTAAATAAATTAAATTTAACAATTTCCAGTTCAATCTCCCGTTCAACTTCAACATTCCAGTTCAACTTCAACTTCAACATTCCAGTTCAACTTCAACATCAAACACATCATTATCATCATCAACAACACACAAAGAAATCAATCAAATAACACATCAACAACAACAAAAAACCCCAGATTTCAGATGCACAAAAAAACGTCAGTAACAGTGGTCGCAGATCCGTTCCGCACTGTCTTCTCCGTCTGTGGTCGCAGATCCGCTCGCAGATCTGTCTTCTCCGTCTGTGGTCGTAGATCCGCTCGCAGATCGGTTCCGCACTGCACTGTCTTCTCCGTCTGTGGTCGCAGATCCGCTCGCAGATCTGTCTTCTCCGTCTGTGGTCGCAGATCCGTTCCGCACTGTCTTCTCCGCCGCTCGCAGATCCGTTCCGCACTGCACTGTCTTTTCCGTCTGTGGTCGCAGATCCGTTCCGCACTACCGCACTGTCTTCTCCGCCGCTCGCAGATCCGTTCCGCACTGCACTGTCTTCTCCGTCTGTGGTCGCAGATCCGTTCCGCACTGCACTGTCTTTTCCGTCTGTGGTCGCAGATCCGTTCCGCACTACCGCACTGTCTTCTCCGCCGCTCGCAGATCCGTTCCGCACTGTACTGTCTTCTCCGTCTGTGGTCGCAGATCCGTTCCGCACTGTCTTCTCCGTCTTCTCCACAAATCGCGTCAGAAACAGCGCCTGTAAGCGACTGGGCATCTGGTTTGAAGATGCGGTGGCGGCACACGGCCTGCGAATCTGCGAATCTGGGTTCATCTAAGATCGAAGAAGAAGAATAAGAAGAAGAAGAGGAACGGAGACAGCAGCTGATGAAGAAGAAGAAGAGTGAAGGAGAGAGAGAGGGACACGACTGTTGAAGAGTGAAAGAGAGAGAGATTTTTTTTTTTAATTTGTTTTCAAATTGTTTTTATTTTTTTCTTTTTTTAATTAAAAAATTGTATATTATATTTCAGTTGTAAAGTACTGTTTATGATCGCATTCAATTACCTTTTTATCCTCGATATTAACGGATCCGTCACTTTTTTAACTATTTTACTATTCCAATTGACGGTCGGACCTTTTTGGCTAATATTTTTAAAACCAGTGGTGGTTTGATATTATTTTGCTTTTCAGGGGGTAAATTGATAATAACCCATTGACTAAAGCATTTGCTACCCTATCTAGGTGACACCAAGTTGCTTTAAGATCAATTGTCTTAAGATGTAAAATACTTTGGAGTTCTGATGAGATCCAGTGTATTAATATTGGTATGGTCGTACTTATTTAATTTAAAAAGACCACACTGAAATTACATGCCTTTAAAGGCAATACATATATATATATATATATATGAAAATCCTTTCAAAACATAAGATACAACAAAAATAACGAACCTTCTCTTACCATGTTGCTTTTTTTTTTCATGTCTTCACTATTTTTCATAATATTTATTTTGCAGCTAATATCAAGAACCTTTTCATGGTATAGACAAAAGTAAATATATAAACAAAAGTAAACACCATGCAGTGATCACCAAGCAAAAGACCCCATTTTTTATGGCTTCACACAGTAAATTGCTTTCCTCTGCCACAGAAACTATTAATTATTTTCACAATTACTTGACAAATCCATGCCAAGAAAACCAGATTCCTTTTGAATATAAACTACATATAATCAAACAAAGCTGTAAAACACTTTACGTTGTTGGTTGAGCAATCAAGAATCAGAAACTAGCAGAACCAGCTTGATCGTTCGTTTGGTTCAAATAACAATTGTCTAGAACATGAAAATGTACATATTCTTGCAAATGACTCCCGTCATCGAGAGAGATACGGTCATGCACAAGACTCTCCAAGCTGCATGCTAGCTAGTTTCCTGTTCAGGGCATAGGAAATGCATTTAATATTACTTTTGAGTTGTGTAAACGTGTAATACAGCAATTCTTTGGTTATGCTGCCAATATTTGATATAAAAATACATACCTTAACTAAATGATGGTAAAAGAAAAGGATTTTAGGTTGGACTAGTGGCAACTACTTGAGACTTGGCAATGGAGAATCTATACAATTTTCCTGCAACAGAATTGAATTCAACAGCACACTAATTTGAAGCATACAGGGAAAAAAAAAACGATATCATAAAGCATACTTTATAATTGTTAATAGGAGCAAGAAAAATTGTTAGACTTGCCTTTATATACATGCATGCCAAGTTTGATATATGAGATTCGGAAACCTTTCATTTTTTTAACTTCACTAGCTATTACTTTAATTTGGGGTGGCTGGTGTCCACTACAACTTTTACTGCTTGCTTGATATAGCAAGAACTTTAGGCCAAGCTGTGACATTTGCAATCCAAGCATTAGCATGGAGGCGGGAATCAAAGTGCTTCTTCACCGGACTTTCGACAACAACTGAACGTTAGGGAGGTTATGCATATCTGCCACAGTGAAGCAGTCACAAATCAAGGATTTCGACTAAGCCAGACAAGCCATGTAAACACCAAGACCTTGCCCAAGCTGCGGCATCGGCTTGCCTGGGCATGTTAGCGCTGTGCCCTTGTCTGTATATTGTTCGGTGATGTATTGGGTAATCGCCTTTGGTTCCGCATCCCAAAACGCCCAAAACATAAGTGCCAATTAATCATACTAGTTAAAATATAATAGCACATCTAAAAGAATACACGCAGTAAAATATCGATATGTTTGAAACTTACCAAAAAGCTGCCAATCTCTCCTTGTTCAGAAGCTGGAACTTGTCAAAATGACTGCATCAACCAAACAAGATTATATTAGATTTAACAAGAAACTTTTTACATCTACTAATTTGACCTGAAATAGTGAGTATTATGTCAAAAATAAAATGTTTTCTTTAGCCACTTACAGCTTACATCCTCTTGATAGTTTAGTGACATCGTCTTCTTGTTGTGGATAGATTAGCCGTCACCATATCATTCCATGTCCCTATCAAGAATAAATACATGAGAATTCATATTATATATTTAAATTGAATAATACAATACCGAAGTATCAAATTCAATTGTAGTGTACAATCCATTTCATGATATTTGTTAAATACGTTTCCAATTAGTTCACTGACAAAGTATTTATTACAAAGATGAACATTTGGCAATCTTCAAAGAAAAAATGCATTGATCACAGGGGCATTTTAGATTGAAGTGAAGAAATTAATTACTAGTATATACGTAAACATAGATTCTTCTCTTTCTTTTTGACTCCTGATCACGGTGTGCAAGACTTTTTCCAAGTAATATGGTATGTCAACCCACTTACATGCTATTCAGAGAACCACACATAAACAGTAGGTCCATGTTTAAAATTTCTTGTCAGATAACACTTGAGGCACAGAGAAAGCACTCAATCAGCAAGGGACAAAAAATGAAAAAGTAGCGTTGGCTAGTTTTGTTGATGGAAGGATTGCATTAAAAGATCAAAAACACATAATCAGCAAACTGCAAGAAAATATTAAAACATGTCATGAAAACATAAGGCAGGTTATTCCGATACAGGACATTAAGAAGGATCCCAATTTATGAAACTTACTTGCAGAATACGAAATAGCCTTTGCTTTAGATACTTGTTTTCACAAATATGTATCTTATATAATGATAAGCAAGAAATTTTTGTACTACCTGAAAACAGAGACATGTAGTTCAATAACTTTTAATGGAAAAAATTTAAGAATTCGTATGACAAGTAGTAAGCTCACCTGAAAAACTAATTCTAAGAACAACATTGCGAAATCATTTCCTCTTCTCCACTTGGTCAGGTTGTGCTATTCTTTCCCTGCTATGCACAAAGCAGCAAAGCCAATGTAACACTATTGAATTATTGATATTTTGTAGTAAAGGCAAACACATATATACAATCTTAAGCTTACATGCATCTTCAAGTTAAATGTTTGAGAGCAATCTTTCCACCACCTGCTTCTGCATCACCTGCGTCTTCAAGTTAAATGTCCAGGCACTCATCATTGACATTCTCAGAATCGGCGGCAACTGGTGGAGATGAGGTCTCAAAATTTTGATAAATTCTGATCTTAGGAATGCCAGAGTCTTTGACCCAATTCTCGGCTGCCTCAACTCGGTAACGTCTTCTTAATATAGGACAATCGTAAATGTACAATTCCTCCAATGTTGTTGATTGCAGAAGGTAGTTTGGCAATGTCTTTAATTTAGGACACTCATCAATAGCCAAAGAACGAAGAGATGGCAGGATTTTGATATCTTCTTCCCCTCCGTCACAAGTCCCACTATCCCACTCTTCCCATTCTTCCAATGACCTAAACCAAAGAGATTGCAATTTGGGAAAGACAACAACTGATGATGATGAAGATGACAATGAATTATCACTTTCCAGTCCCAAAAATTCACCACCCACCTTCTTCAAACCATTGATAGATTCAATAGAAAGTGATTCAAGATATGGCAGTTTCCCCAAACACAAACTCTCTATACTAGACCAAGATGAGAGCAATAAAATCTTTAACTTTGTTAAGGAAGTCAACCACTTGAGAGATAAATGATTGCCACCACAGAAACCTAATAGCATCAATTTCTCTAAATTTGGAGGAGGTTGGAAGTCTTCGAAAGCTTCTTCATTACTCACATTTGATGACAACTCTACTCCCAACACAAGGAGTTTTCTCTTATTCTTCAATTCTGCCATATTAATCTCACCCAGGTTCACCCCACTGCATTTAATGTAGAGAGGCCCTCCAAGGTGATGCAAGTTTCTTAGACATTCAAACTTACATGCTTCCTTATCCCCACTCACAACTACTTGCCGTAATGTCCTCAAACTAGTTAATCTTTCTATTCCTTTTGGCATATATCTACACTCTTCAAAACTCCCATAGTTTATTAAATGCCTCAAGTTGTCTAATTGTCCTATTCGTTCCGGTAGTTTATTGAGATTTTCACAATCACTAACATTCAAGGTTTGTAAGTTACATAATTCACACACAACTTCAGGTACTTCTTTGATACCATGATTATTTGATATGTCAAGATACCTTAGATGTGTCAATTTTGATATGCCACTCGAAACATCTTTAATTGATGTGTAACTAAGATCCAACACTCTTAAACATGTGTAATGGTCATAAAATTCATCCAATGGCTTACTTTCAGTGGCTAATAAAAGGCTACGCAATTTATTTTTATCAAATGGAGGAAACGAGGCATCTCCTTTGAATATTGTCATTGCATGGCGAGCTTTTCTTGAATGAGAGCTTAGCAAGAATGTTTCCTTGTTGTCAACCTCTATACTATAAAATTCATTCTTTGTGAGATATTGAGCCAAGTCATGCACCATGTCATGCATCTTGCAACTTTTTATGCCTTCACTATCATCATCTCTTTCAAAATCTTGAAAAAACGAGCGGATTGCTAATTTTTCAAAATATTCTTCACCAACTAACTCCATATCTTTGTTTTGTTTTGGCCTAAGATAATCATGAGCCATCCA
Source organism: Nephelium lappaceum (assembly GCA_021234005.1). Taxonomy (NCBI): domain Eukaryota; kingdom Viridiplantae; phylum Streptophyta; class Magnoliopsida; order Sapindales; family Sapindaceae; genus Nephelium; species Nephelium lappaceum. Next base: position 12,855,503 of record CM037997.1, on the reverse strand, counting down.
CAATTTGATCAATAGATCTTTTTCTATTTTATAGTCCTTAGGAAATATGGCACAATACAAGAAGCATCTTTTTAATTCAGAGGGCAAATCAAAATAACTTAATAATAATGGTGCAAAAATCTCCTTTTCTGCATCTTCTTGTTCCCATGTTTCGCTATCCAAGACACATTGCCACTCTTCAATTGTTTTTTTAAAGCGTAAAAGACTCCCTAAAGTCTTGACAACAAGAGGCAAGCCCTTACACTTCTTTACAATTCTCCTACCGACATCTTCTAAGTTTGGACACTCTTCACTGCTTCTTCCATAAAATGAAACTTGACTAAACAATGACCAACATTTTTCATAAGATAATGCCCCAACTTCAATGAAGTTGGTGCTTCCTATCACCTTAGCCACATTCATCTTACGTGTGGTCACCAAAATTTTACTTCCTTTGGAACCATAATTAAGAGAGTTTCTTAACTGTTCCATTTTTTTAGAATCTTCCGTCCACACGTCATCAAGGACAAGAAGATATTTCTTGTCTTTAATGGACTCCTGTATATTTTTTAAGACACTCTCATATTCACTTACGTTTGGTGCAGCGTTTCTAAGGGATTCAAGGATTGCTTTGCCAATCCTTATCTCATCAAAAGGATCAGAGACACACACCCATATTCTTATGTCAAAGTGGGAAGTCACCTCATGATCATTAAAAACTAGTCGAGCAAGAGTAGTCTTTCCAATTCCTCCCAGCCCTACAAGGGAAATGGTAGGAATGGATGTTGGTCCACAACTACTCTCACTCAACAACAAGTTTGTTATTGCCTTCTTGTCATCATCTCTACCATGAATCACTGATTCATCTATGAAAGAGGTAGTTATTTGTCGTTCTACTTCCCTTGAGCTCGGGATTGAGCTCAAGTGGAACCTATTTTTTTCCATAGCAATAACATCTAATGCTTTATTTAAATCTTCTATCTTCTTGGCAATGTCATGACGTGTAACAACTTGCCTACTACAAAAGCTGTAACAGGTGATGAGTGAACATACCTTTCTCACAAGCTTGGAAGCATTTTCATCAGCTTCCATAAGTCGTCGTTTTTGAATGGCCGTGTTCCACTCATCCAACACATCTTCCATGTTGTAGGAAACCTCTTTGAGCTTCTCTAACCAATCTCCAACAGCTGTCTGCTTGACTTGTTTGCACTCTGCATCTTGAAGCACTGATTCAATGGCCTGAAAATTACTGGTGAGCTTGTTCACTTCTTCATCAACACCCAAAACCAGTCTTACTTCTTGTTCAACCTGTTGCTGAAGGATCGAAGCAAGCTGCTTTAGGATTGTTGAAACAACAGCTTCCGCCATATTTGATCACACAAAGACGAAGGAATTGAAATTAGGCTGTAGTAAAGTTAGGTTGTTAAAAGGCTATCGACTGCCTTCAATTAGGTTCCATATCTGTTCAATATTAAAATGATTAAATTGACGAAGTTGACGTGGACTTACCACCCACACTCTTTGACATTTTGAAAATAAGAAAGGAAAATTACTAAAAAACAAAAAAAGCTAGCTGGAATCCATTTTACGTCACATAAAAATATTCAAGGCTAAATTTAATTGGATAATGACAACAGTGATTAGCATAGGTTAAAAAGATGAGACTACTACACCACCTAGAATAAAATGAAATCAAGATTCCCAAAAATACAGCAAATCTCATATGATGACGATGATGATAAAAAAGAAAAAAAAAATTGTGTAATGGATATATGTATAGCGTAAATGGGGTGAAATAGCACCAATGTACTGTGTTTATATTTAACTAGCAGTAAAAAACTGAGTTGAGTTTTATTAATATCTACTTAGATAAAAAGACATTAATTGTAGAACCAAGAAACTCATGTTTCTATGATAAACAACATTTTCCAGATGATTAGTGTTTTAAAATTAATAGTATTTTTAGATTAATAATATTTTTGGATGAATAGTATTTTTAGATAAATAGTATTTTCAGATAAATAGTATCTATATGAATAGTGATTTTTCGAAAAGTGGACCTCGCAAATCAAAAAATTCATAATAAGTAATAGAGTCTAAGGAAACTGAAACGGATAAAAAATAAGTCCATTTGAGTAGATTTTAAGAGCTTCAGAGACAATCGGACAAAAATACCCTTAATAGAAGAATAATGAATATTGTTGATTTTAAATCTATTTGAATTTTTTTTCAAAACATGGAATTGAGAGCTAAATACTCAATTAGAGTATTACATGGTCAATTTGATGGTTGGATGACCATAGAATATTTTTGAAATTTATTTAGGTAAGAATGTGAAATTAATGCCTTAAGGGCAAAATTGACTTTTGACAAGTATGACCCATATTAAGTTTGATTATATTAATGGTGAGTGAATTGATGGGTCATTAAGGAGAACAAATCAATGAGTGACACATGTAAAAGTGATTTTTGGATTAAATAATGGTTACGGGTTGAAAATGTAATATACCAATAAAAAAGTAGGGATGTAAAATTAAATTTTGTAACAAAATGATGAAAAAAAAAAAGTGAGTGGCGTGCATGAAGAAAGAAAAGAGAGATAGTGATATTGTTTTATAAAAAAAGAAAGAAATGAAATGACTAGTGTCAAATGTGGAGGTATGAGATGGTTAGATAAGCATGCAGCAATAGTGAACAAGACAAAAGTAAATCACTAAAAGTCACAGAGATTGAGGTGGTCGGTCACCATATGCAATAAATATATATATAAATTGACAGTGACACAAAATAAGCAAACACAGAACCAAAGAAATTGCAGCCCAAAAAAAAAAAAAAAAAGAAAAGGATACAAGATGAGCATGAATTAGGAGTAAGGCGGTGACACAATAATGAATATAAACATATATATGTACGTGGTGACAAAGTCAGAAACAAGCACAGAACCGGGCAGCAAGGAAAGAAAAAAAATGGCGAGAGGAAGAAGAATAAAAAAAAAAAAAAAAAAAGAAAAGCTGAGGATTCAAGGTAAATGCATCATTCTCTTGCTCTTGTTTTTATCTCTATACACTCAAGAAAAAGTGAGGAGGAATTGATAAGTTTGTAAAAGTTAATTTGATGTTAGTTTAGTGGTTAAATGGATGAGTTTTTATGAGTTGATGATATACTGTTTAATTGATGGTATTTTTGACATTATAGTAGTAAATTATCATCAAATCAAGCTTGGAAGTGAAAGGAAACTTGAAGCAAGTAATAACCCATTTTATTAGTAAAGTAAGAGTTAGCTTTTTGATATAATTTTGTTAAATAAATTTAATTGGTTTGATTTAAAAATATTAAATGATTATATGATGAATTTTGATGTGGTTGATGATCATGGAAATGAAAGAAAATGCTTTGAATGTGTGGGTATGCATGTATGGTATCTACAAAAAAAAATGATATCCTGAGAAGAAACTAAATAATCTCCAAATCAATTACTTTCGACTCGAAAAATCTTTCGCTACCATATTAAGTTGGTTGCACACTGATAGCTAAATGTCCGTCTTAGAATAGTTACTGAGACCATATTACTGTCGTCTTCGAATATCTACAATATACGACCAACAAGTTAATAGCTAATTCCATAAAAATTTGTCCCCAATTTTTTACCAAAGAAGTTGGGCATGCTATTTGGAGACGAAAAACAATGATATTTAATGGTATGTTTCAAAATGCAATAGCTATGGATATTTGGCTACAAACATTATCGTCTCCAATTTTTGTCAAAGAGATTGGGTATGCTATTTGGAGACAACAAAAGTAGTCTACAAAGGTATTATTCAAAACACAAGTTATATATACATTTATTTGGCTACTAACATTTTGGTCTCCAATAAGTAATACTAATATTTATGAACATTATTTCGAGACCAAACTCTTGGTAGACAAATTCTTTATATTTTCATGATTCATTGTGAGACAAAATGTTTGATTTCCAAAGCCATTATTTTGAAATATCATCTAATGATGAAATTCTTAATGGTTAACGATAAAATTTTTGATGGTAAATGATTAGTTTAGATATTTATTAATATGTTTATTTTAACATTAGTTAATTTCTATAATGTTTTAGTTTTGATAACAATAGAGAATTAAATATATTAAAAGAAGATATTTAAAATTTGCATTCAAATTGCTAAAAGAGATATAACTCTTTTACAAATGATCAAGATGGAACACAATAATACAGTAGAAAAATCACTATAAAGTAAAGAAAAGAAAATTTTTTGCACCATATTATCAAACATAGTTATATTTCGTATGATGTCTATGACAATTCGCAAAAGGTGACAATTAAAAGATAACTACGAGGTTGCAAAAAAGCTACATAATAAAATAAAGTATGATACTAAATTTATTGTTCATAACAAAATCACAAAAAGTATTCAAACTAACCAAATCAAAGGTTAAACACTTAGCATACGGAGGCACCACAAAAGCCCCCATAAATTGAAGAGAAAATGTGCTCAAACTATCAAGTTGAGAACTTGTTCATGAACTCCAAATCTATATTCAAAAAGCATCCCTAAGGGATAAGTATTGTCCCTGATCTCGGTCATTATTGCAATTATGATTAATAAGCAAGCGTTGGCAGCTTCTTTGAAGTCCTGAACATCACTCTCCTTACCTTCATCACTATTAGTCCAATGCCCTGAAAAGTCATAGGATAAAAATAGGGCTACAGACAAAATTAAGGATAAAAATACATGAAGGAAACATGAAATAATAATACAAGATAGCTGAGAAGTAACTAGTGCCAAAACATAAGATCGCCTCAACTCTATTAACCATTACAGACATTTGTTAGGAGCGATTTATTGAAGTAGAAAAAAAAGCTAGTTGTATAAATGCTTCCAGGATTAGTACCTCAACAAGTTTGTTTTTTGTTTTATAGGATTATACTTCTGTTTAAGAAATATTTGGTTTAGTACAAATAATTTTGAAATCATCCAAGAAACGAAAGAAACAAACCTTAGCTCCTTGTCCACCTTCTCTTTACCATATTCCTCATACCTGGGATTAAAATAATGAAAGAAAGTCCAAGCAATCATCATAGGAAGACAATCTAATTTGAAATATATAGAAGAATTAGAACTGGAAAGAATTTATAAGCCTCTAGCCTTGTTTTGGAGAAGTTTTGGCTTAATAGTGGGCCTTATTGAAGGCCTCAATAGGCATCGTAACAAATTTAAACATAGAAAAGGCATGATTGTGCTTGTTTATGCAAAAGATAGCTATCAGACCTGATGCACAATCCAGCTATCAGACCTGATGCACAATCCACACCAAAGACAACAACTATATGCCCAACATGCGCCTTTTGAATGTCCTGTACATAAAAAGTAAGTAAACCAAAACAGAAAATTAATCTAGTTGGACAACTCTATCAACATAAATGAGAAATCAGAACATTCAAGACCTAAGACAAATGCAATTAAGCCAACAACAATCTTCCATTTCATCTATATATATATATGTATATACACACATATATATGAGCTAAGACAAATGCAATTTTTGAAGTGAAGAATCTGCAAGTGCAGTGTTGCAAAATGAATATAATATTTTCATTTCATTCAAAGCACATATGAGGAAGCACACCATTTTCTTTAAGCACAATAACCAGTGCTACAATTGCTGAAACCATGGTTGTACAGAGTTTTATAAAACAGGATTGTTTTCTTTCTTGTGAAACCTATAGCTAAACAAGATTTTCTTTGTAATGACAACAAGAAACCTGCTTTATTCTCAGGAATTGAATTTTACGACAGATAATTCTAATGGAAGAAAGTCTAAATTTTTAAGCAGTCAACCTCCCCTTACCATAGATTTGACAAATCAATGATCTTATAGCGAATGAGTATACTTTCTTCAACAGAGAAAGGAATTACTTGATATACCATTTGAATAAGCAACTATGATCGAGATTATAATTTTCGTACATATTCAGCTAGCTTCCTTTCCAAAATCAATTAAATTCAATGATGTTATTTGAAATAAATCGTGCAATTAAACAAGCTATAAGATTCCACCCTTACAAGAAACTATGATTATCATAGTAACCAACAGCAGCACAAGTAAGGACTTATCACTATAAATTTGTTGAATCACAAATAAGTCTCCAGGACAACGATGCCAGATAAGATAGTTGATCTAATAGTTTTCTTCCACTTAATAATCTACTAGATTGAAATATTAAATTTAATTACAAATGACTCAAAGCACCCCTGATAAAAAAACGTATCCAAAATACCAAATCTCTGCCAAAAAAAGAAATATAAACCAAAAACTAAAAGAATGAGACATATAAAAGTTTTTCTTTTTAAGAAGAAAAAGAAAGTAAATGAAAAACCTGGTGATTTGAGCTTCAATCCAAAGTAAAACTTGGTTCCACTTCCACAACCGCAAAAACATAAACCCCAGATACAAAACAGCCTTAGTTACATGGTGTGGATACAATAAATTAATCCTACACATGTATCCACACCATGCAACCAAATTGAAAACCCACGCAAAAAAAAACCCAGCAGATTCATATAAATCAACTAAAACAAAAAAAATAAATAGAGCTAATCAAAATGACGGTCCAGGTATAAAGAAGAAGCAACCTGCTACACTGACGAAAAGGAGATCTGAACGGCAGATCTTAATGGCAAATCTGAACGGCAAAATCAAGCACCCAGTTAACAACTGACGGCAGATTTGAACGGAGGAAAAGAAAAAATGAGAAGAGGAAGAAGAAGAAGGGAAAAAGAAGCGGCGTACCTGGTCCGGCGGTGCGGAGGAAGAAGATAAAGGGCTCGAACGGCAGCGGAGAAAGGGAGGCAGTTTGGCGGTCTGGCAAAGATGATGAGAAGAAAAGAAAGAGAGGAAGAAGAAAAAGAAAAAGAAGAAGATGAAGGGCCGAAAGCGACAGTTGTGGGAGAAAGTGAGGGAAGCGGCAACTGAGCAAAAGTGGAGGGCTGCACGGCTGGGGCACGTAGGTTTTTATCTTAGGTTCTTATCTCACTTATAACGTAAAAACTAAGTGGCGGACAGTACTCCCGCCACATGAAAAAATTAAACACATATTTTTAAGTAATAAATTTATATTATTTATAATATCAAATAATTTATATTTAATTTCAGTAAATAAAATGATTAAAAAAAAACTATTTATATTAAAATATAAATATTGGAAAAATAATTTAAGTATTCAATATATAATTCTCAAAGATATCAAATTTATTTGTAAATAATTATTAAATTTAAAATTTTTTCCATTAAGACATATATATATATACCATTTTCTAATTTCCAATTTTATAATTTATTATTAGTAAAAATATATTACCAATCTACTTAATAATTGAGGTGATAAAGATTAGGATGACAGTAGGACGGTTTTGGCAAAACCTGCACCCGTATATTATTTTGAGTACAGTTTATCAAAATAAATACAAATATCATATATAAATTAATGTATGTATGTGTGTGTATGTGTGTATAATTTCATTGGTTCACAAGTGTAGGTGCAGATTTTTTTCGCACCTGTACCCACACCCAAACCCGCATTAGGAGTGGAATTTCACATCTAAATTTGCCCATGAACCCACTTAATAAAATCAACACTCACCCACAAACTCATTTAATAAAATCAAGCACCTTCCAATTATGGGTGTAAATCCATAGATTCACAAGTTTGTAGGCGAAATTGCCATATTTAAATAGGATAAATCACTCTCAACATATAATATGCGAGTAACACAATCTTCATATCATTCATCTATATTCAATGTAATAAATTAAGGTAACTAAGTCAATATGTGATAGGCAAGTAATAATTTATATTTATACTAGTGATTGATCTTAATCAGCAAACCTTTTATTTGCTTAGTGTCAATTTTTTATTTTTTTAAGAAAATCAAAGTCAACATGTGCGATATGACTTTTGTCAAATAAGATTTAAAAATGGATAAATATTATATTTTTTGAAACCTAAATGCATATTAATAATAGCACCTTATTCTCATCAAATTGTAAATCAAGAAACTCTAGCATATGAGTTAGTTAATTAGTACACAAATTCAGTGCCCATTGATTAGATGGAACCCAAATTATTTAAGAAATGAAATGAAGATCCAAATAAACTTGTAATAGGCCAAAATTAAAATTTTTGTAACCATATTACACATTGAATTTTATAATATATGTATATATAATATCGATTCGTTTAATCACCAATTTACAGGAGTATGCAATTGATCTATTTTTCATCCACATTAAATCGAATTTAAAAATATATCTCAAACTCATTCTTTTATTATATTAAATTTTGTCATTCAATTGAGACCAATATTTTGGTATAAGAAACAAAGAAAAAAATATAATCATTTGGCTACTACAATCTTGCGTCTCCCATTGTTCACCAATTATTAACTTCCTTGAAGTTTCTTGTGCTTTTGGGACCAATAATTCAGTCTCTAAAGAGAGAATAACTTACCATGTTTTTGGCTACTAAAATATTTGTCTCCTAAGACACTTTTAAATCAAGAATCTTAATTCAAATATTTATCTAAGAAAATCCAAAATTGGCACAATATTTTGGCGGGGATTAAATAATATTTGGCTACCAAATTATCTTCGTAGTAGAATGCTTGCTACTGAGATGAAATTTATAGTCTCCAATGTCTCAAGCAAATGAAAATTTATATATATGGAGACAAACATCAAATTGCGTTATTAAAAAATTTGTTTGGACTAAATTTAAGTTAGACTCAAAAGGTAACTAGTATTTAGAGACAAAATATCAAATCGTAGTAGAAAACAAGTTTTAGAGACACATTATTTCGTCTCTAAATGTTCTCCCAAGCTAATGGTGAATTTAAAATCTAGGTCTATGTAGACGAACACTAAAAATCTTTGCTAAAAGCTTCTGTCAAAGACAAAAATCGAATTGGACTCAAAGTATAACCAACATTTGGGTACTAAATAGGTATCATAGTAGATTGCTCCATTTAGAGACGAACTATATCGTCTCAAAATGTCCCCTAAGTCAACAGTCCTCCCATCGAACAAAAATTCAAATCTACTCAGACAAATAATAAAATGTGTTGCTAAAAGCGTTATTTAGAGACTAAATATCTATGCGACTCCAAATGTATAGTATCTAATATTCACATTTCTTGTAATGGGTAAAGAGAAATTTGGTGATATAATTAGATTGATTTATGATGTTTGATGAAATTACATGAGATTTCATATGATCTTAAGTTGAATTGTGAAAAGAGAATGAAAAGAATGGATTGTAATGCATGATGATGATTTTCGGCTAGAATGGGGTGTATGTGTGTTTGAATTGATTTTTGATGCTTGATATACTTGTGTGATGTTTTGGCATGAATTTGAGCTAAGACGTATCAAAAGAATGAAAGAAAAATGGAGATGGAATAACTTTGGGTATTGGTTCGGCTATGGTATGGATTTAGTGTTTAAAATGTAACTTGATCATGTTGATGAGTTTTTATGATAATATGGATGTGTTTAAGTGTGTTTGAATGAAAGAAATGGATGGAAAAACGATGTGGATATGAAATCTCAAATTTGGGTTGGATATGTGGAAATGGTGAAATTCTAGTATGGTACTTTAAGTTGAATCTAAGGTGTGATTAACATTACTTTCAAATGAACTAGTTATGATAGAATTTTAATGTGATAGGTGAAAAAATTAAGGAGACAATGGAGTGAAGGTTGAGGGGCAAGCTACTAATTTATGAGTCATGTGAGTGTAATTGATTTTATAAATGTTGATTTCATTTTTGATGTGTATTAATTATTTTTCATGAGTGTCAAATGATTTGAGAATGTGGTATGGTTTTATTTAAATACTAGTATGTGCACATATTATGTACATGCTTGAACATGACAAATTTTATTCATGAAATTATGAAAATATGAAATTAAATTTAATGCAATTCAAGATGATGCTTGTACGTGATTACAATTGTTGAAAAAAAAATGAAATTGAATCGTGAATGGCTTGAAAAATATAGTTTTCAAACACCAATGGATTACCCCATGTTTATACTATGGAATTGACGGGTATGAAATGAAATGAATGAATTATGAGACCCGACCGGAATACCCCTACGTGTATGGCAAATGTTGGGAGGGCATGTCACTAACATAAGGAAATTGAGTCTGTTAGTCAAGTCGTGTCGCCCTCTATGCGTGTGGGGTATTATCTCACTTCATGTATGTACTATGGATTAGTTCCGCTACGTGGTTGTGAGATGTCTCATGGATATAGATATTGTCACGTGAGGCTATGACCAACTGAGGATGGTGGTTCGTCCCGTCCAGCACTGTGGATGGTGGTTTGTCCCGTTCAATATGCGTGACCATGATATGCTGGGGATGGTGGTTCGTCTTGCCCAACGCCAGTGACCATGTCAGTTAGGGATGATGGTTCATCCCGCTCGGTACTGGGGATAATGGTTTGTCCCGTCCAGGTCATGTTATGATGCTCTCTGGGTTCCATTGGTAGAGTTTCAGCAATACATGGAAATGTTTTTAAATGTTACATGATTTAAAAATGTTATGAATTATTTTGGCATTTTACAAGTTTATGCAAGAATTGAAAACTATCATGATTTTTATGCATGAATTTAAATTTCAAAGTTTGCTTATGAAATGGTTAAAGTTATGTTTTGATTACGAAACGTTTAAGAGATATATATATATTTTTTAAAGGTTCTCGGGAGTTATATTTTCGAAAAGAAAACCCTTAAATAGAAGAAGCTTAACACTCATTGAGCTCTTTTAGCTCACCCTTCCATAATTTTTTGTTTTAAAAACCTCCCCAGATGCATGGATCAGTGATCAGGGTGCTTGCTCCCCTTCATCGGATTAGATGGGCTGGATATAAATAATGCTCTGTGAAGTCGCATGTATTGCATGGTTGGATTAAATTGAAATTTGGAGTAAGAATGTAAATGGAATGATTTTAAGGAAAATTTTATGCATATGTAAAATGTAAATAGTAAGATTACATGTAAAGGTTTTTGATTTTGTACATGAACGTGTGTTTCTAAAGTTGAAAATGATTTTATTGAATTAGTTCTATTGTGGTTAGGAATTGGTTTTGAGATGGACCGAAGGTCCAAAATGGTAGTGCAGATTAATGATTGAAATTTTGAAGTGCTAATAAATTGTTTCAAGTGATTTGCAAGATTTGAAAATGTTGAAAAACAATCGTTGTGCTGTCAAAATTTTTGGAAAACCTAAATTGTGGAAAAGGAGAATTCTATAGTTATAATTTATAAGATTATGAAAGGATTTAAGTTTCAGGGCTTGCTTCACGAAATATCTTTTAGGTCTTGCTAGTTAGAGTTCAAAAGGGTTCCGTAGGGTGTCCGACGGGTATTTGGGCTCCGTGAAGAGAAAGTTTGAGGCAAGTCTCGTTACTAATACCTTTCTTTAATAATAATAATAATAATGAATCATTTTCATTTTTCCTTTTTCATCCCAAAACATTTTGTCTCTTTCTCTACCATCTCTCTCTCACTCCTCCATCTCTCTTTTTCTCTGTCATTATCTCTCTCTCACTCCTTCATCTCTCTTTTTCTCTGTCATAATCTCTCTTTGACTCCTCTATCTCTCTCATTTCTCTCGTTGTCTCCTTCCCACATCCTCTTCCATCGCCATCGACCAACCTTGCAATCACCGTCGACGAACCCTTAATCATCTCTTCCTTTTTTCCATGGCTTTGGGGTCTGGTTCTGACAAGATTTATCCCAACTCCTATCTCAAGTTTAGGAGGATCCTATGAAAACTGGAGTTTGTCTGATTGAAATATGGATTTAATGAAAATCATTTAGAAAAATCATCGTAAATTTCATAATTACATTATAAATATAAATTGAAAAAATTGAAAATTTTTACAATTCTCATGCTGGATGGACCCATAGACTGAATATATAAAATATTTATAGAATACTTGGAAAAGATATTTTATTTGTAAAAGTATTTTGAAACACATTTAAGAAATAATATATAGAAATGCAACTGTTCAGCATCATGTAGCCTTTCTCACAATCTGTAATAATCTACACAAACTTGTGACGGATATCTGAAAAAATGGATTTTATAAAAGAGTGAGCTCTAATGCTTAGTGAGTGAATATAACTTTCTAAAAAAATATTTCCAACAAGCCATAACATATTTCTAGTAATAATAAATAATTGGGTAAAAATCATTTTGGTCTCTAAGTTTTTGAAAAGAGTCAAATTCTTAACTGTGTTTTGGAAAATGACGAAATCAACCCTGACGTTTCAAAAAGTGTCAAATTAGTTCTCCCTCATTAGTCAATTGATGGTCAAACCTAATGGACGGAATGGTGTGCAGGGGTAATTTTGTCATTTCTAATCATAACTCAGGATTTTGACACGTGTATGAACCGGATAATTTTTTTTTTTTTAAAAAAAAGGAAAATAAAAAAAAAAAAAAAGAAAGGAAAATAAAACATTAAAAGACTAAGATATCCCTCGGCCAAACAAAGAATCAAAACCAACTCCAAGGAAAGACTATCCCCGGCACTACCACTACCAGCCAAACGAAGAGTCACTACAACAAAAAAGCGCAACTATTCCGGAGTATTCATACCGGGCATTAAAAGCCCGGTATGGATACTAAGATTAAATTTTAAAAAAAATAGAAAAACGGGTTATCCATACCGGGCGGGTCGCGCCCGGTAAGGAAATAGAATTATCCTTACCGGGCGGGTCGCACCCGGTAAGGATAATGGATTAGCCTTACCGAGCGCGACCCGCCCGGTAAAGATAATAGTCGCGCCCGGTAAAGATAATCCTATTATCTTTACCGGGCGGGGGTCGCACTCGGTAAGGCTAATCCAATTATCCTTACCGGGCGCGACCCGCCCGGTAAGGCTAATCCATTATCCTTACCGGGCGAGACCCGCCCGGTATGGATAACCCAATTTCCTTACCGGGCGAGACCCGCCCGGTAAGGAATTATGGGTTTTTTTTGCTCTCCCTCCCACTCACCTCTTCCCCCATTTTTAACTTTCTTTTCTCTCTCTTTCTCTCTCTCTCCCAACCTCTCCCTCTCAACCTTACAGCCGACGTGCCTCCCCCTTCGCCGACTGGTCATCGCTCCGGGAGCTTGCCGTTTTCTTCGCTGTGCGCCGCCGTCCGCAGATCTGGTTATTGTTCGCCGTTCTCTTCGCCGTGCGTCGCCTTCCGCAGATCTGCTTCTTCTTCTTCTTCTTGTTCGCCGTGTTGTTGTTGTTGTTGTTCGTCGTTGTTGTTGTTGTTCGCCGTGTTGTTGTTGTTGTTGTTGTTGTTGTTGTTCGCCGTGTTGCTGTTGTTATTGTTGTTGTTGTTGTTGTTGTTGTTGTTCGCCGTGTTGTTGTTGTTGTTGTTGTTCGCCGTTCTCTTCGTCGTGCGCCGCCGTCCGCAGATCTGGTTGTTGTTGTTGTTGTTGTTGTTGTTGTTCGCCGTGTTGTTGTTGTTGTTGTTGCTGTTGTTGTTCGCCGTTCTCTTCGTCGTGCGCCGTTCGCCGTTCTCTTCGTTGTGCGCCGCCGTCCGTAGATCTGGTTGTTGTTGTTGTTGCAGTGATTGTGATTAGCCTTTTCGTTGTTGGTGTTGTGCTCTCCTAGGTACTAATGTGGCCACTGAAAAATGAAATGGACACTGAAAATATCCATACCGGGCACCTGCCCGGTATGGATAATGATTATCCATGCCGGGCACGTGCCCGGTATGGATAATTCAAGTATCTATACCGACGGTTTCCATGCCGGGCACGTGCCCGGTATGGATACTCAACCATACCGGGCATTGCCCGGTATGGATGAGCTGTTTTGTTGTAGTGAGTTAAAATCGTCATGGTTGCTTTCACCATCACGGCACCACTACCAGTAGCAACACCACCTACTTCCACTTAACCACTAAAACGACACCGTATCTCTCCTCCTCTGGGTTCTTCAGATGCCTCCATTTCCGCTAACCACTTTTCCTTCTCTCTATTTCCTTTATCGTCGCATGATTTTGTTTGATTTTTCACAGTCGAATCATATTCTTACTACTATGATCAAATCTTGTGCCGATTTATCGGCTTTGAAAGTGTGAAATTTCATGTAAAAGTTGGTGATTTGGGTGTTATGAGAAAGGTGTTTAATCACTGATAGAACTAGAGCCAGTGGTTTTCAATGCAAGAGATTTTGTTTCATGGCCATAGGTTTGTTTGAAGCCGATTTTAGATTTCAGCTTCTCTTCGTATCATCAAACCATCTTTGAATTGTTTGAGCAACTAGTGCCAAAATAAAACTGGGGTGTTACCATTTGCTAAATGCTTTGTTGATGTATGAACTGTTGTGATTTGCAAAATATTAATCCAATGGCTAAAGGAAATTTTTCTTATTTATAAATTTATTTTATTTTAGGGTTTAGTTTTAATTTTTATTTTATTAATTTTTAACTAATTGTAATTTTTAGTTTTATTAAGGGTAAAACAGTCATTTTATGTGTTGTAACTAAAGTGAGGGGCAAAAGAGTCATTTTTTACTTTTTGTTTAGTTTGACCATTAGTTGACTTACAAGAAGAATTAATTTGATACTTTTTTGAAACGTTAAGGTTTATTTCATCATTTTCTTAAACATATTTATAAATTTGACTCTTTTCCAAAACTTAGGGACCAAAATGATTTTACCATAAATAATTCTCATATAATAATAAAACTATAAATTTGTATGAATTATCATTATATATTTAATCAAATATATTCTGAAACTATTATCTATATAAAACTTTTCTGAAAACAATAAGAAATCATTCTAAATCTTATTTATAAAACATAAGCTTATCTTATCAAACTTTTTTGAAATCTTTTTTTAAATACTGTATAGGCTTCTCTGGTTTAACCACCATGCTTCAAGCCTCCATTGGACTTTTATCCATGGACTTATGGCTCTTATACACATGTGATCCTTAGTCTCACAATAAAACTATAAACATTTGTAATATGAAAATTTACACCAACTAGTACTTAGAGAAATCTGTCATACATGGTGGAGATACTCAACACACACATAAAGCGAGAGATAATATCTGTCATCATGTGCTGAGCGACATAATAACTCTCCAGACATTTGTTATACACATGTTGGGCGAATCTAAGTTTCACACATGTGTAGCCTCTCTGACCATTAAAGGGGAGAGTACAATCTTGGTGTTCTGAAAACACTTTCATTTTCTTTTCAAATCTTAAACAATTTCAGTATACAAATATAAATAAATCGCTTTCTGAATGTATATGTAACTCTAAATAAATACTTTTCTTTACAAACAAATAAATATATATTACTTAAAATTTGCTGAAATCTTTCTTATCATAAAGTCAAACTACTAACATCAAATTTTGGTTAAAATTCTAATACAATATATATATATGATAAATTCTCATGTCAATCATAAAACATAATTGATAATCCAAACGTAAATCATAATTCATAATTTATAAAATCAATTAACTAATTAAAATATTTACTTCCAATAAATAATAAAAAGCCGAGGTATAAACAAACATAATTAAATCGATTTGATTAAAATAAAACTATCCACTAATAGAACTTTTTTACTTAAATTTGGATCTAAAACGGATTCCCATATTATTTTTTATAATCCTGGATCCACCCCAAAAGCACATAAAACTCATGAACTTAGAATTTATAGCAAAAGTAACTAATTTTCTCGATTTCAAATCTTATTAAAATAAAAATAATTTTTTTGGATAAATCGGACGCCCAAATATTCAGATCATCCATACGAAATTTTCTTTTATGCTTATTCTCCCTCTTCTTTTTTTTCTTCTTCTTTTCTTTTTCTTCTCACCATTTTTCTTTCTTTTCTTGCTGCTCGATTTAGCCTCTTTTTGCTATATGGTTCGGTTATGTGTGTGTGTGGTGTGCTTTTAATTGAACATCAATATATAATAATCATCCATGTGATCCACACACACAAACACACACACTCTTTTCAATCTCTCTTTTGTATGCCAACTTACATATTTGACACTTGGCCCATTTCTTTGTTGCTTTAACTTTTCTTTTTTCTCAATTGTTTTTGTTATATCTCCATTTGTTTTTATCTCTAGCCCTCTCAAATTTATATATATATGTGTGTGTGTGTGTGTGTGACCGGTCCCACTCTCTCAATCTCTCATGTTTAAATCATTTTAACAACCACATCTTTTCTTTTTTTTCTCTTTTCTTTTCTTTTTTTTTCTCTTTTCTTTTCTTTTCTATGTCCACTAAATTTGCACCCCTTTGTACATATATCTTTTATGCTTGAAAGTAAATGAGTACGTTTAGTAGAAAAATGGGCCACACTAGTTTCCAATTTGGGTTCACTTAAATTTTGGGCTTTATAAATCATTGATTCAACTATTTTTATTACTTTAATTAGGCTTTTAATTTGAAATTTCTAATTGAGCCTCTTTGACTTATTCATATGAGTCTCACTGATGCTTTAATTTTTTAAAAAATATTTTACTGGATCTATTTGGATTCAGGCATTACAAGTGTGAACCTAGAAACAAATGGTTCTAGGTTGAACCCAGAACCAGATCTGGTTCTGGGTTCGTCATGGTTCAAATTTTATTTTATTTCATCCCCCTCTTTTGATTTTTTTTTTTTTTTTTGGATGTTGTTGATAGATGTAGTTATTGTTGATGTTGTTAATGATGTTATTGTAGGAGAATGGATGAAATGGATGGTTGATAATGTTGAAAACAATTGATGATGTTTTTTTTTTTTTTTTTGAAACTGAAGACAGTTGATGATGTTGAAGCCATATTTGCAGTGATTCAAAGATGCGATTTGCTACGACATATTTGCAGCAATTCAAAGATGCGATTTGTAGCAAATCTGATCCTAATAGAACTCAAATCAAAGAAAACAAAAATGAAAGTCGCATCCTAATAGGACTCAAATCAAAGAAAACAAAAATGAAAATGATGTATGCTTAAACAAAAATGAAAATAATGTATCCTTAAACAAGTTCTCATTTGGACACTATTGAGATAGATACAGATTGCACACTACTTGTGAGTTGTGACAAACACTAAACGTGTGTCCTATTAGGACGCGATTCAAATTGTGCTATACATAAGATGCGAGACATGATCCGTGTCCTATAGGATGCGGTCCGATGGCACTTCGGATCATGAACACAAAATTTGTGCCGGTTTTTTAACATTTTAGAGCAATGGTATTTTTGTTGTTAAAAAAATGAATAGTGAAATTGTGCAATAAAGACCCATTTCAGTTCTTTGGTATTAGTAAAATATGAGCTCAGTTTTTAGTACTAGGAAGAAAAGAAAAACCTATATTGTTCCAATAAAGCTTTGTGACAAAAGATTACTACATCTATAAGACTACTCAACAAAGTGTTTGAATGGAGAAAGAATTCACCCCAAACACATTCTCTTAGACTATTTATAAGATAAGTTTAGGTTTGGGTGATACTTGTAAGAAAAAAAATTATAGTAACTTGACCATTTATTATTTTTCATGATGATATGTCATTAAATTATCAAAAACTTAAGGAAAAAAAACAACAAGAGGATCCTAACTCATATGCATGATATGGAATTGAATCTTTATATACTTGGATAGAGACAACCACACATTAGTTCTACTTCTACAGATGTCACCAATGTCCATTTAGTTTATATTATCACATTATATTATATTTTACTTTATTTTTTAACTATTAATTATCATACTAGGTAGTCGACTAAAATATTCAACCCTATATATATATCGTCTACAATACATTTAGTATCATACACTTAAACAGTTTACATTCTAAAATTATTGATTGTATTTTATTATATCTGATTATAATTAAATATGATCAATTGTTGTAAATGTAATCTGACTTATTTAGTTATAATAAGATATAATAAAATATATTCAGTAATTTTATAATACAATCACTCATTTATAGTTATCAAGTGTGTCGATATCCAAATGTATCATAGAATATACCTATATAAAGGTCTTTTCAAGTCAGCAAATCATACCAACATCAGGGCAAAATGCCTTGAACTCTAGGATGGGGTTTAGTGGATCGCGTCAAATATTTGTATGATTAATTACTCGAGACATTTTTCAAAACTCCAATCATAATGCGAGTTTAGGATTCACTACACACTAATATCCTTGATCGGGTTTGACCAACGCCTACTTAATAAAAGACATAAACTTCCAAGGGTAATATGATCTTTTTCCATTTTAAAATTACTTGGACCCATCATAAATTGTGATGTCTACACTTTATATTTTAAAATAATTTAAATAATAATAATAATAATAATAAATTAAGAAAATTAAGAAACCAATCTACTCGCTTGATCTTCATTGCGGGTCTGCTGCCGACGGGAGCACCTCTTCCGGCCGCAGGGAGACCCATGGTGAAGATCCAGCAAAAGGACAGGTTTTTATTTTTTATTTTTTAGTTTTTGTTTTTTGTTTTAATTTAAATTAGTTTTTAATATAAAAGTGTTGATATGGCAATTTAATTTTGGTCCAAGTAATTTTAACACTGAAAAGACCGTATTACCCTTGAAAGCTTAAGTTTTCTGTCGATTTGGTCAGTCCCAGTAAAGGAAATTCGTCGCATTATGGTTGAAGTTTTGAAAAATTTCAGGATACTTCTGTGTAATTAATCCAATATTTATACCTGCATCTAAAAATACCATGATTATCTAAGCTAAGTATATATTTTGCACTCTTATTTTAACAAGCAATCTACGGCCTCATTTAAAAGATGAATTATGCCAACAACATAAACTACAGTTTCACAAAATTTATCTAAAAACAATTCAAGCCAAATAAAGTTTCCAACGGATTTAATTATATTCGAACTCGGACTAAAATTGACAATTTCCTTAAAAAGCCTGAAATCAGATTTCTATTAAATTTGGATTGAATTAGAGGGACTGCAGACACCAAACCTATATCAGGCATGCAGACATTTATATCCTCTGTCAGGCATGCACGCATGTATGCATTTATATCCAAACAAAATGGAGGTGTCTCCAAAGATGGCGGAGATACTCTTCTATTTGAATCCACTCATTTGCATATAAATCCCCGTGTCTGTCTCCACGATAGCCTTGTCCAACAAAAATGTCTCCCTCAAAACGTCTCTCTGTCTTCCTCTCTTTCTTGTTCCTCTTCTTCTCCTCCTCCTGCTCCGCCTTCAACATCACCCAAATCCTCAGCGAATACGAGGAATTCTCCACTTACACAAATTTGTTGGGCCAAACCAAAATCGCAGATGACATCAACAAGCGCCAGTCCATCACCCTCCTCATCGTCGAAAACGCCGCCTTCAAGCCCTTCACTGGCCAGTCTGATGAGGTCGTCAAGAACGTCATGAGCCTCCATGTCATTCTTGATTACTTGGACAAACAGAAGCTCCAAAGCCTTGACAAGAAAACCGCCCTTCTCACCACCCTTTTCCAGTCCACTGGTCAAGCTAAGGACAAACAGGGTTTCTTGAACGTCACCGTCTCGGGAGACGGCCAGGTTGCTTTCGGCTCTGCCGTATCCGGTGCCGAACTCAATGCCAAGTTGGTGAAGCAAGTCACTTCTCAACCCTATAACATCTCCATCTTGCAAGTTAGTAGTCTTATAGCTCCTCCAGGGACCCCCGGTGGTTCCAATTCAACCACCAAGGCGCCATCTTCTTCTTCTTCCGAAAAGTCAGCTGAATCACCAGCAAGTCAAGAAAAAAGTGAAACTCCTGCAGCCTCTCCACCCAATAAAGAAAGTCCTGCAAAATCTCCTGGTCAGGCACCAAAACCATCGGCTTCCCGGAAGTCTCCTACGCCGTCCACGGCTAACTCCCCTGACGAAAGTTCACCTACGGGTGCGGAGGAACCATCAGCAGCTGAGTCTCCTACGGATATGGCTCCATCTGATAGTGCTTCTTCCCCAGTGGGGTCCGCACCAGAACCATCTGCTGCAGGTGCCCCTGGACCGGCGGCTGATGGCCCGGCCGCGGCCGCTGCGGTGTCCATTGCTGGAGTTAAATTGTGTGCTCTTGCAGTGATTTTGGCATCAACTTTCTCTCTCTTTTGAGCCGGTTTTGTGGGAATGATAGAGGAGGTCGTTTTGTACGTTTGAAAAGTTGATTGCATTTGACATTTTTATTATATTTTAATTGTTGCTGTACAATATCGATAATTCCAACGACTTATGGATGAAATATTCCTACAAAAAATAAGCAAATATTAAGGGTTGTTTTATTAACTATTATAAATAGTTCCAAATTATGGAAGAAAATACGACTCAAGCCCATAACTTTGCTAGTATAAAGGTCATATTTTCGAACCAAGTTCTTCTGTTCCTTATTAAGGATTGCTAACAAAACAAAACAAAAAATAGTTTGAATAATGTTAGACTTTTCAAATTTTTTATCTAAATAACATGTCATGTGATTTGTTAATATCACATTACATCATCTCATGATGATATTGATAACTCACATGCTATATTATTTAGATATAAATTTAAACAAAAATTTACGAAGCCTAGCATTACTTTTGAAATTTTTAAAATCTAAACGACAATTTATAAAGAGTTGCATTATTGGATCCTATAAATGGTGGAATGAAACCTTATTTTCCAAATATGTCTTTTAAAATTTTTCTCACCCACCTCTACACAAATCATTTTCTTCCTAGATTTCATTTTTGTTATGCCCAAAAATAGCCCTAGGGTCACAAGTCCATAAAAGCCCAAAAGACTAGCAAGCTCAGAAACCCAAAAATAAGAATGAAGTAATATGAAACCCATTATTTAAGG
This sequence comes from Nephelium lappaceum, assembly GCA_021234005.1. Lineage (NCBI taxonomy): Eukaryota > Viridiplantae > Streptophyta > Magnoliopsida > Sapindales > Sapindaceae > Nephelium > Nephelium lappaceum. The sequence continues at coordinate 12,834,609 of CM037997.1, read as the reverse complement.
ACACATCAACAGGAGCATATAACAAATCAAATAATGCTAAGACAATAAAGCAACTTTAGCTAGTCAGCTCGCATGGGATGCAGCTCAAGGTTGCATAATATATCAACTTGCAAACATGATAACAACCCATTCTTTCCTTAACAATGTAGAGTTCTAGAAACGGGAAAATGTTCGTAATACACAAAAGATCACCCAAAACAGAAAGCTGCCAGAATTGCATTCTAATTCCAATACGAACATATTAATTATAGTTTGATTAGGATATAAAGTACTAAATGCAGTATCATGTAAATTAAGAAAGAGATCTTAGTCTTTCCTATATTCTGGCAGCCTTATTATATGTAAACAAGAAACCCAAATGCTATATAAAGGGTCCTTTCACATGCATAAAACACATGCTTGGAAGCTTATACACAGTCGACAACAAGAAGTATTAAAAAAACTCTAGTAGAAACTCTATTAAACCCAACCTTCCCATTCAGTAATAAAACAACTGTGGACATAAACATTATTCATAGGGCCAAACCACATTAAAAATTCTTTTGTTTTTTTGGTTATTTTTCTTTTGCATTATTAGTACTTATTTATTCTTGCCATTACTATCTCCATTTAAATTTCATTCAACCCCTTAGATTTCACATAATTCACCTTATTCACGTTAATTCAAATATTGACTTATTTTTGCCATCAACATTTGGCGTTAGAAAGTGGGTCTTATACCTTTGATTTTAACAAGTCTATATTGTATTTGTATGTTTTTTCTTTTTATTGCAGTTAATTAATGGCCAAAACTTCTCATAGACAAGGAGGTGCCCCTTGTAGAAGTGTATGACTAAACGGCCTTTTAAGCATGGATGAAGGAATAAATTCAGTGTCACAGTTGCCAGTTGCGAAAAACCAATAAAAGGTAAATCGTGGCCATGATTAAGTGAACCCGGACCTTGTAGTAGACCAACAATAAAGGGTTATATAGAATTTGCCCCTACAATTAGAGCAGTCAGACAAACAAGCGCTCCAAACTCCAAACCATAATAGATAGGCAAGGCAGAAAACAATTCTCATTGAAACATGTACATAAGACATGGATAGAAACCACACCTCATGGATAGGTTTCCATGAGACGTGGGACACAATTTCTAAGATGTGTCATGGGCACGTCTCATCGAAAGGTTTCCATAAAACTTGAGGCACGTCTCATGGAAACTTTTACATGAGGCATGCCATGTCACATCTTATGGAAGCCTTTCCATGAGACATGGACCATGTATCATGGAAACATTTCCATAAGACGTGGATCACGTCTCATAGATAGGTTTTCATGAGACGTGGGGCACCATTTCCATAAGATTAATGCATTAACAATACATTAATTACACTAAACTAGTGTTATTTAGGTTTGAAGATATCATTAGATTGGTTAATATTAGACAAGAAACCTTCAATTGATGTGGAAAGCATGTCTCATAATAGAAACCATGAGACATGAGACATCATCTCATGGAATATTTTCCATGAGACGTGATTTCCATGGTATTCATATGAGATTATATTCTTTTATAACTTGAAAGTTTAATGGATGTTATGTTATGCATTAACAATACATTAATTATATGATTATTATGAGACAAACCTCATGTCTTATGGATGGTGTCCCATTTCTCATTAAAACCTATCCATAAAACGTGGTTTCCATGAGATGTGATTCATGTCTAATGGAAAGGTGTCCATAAGGTTCACATCTCATGAAAAGGTTTCCATGAGTCTCATGGAAACCTTTCCCTGAGATATGGTTTCAATGAGATGTGGGGTGTTCCTCTTGGAAACCTTTCTATAAGACATTGTGTCTCATGGTAATCATGTCTCATAGAAACCCTAAAATCGGGGCTGCTACATTTCTTTTTTCTTAAAAACCCTAAAATTTCAAATTTCTAACATAAAATCAACCAATCTAATGATACCCTTAACCTTAAAGAACTCTAATTAACTTCTTAAACTTCAAAATACATAGTATAGATTGAATTATTCTTCAAAATCTAAGCTTTCCCAAAATCTTCAAAACCAACTTTTCTAAAATGAGTGAATGTATGTTTGTCGGAAAGAAAGATGATGAAATCGGTTTGGAGATGATGAATTCGGTTTGGAGAGGATAAATTGGCATGAAAAGAAGGATGAAGCAATGGATAATTCGGTTTGGAGAGGGAATGAGGAAGAAAGAAGATAGAAAGAGAGGAAGGGTATTTTGGCTTTTTCATGTAGGGGCATTTTGGGTTTTGGAAGAGAAGAAGGGTATTTTGGGTTTTTGATGGTTGGGATATTTTGGGTGTTCATGATATGGGTATGTTAGTTCTAAAGGGGTATAGGTTGCAAGTGATAACGTATTTACTTAAGGCATTAGGGAATGAGAATGAGAAATTGATATGATTGTTAGTATTTACTTGCTGTAAATTAAAATCTATAATGGGAATGAAAAATACAAATTTGAGGTTCTGGAATAGGATTGTCATTCCCCCCACCTCACTTAGAATTCTCATTTTCATTCTCTTTTAAATATTAAAAAGTATTTTATATCCCTATTTAAAAACAAAAAAGGGAAATTAAAAAAAAAAAACAAAAAAAGAGAAAAAACTATATTCATCAATAGTGTAGTATATAACATTAACTTATTAGTAAAAAGCCATTATTATTATTCAAAAATAGATTAATAGGCATAATATTATTATATAATAATAAATATTTCTAGGTAACAAATTTTTTTTTTTCAAAAATGCTAAAGGAATACATATTTTTAATCAATGACATTTTTGTAACTTTCAAACAATTCATTCGAATTCAAATTTAGAGTAACCATCTTAAAAAGAATATTGTTGATTCTGATTAGGATTTGTATAATTGAAGTAAACAACTTATTTTGATTATGATACATCAATCCGATTCAAAACCAATCCTATTCTAGATCATTCTGATTTCAAAATATTCCAATTACGTGCAGGTTAGCGCACATAGTTTGATAGGTCAAAACAATTTCACTTTGAAATGTGTTAAAAATGAATTTTCACCTTTTCATTTGTATCTTTTTTCTTTTTCTTTTTTTTTTTGAAATTATTTCATTATTGTATCATTGTCTATTACTTTATTTTCCACTACTATATATATATATATATATATATAATGTTGTAAACAACAAGGTCAGATTCACATCTTATTTTCTATTGCATCATATAGATAATTGTCTTATGTATTTAAGGTGTTTGAAAGATATCTCAGAGAAATATTTACACAGTTTTGTTATTGACTCACAACTTTGTAAGTTCCTGTATCTTTTAACTTGTCAAAATGTTGTCATTATAGACTTTTTGTGTGAAAATTGCAGAATTGAAACCTGGTTATTGGGTTTGAAACTACCTGTTGCTGTACAAATTTTATATGCAAGTTGAAACAGTTGCTTCCTGTAGTTTGCATTATAGCAAGTGCGGCCTGAAGATTCCAGTGTCATTTGATTATCTACTGATGCTTCTGTTTATTCAACATAATTAAAACCTATTACAACGCTATCAACTGAAAGAGGAAAAAATATGTGTGTATTTCTGAATTCTCAAGTGTCCGTCAGTACCATTAACATTTTTTTTTTCCTTTTTTTTTTATTTTATACAAAAAATCAAAGACCTTAGGTCTGATTTATTTTATTGTATCTGCATTTTAGTTGATTATTATTATTATTTTTAATTTCTTTTTCATTTTGTCTTTAACTGATCTGATACAAGGAAGCTTTCTGTTTTTCTCTGTAGCCTATTCTGGGGTTCATTGTCTTTGCGGATTCCTCTTGAAGGCTTTCTTCGGCATCAGGTGCGAGCCCAATTTTAGTCAATTCTTTTTTCTTATAATAATTTTTGGTTATTATTTTTAATGTAATCTGGTTTGTATAAAGCCATCCTGCCTTTTATTTTCATTCATTTTTTGTGGTTGCAAGTGCGTTCTTTGCAAATTTATCATACCATCGATGTGTAAGTGGTTTAATGCATTGTGGACACATACTATCTTCATGGAGGTCACCTGGGAATTAACAGAGACTATTCAAGAGACTTGAGATGCGAACATTTGTGATACCCAAACCCAAGCACATTTATTAACGTAAGCCCGATGATATGACCCTGTTCTGTACTCTGTTTTGAGTCCATTTATGTCTACCAAAAGTAGCCTGTCATATGGTATGTTTAGTGATGTGGCAGGAAATTGTTACTGCTTCAAGTTGCTAGCAGAAGCTAATGCCACATTAAAGCCTTGCTTGGGATAACGTTTATTTTTGGCTTTTAACAGTAAAAGAAAATAAGTAAAAGTCTGAGCTTTTCAGTAATTATTTGGGTAATATATTTCAAAAGAGCTTTTGTCTTCAGAAGAGCTTTCGAAATTGTTTGATTGGAAACTTTGAACACTTTACAAATGAAAAAAAAAAATTCACATGAAAAAATCAAATTACCCTTAATCATTTCATTTTTATTTTAATTAAATTTTAAAAAAAATTGAAAAAATTAAATATATTTAATCAAAATGAGTGAAAACTAATGCATCTAGATTATTCAACACACACTCTTCAAGTTTATGTTCTCAAGCGGTGAGCCTTGATGCCAACAATCAACTCCCATTGAAGAAAGAGAGAGAGAAAATTGAACACCCCACCATTTTATATGTCACAACATTTTTTTTTTGGAAAATTCCATTTTAGTCATTGAGGTTTCAAAAAATATCAAATTTTTAAATTTTTTTCGAAAACAGCTCTTTTCATCCTTAATTTTCTCAAAACTCTTCAAAAAAATCTCAAATCATCAGTTAACTGACGGTTAACTGTGATAGATAATTTGAAAGGGAATGGTAAGATGGTCTTTTTGTGTTAGAGACTAAGATTGTGACTCATGGATGGTTAAGATTTTAAAAATATAAAAGGAAAAGAATAGTCTTTCGTAAATGAGGGTATTTTGGTAAATAATTAATTTTTTTAAAACAAAATAAATTAAACATCTAAGCTAAAATCAATAAGACCATCATCATTAACATTAAACTGCTGAGTCCCTTCCACATTTACAAACCTAGTAAAATCAAACACCATTCATCATCAACACAAACCCAGTTCCTTCTACAACATGCAGATGCCACTCTTTATCGCCTTCGTCAATAAGTCGTATACATATAGCAACTTCAATCGTGTGACAGTTTTCAACAGCTCCAAAACTTTTCTTTGATTCCTCTACAATTGATCCCTAAGAACCTCATTAACTTAGGTCTAATTTACTCTGACAACTTCAACTCAAGTCCACTCGAGCGAGGCTTCATGTTAGGTAGAGTGCAAGCTCATGTCAAATTTGCTCCATTCGATCATTACGGGTTGTTTTAGGGTATGATTGAGAAAATCAGCTCTAAGCAAGACCAGTTACGACCTAAAAAGTGAAAACAATCCCTGATTCAGCCCTGTAAAGAGTCTCCATCGAGCCCTTGATTCATGAAAACGACCTAGATCGAGGTCTCCATCAAGTTTCTATCAATGGAAACTAATGGTTTCCAGTTGGAAACAACTTAAGTTGATAAGTGGTTATGGGATTTAGTGGCTTGATGTTGGTTGTTCTGGATGTGTTTGAAGATGATGTTAGGTGGGGTATTTTGTTGGGTGGCATGTTTCTGGTAGTGATTTGCTTCCCATAGAGATCACAGGTAGGAATGAAATAGATGGTTTACAATGGGTGGGTGTTTGGGATTTTTACGGTGCATGGTGTCTAGAGTTTTAAAGGTGTTTTTGGGTTGAAATAGGTTTTTGGTTGTAACCTTTTTTTTTTTATTCTTTTTAATTTTTAATTTTTTTTTTTAAGTTGTGAATTTGGTGGTTTTGATTTTTCTTAAATCTTGACAAAGAAGGTTACTGATGGGACCCGTCCCGCCTTTCCCTTTACGGGGCCCAGGTACCCACCTAGCACCCCATGGAATCCCTCTAGATTCTATTACACTACATCAAGCCAGGAATCCAAGGAGCAAAGTCTATAACTAAAAATAATCAGAATTCAGAGAAACTTAAAATTTATTAAAATTTGTTTTCTATAGTTTAAATTTTTTTTAAAATTTCGGCAGAGTTTCTTCTGTTTTTCACGATTGTCAAAATTTACAAAATCAACCTACAAATCAAAATTTACACTTCTAAAGTTTCACACATTTTCTCAACTTCCAATTAGACCTCAAGTCTATTTCAATGTCAATCCCTAACCATAATTTCTAAGAAAATAAAATAAAATCAGTTTAGTATCAAATTTGAAAATAAAAATTCGTTTACAATCTAGAACTCTACAATCAAAATAATAATTTACATTCAAAAGATGTTTACAACCAAAATAAAGTTCATTTATTCTTTTGTGCATTGTCATCCTTACACATTCATAGAAATTTTATTTTTTCAACCACTTTCATTCGGATGGAGGGGAACGTGTATCCTGTCGGCCGGAACCAGAACCTGGGGAGGTTTTTAACAAAAATTTATAAAATATGAGGTACAAAAGCTCAGTAAGTGAGAAGTTTGCTAACTTAAATTATTTTCTAAAAGTGTAACCTCCATAAAATATTTATAAAAATTTTTATTTCTTACAGTTTTTAGAAATATAACTTCAAAATCGATATTAACAAAATTCACATTCAAAATAATAAAATTCAGAACTAGCAGATAAAAATTTATATTAAAAATGGTAATCAATTTCAGAAATTTTCATAAAATTTCATATATAACAGAATTTCAAAACAGTTTTAGATATAACAGAATTTCATATAATTTCAAAACCACCAATGGATTTTCAGAAGCATACAAATAATGGTCACACATACCGGGCGAGACGAGCCACTATCCCCAGCATTAATGATAGCCATCAGTGCTTTACTGTAAACTCTCTATTTTTATAATATACGGGTTTCTCATGAATAGTCCCTAAGTATTGATTAGAGACTCTAAATGGTTTATGGAAAGATTTAAGGTCATAGGGAACCCATAGGGATTGATTTAAACTCAATTGGAGATTAAACGGGAAGTTAAAATAGTAAATGAAATCGAAAATTTTTAAGGTAAAAAAGGGACTAAATTGAAGATAAATTTTAAAATTATGGTTATAGTAATATTAAGTTAAAAGTTAAGGGATGAGAATGAAATTTTCTTAGGGTGTAAGTGGAATTATTGAGATTGTTGGGGAGGAAATTAGAAACCAAAAAGATGATAGTTGACTTTCAAAAATCAAAACAGAAACCAGACCAAATCAGTCGCAAAAACGCGACAAAGAAAGAAGAAAGAAAGAAGAAGAAGAGAAGAACAAAGAAGGAGTTGACGTCGGTGACGAGCAGCTCCGACCGACCATCGCCGACCAGCTCAACCAGAACCACATGACGAAGACAACCTGAAGCTGACTGCGTGCACACCGAACTGCAGATCAAATCCGACGACCGCACGACTCCAAAACCGAGCAGAAATGCCGCGCGGACAACTCCGATCGACGCGGAAGAAGAAGCAGACGAGCTGCTCCAACTCGATCTGCACGTAGACCAACTCAAGCACGACCAAAACTCGATTGAAACAGAGTTGAACCGAGCTCGAAACCAGCTCTCCACCCGCGCGAATAGACAGCAGAACAGCGACAAAACCGATGACCCAATCGCGGCGAACCCGAGAGAGAAAGAGAGAAAGGAAGAGAGGAGAAGAAAAGAGGAAGAAAATCAGTTCAACTCAGTTCAGATCTGTCACCAAACTAGTCCAAAACCACCCCAAAATCAGCCCCAAATCAAAGTTAACGCGAAAGAAAAAGGGGTGAGTTATTTAAGTTTGAAATTGATGATTTCGTTGGTGTCTAAGTTGATTCGAAATGGGTTTCGTTATGATTTGTTTGTTGGTTGTTTTTGAATGAAAACGAGTTGAAAAATAAGTGGGTTTAAGTTTATTGGGAGCTTAGGAAACTAAGAAAATACCAAAGATTTAAAGAGAAACTAATTCGGCCAATAAACTAGTTCGAATGGCAATTTTATAAATTGACTCATATGACGTCCGTTGAGAGTTTAGATGACCCTAATGAGTTTAATTAGGCGTATTGGGATTAATAAAAGTCGAAGATTAAATTAAGGAACAAAAAATGGAGAGTTACGCCTAAAAAGGGTCACTTAGTGGGGATTATGTAATTTTTATTATTTCGAGTTTCCAGAAGTTGACACAAACGTAAATTTACGTATATATATGTTGTGTAGGTGAAGAGCATCCGACTGGATTATGAGAGGGCTTTTGAAGCTCATCCAAGTTAAGCCCAAGCTTAATGTGAGTGCACTTTCAAAGAGATTTCTAAAGTGATTTTATGCTTTTGCATTGATAAGCTAGATTTTATGCTTTTGCATGTATAAGTTCTTGTATTTAAATACATATATTGTATTTGTAAAGTAAACGAGTCTAAGGACTCAAGTTTAAAGCTTTCAAGTTAAAGCTTTTGTGCTTGTGCACCAATTATAAAGATTTGTAAGGCATGACATTAGAGAAAAATAAAGTTTTCAAAGGCCATAAGTACCCACCAGTTTATCGAGTTTAGACCCGTACAATATATCCCACTTAGTAAGGCAAGAGTTGGGGGAAACGAGTCACTAACTGTGTGGTTAGAGTTATGAGTGAGTGTGTCGCCCCTACTTTGTGGGATATGGTCTCGCATTACGGTTAGCGATGCAGAATTTCGCACGTAGTTGCTGAGAGGTCTTAGAGAGTTGGTTGTGGTGGATGTTAGATACATCGCCTTGTGACCTACCACACCTGCGGCCTTAGCTAAGTCGTCATGTGGTCAAGAGATTAGGGTTACGAATGGTGCTTTTATAAAGTTCAGTTATTTTAAGTATATTCAGATTTATGCTTTACAAGTTTATTATAAATTGTTTATATTAATGCTATGTAATTTAATGAGATTTAAACTTTAAATGTTTTTAGAAATAGAAACTTTTATTAAAGTTTTCTAAAGAGGAAGTTTTGAGAAAGTAAAGTAAAGTTTATAAACTATTGCACTCACTGAGCTTTATAGCTCACTCTTCAAATTGTTTATAAAACAACCTCCTCAGGTACTTGTGTGGGTGAAGACTAGTGAAGCCTCCCTCCTCCGTATTCAAGTGGGCGCAAGTGTTGGCATTTGCTTCTTGAATAATGTAATATGCATATTTTGAGTTTTTTGTATATTGCATATGTTTGTACATTTTGCATAAAAAGAGTGATATCTTTCGAGTTGTGTAAAAATGCACCATTTTGTGCTTGAAAAATCAAGCTTACTAGATTTAAAATTACACGTTTATATCTTGTCTTTGAAAGTTTTAAATTTTTGTGATTATGTTGATAAACTGATTGCGAGAAGTTGGGTTGGATTGTGATTATAGTTTGAAGTGTCCAAATTGATTTTCAGGTTTTTGGTTTATCCAAATTGCAGCCGTTATGTTGCCGGTTTTGAGTTTTAAAAATGACCAAATGAATAGTATCAACCCAACCCAAACCATTTCAACTTTAAGGTTTAAAAGCTTTAGCTTCCGCTAAAGTTAAGTTTTAAGTTAAGAGGGTTCGCTCCTCAAATGCCTTTTTCCCATCAAGATGGGTTTAGAGGGATTCGTTGGGGTGCTCGGGCGTACCAATCGGATAAGAGCCTAGTGGCGGTCCGGATTGGGGCGTTTCATTCACACCCAACGTCTTTTATACTTTCTAGCATATACAAAAGACATCTCACTAATGCGCTGCAGATTAAATCCATAGTGCAAGCACGAAGTGAAATAATACCCCTCGCGTACATTTGGCGACGCGACTCGACTGACAGACTCAATTCCCCCCAGAGTTAGTGACAACCCATCCCATGACTTGCCATACACGTAGGGGTATTTCGATCGGGTCTAAACAGATATATATTTTCAGATACTGTCAATTCCATAACAGATAGTGTAATCCATTAGGTTTGGAAAATTCAATAATTTCTTTATGCCACTTATAAATAAATTCATTTATTTCAATTTTTCATAATAACTATATTTCATTTCGAATGACATATAATTCACATCCTTCATGCATAAACCATAACACATTTAAGCTCAAATGAGAGATGTAAATCAATTATTTATTTTCATAACCACATGAAATAAATAGAATTGTTTTCTTTGATGATTCTTGGAGCTAAGAGGATGAAAAGCTTGAGAGAATTCACCCCAAACCAGTAGCTCACACCCTTCCTTTCTCAGTTGGACTCATGGCAGTGCACTCCCCTTTTTTTTCTCTCTTCTTTTCGGTTCTTCTTTGTTGCTCAAATGCATTTGGTTTCTTTTGTTTCATTTGGTCGGTCAACACCCCTTTTTATAGCTCTTTTACAATCTCATTTTGCCCCTTTAAAATCATGGAAATGGCCATCAAGTCCTTAGTGAGTTGTTTTAATTTAATTGGTCCATATAAACTTTCATAACTATCTATCCAACTCTCTTTAATTAATTTTAATTAATCTCAACCACAAATTTAATCAAAAGATGACTATTAGGTGTTAATCCACCATTGGTCCATCAATAATCACATGGATTGTGCTTTTAGAATGTGTTTAATATCATAAAATCTCATTTATACCCTTAATGTTAAAAATTAATACAATTCATTCCGAAATAAATTCCAAATTAATTCTATGATCACCCATTCATCAAATTGACTTTACAATACTCTAATTAGGTCTCTTAGGACTTAACTCATGGCTTCGAAAAAAATTCAAATGGAGTTTAGGTCAACAGTATTCACAATCCTATTCGTAAGGGTGTTTTCATCGGGTAACTTTCGGAACCTTCAGAAACTACCCAAACGGACTCATTTTTATTCCGTTCTAGTTTTATTGGGTCCTACTTACCATTCTAAATATTTTAGATTTTTTGGGGTCCGTCTCAAAATTTCACTATTTATTAATTCACTCGGAGATACTATTCACTCGAAAATATTACTATTCATTCATAAATTCACTGTTAATCATAAAATGAAAGTTTGGGGTCCTACAGTTGCAGTGGTGGTTATGGGGAAGATGGAGAGATAGAGAAACAATAGTGGTGGAGGTATAACAAGGAGAGGGTACGGGTGTGGTAGTGGGTATGGGTTTGGATATGGCTTATGAGGTGGAACTAGAAGGGAAGTGATGAAAGAGGAGGAGAGGTGGTGTATAAAACCCAAAAAATTTTTTTCTAGGAGAAATAAAATCTTTTTAATGAATAGTATTTCAGGGTGAATAGTGATTTTAATGAGATAGACCTCGAAAAATCTAAAATTTCTAGAATGAGTATTAGAGTCTAAAGAAACTAAAACGGATAAAAAATGAGTCCGTTTGAGTAGATTTTAAGAGCTCCGGAGACAATCAGATGAAAATACCCTTAATGGAAGAATAGTGAATATTGTTGATTTTAAATCAATTTGAATTTTTTTTCAAAGCATGGAATTGAGAGCTAAGATACCAAATTAGAGTATTTCATGGTCAATTTGATGGTTGGATGACCATGGAATATTTTTAGAATTTATTCAGAGGTGAAGGGAATTTAATATATAAGCAAGTGAATCAAACTAGAGTTGTATGAAGAAATTCTCAATCAAGAAACACAATCCATGTGCATTTGAATGGACCAATGAGATAATGACACATCAAAGTCAAAGTGGTGGCTAATTTATGGCCATGAAATTTTTAAATTTCATAAATTTGAATTAGTGGATGAATTAATTAACATATGGACCAACAGAATGCAACCATGTGTAACATAAGGGCATGATTGATATTGTAGGAAATGACTAAGGGCAAAATGGTCATTTGGAGAGTTATATATAAAGTGAACCATGAAATGAATGAAGAGAAGAGAGGCATTCGGCCAAACAAACAAAAACCGAAAGAAAAGGAGAGGAGACCGTGAGGGAGAACGAAGAAGGAAGAAGAAATAAGAAGAAGAAGAAGAAGAGACCAAGCTCAAGGGTGCTTCCATCAATATTTTCACCTTGCTTTCATCAAGAATCATTTAAGAAGAAGTAAAGTTAATTAAGTAAGAAAAAATTGAATTATTTTCATGGTTAGTTTGATGGTAGTTTTCATGGGTGTTGATAGGATGGGTTATTGATGGAATTTTTGACATGAATAGAGGTTGATTATCTTCAAATTAAGTTTGAAAGTGGAAAGAAGCTCAAAGCAAGAGTTGGTCAAGAAAACTAATGAGGTAAGAGTTAGGGTTTCATGTAACCTTTCTAATAAAATTGAATTGATTTGATTTTAAGATGTTAGATGATTATTGGAGTGATTTGGAAGTAATTGATGCTTATGGAAATCAAAGAAATGAAATTGAATGTGTGGTATGTGTATGTATCGCCAAGGTATAATTTGTGATATAATTGGATTGATTTTTGGTGTTTGAAGAATTTACATGAGGTTTGACATGATTTTAAGTTGATTTGTGGAAAGAAAATGAAATGAATGATTGATGGATGCATACTAGTACATTCGGTTAGATTGGGGTTTATGTGTGTTTGAAGTGATTTTGATGATTTGATATAATTGTATGATGTTTTGACATGGATTTAGGTTAATATGTGTTAAGAAAATGAAAGAAACTTTGAGTGGGAATAACTTTGGGTATTGATTTGGCTATAGCATGGGTTTGGTGTGCAAAATTCAACTTGATCATTTTGATGTATTTTATGGCGATATAAATGTATTTAAGTGAGTTTGAATCAAAGAAATGGAAAGGAAATGATGTTAATATGTAATCTTGAACTTGAATTTGAATTTATTAGTTTAATGCATATATGAATTCTAAGTAAAAAAAAATTATGCTTGGATTTAAGTGTAGGAGGAGTGAAGGGCAAAGAAAGAACTTGAAGAAGTGGTTTGCTATTTTGAAAAGCAAGTTGTAAGTGTGGTTATTTTAAAAGTTTTTATGAGTTTTACTAGTTGATAATTTATGTTTGTAAATATTGATTATTTATTCAAGTTATAATTGCTGAATTGATTAAACTTTTAGCATGTTAGTGTTTTCTAAAGATACATGTAAGTTTCTAAATTTATGTTGCAAATGTATATATATTTTAGTAATAAAGCAATTTAGTTTGTTTGAGTGAAATGCATGCATAAAAGCGACATACTAAAAGAATTTATAAAATTTTAAGTTTTTGTCTTAGGAAGATAGTATTATGGTTGTAAACCATATACTAGAAAAAAAAAAAAAAAGAATATTTGATAGTTAAATTAATATACTTTCATGTCTAGTGCAAGTGAAATTTTTTTAGAGTATAGTGAAAGAATTTATAAATGCCTTTGGTTTACCCTAATCCTCAGTACACCAGACCGGAGTACCATATGCGTGTATGGTAAGATGGTTGGGAGAGTCACTAACTTGGGGGGTTTGAGTTAGTGTGTCGCCCTCTGCGCGTATATGGTAGTGTAGATCTGCCTGATGTTGGGGGGAATCGCGGCCCCAAAGTTTCCTACATCTACGACTACACATGGTAGCATTCCCGAATCCTAGTGACGTGTATACGTACCGTCACATAAGGACAAGTTTCCTTGGGTTGCCTTGACAAGTTTTAAAAGAAAAAGCACATCATTGGGCATGAAGTTAGAAAACAAGAAAGTTTACCCACTCACTCTTTTCATGTTTTTGAAAAATCCTCCCTAAGTGTAAGTATGAACCGTCAATCAGAAGGGGCTTCGTTGGACGTGTAGGTGGGCTGAAGACACGATGCCACTGCACTTGTTTATTTTGAAATATCATGTTCATGCATAACTAATCATGATTTGATGTATATTTTGTAAATATTATATTTTGACATGTATAATTCACTTCTATATAAATGAAATGATTTTCAAGTTTTATTTTAAATTGGAAGCATGTTTGTGGTTGATTTGTGCAAAAAGGAAAAGAGGGTCTGAGGCTCAGAAGTTGAGAATTTGATTGTTATAGAAGTCTACATATTTTCTAAACTTTTGCAGGGTGGAATTTTTTAAAAAACAGTTATTGTGCTGCCAAAATTTTTATAATCCGATTTTGTAAACCTACACTACAAAAAAAAAAAAAAAAACATTTACACCCGTTTCCGCTAGAAAAAAAAATTTAAGTGAAAACGGTACTTCCATGGGACCCTTTCGAGCAAGAGTGAGGGTTTGATTGAGTTTCGTCGGGGTGCTCGAGACTCCCATCGAGTTCCACAAGGGGATTCGTTGTGGGTCTCGATGTGGTGGATGTGGACCTTTGATTTTTGATATTATAGATAGAGGAAGATGATAGGTTCAAGATAAAGAAGATGATGATTCAGAGTTGAGATAATTATTTATTTATTTATTTTAATTTATAAAATTTAAGGGGTAATACGGTAATTTAAGAGTCATTAATAACCATTAGAGACAAAAATGTCTTTTTATGCATTTTGTCTCTTTTGATCGTTCGTTGATTAACGGTTTAAACTTTTTTGAAAAGTTTTGGAAAAGTTAGAAATGAAAAAAGCTGTTTCTAAAAAAACTTTAAAAATATGATATTTTTCGAAATCTTAAGGATTAAAATAAAGTTTCTCTATTTTTTTTTCATTTTCTTTTCTCTTTTCAACAACAGTACCCGGAAAATTCATCCCAATGCCTAAATCTGCCTACTGTTGCTTATCCCTCCTTTACGCAACTCCATCATTCTCCTATTACAACTCACGGAAAAATTCCTCCACTTCCAATTCGCCCTCTACTTCACATTACCCATAACGCCAAAAACCAAACAACCACAAAATCAATCAAACACCCTAAATCAAAACCAAAAAAACAACAAAAATCCAATTTTTTTTATTTTTCCTCACCAACTTAACCTGGATCTGCATCTGGTTTACATCCCCAACTGTCTTGACAATCGTCTTCAAATCCATCATCAAATACCCAACAGAAACCATATTGTTGCTGACTCTCACAGGCAAGCTGCTGCCATCCATCAGTAGGATGAAGGCTGATGAAAAGGAGTAGGTTATTGATCTATGGTGGTAAAGGACAAAAACATGAAAGGACATGGATGGTATTTGGTATTTGTTAGTATAGATGGTATTTGGTATTTGTTAGTCATTCTTGTAAGGATAAAACGGACAATATAAAAGTTTCATTAAATGTCAAAACTACTTCTCGTGTTTTCTAAAGTTGCTTTTCCTCCAAAAGCCAGGAATTATGGTTTCACCTAAAAGCATTTCCCAAAATCAAAAGTCATTTTTGGGAGAACACCCAAACACTCCAAATAATGGCTTTTGACTTCAAGAAGCTAAAAAAAGCTCTTCCAGATGAATCCCAAACAAGCAATAAGTAGCTTTGTTGGTTTGGTTTGTAAATAAAGTATAAACATGTTTGTTTCTCTTTCTTTGTTTCATTTTTGGATTTTAAAATCTGAAATTTTGGTGATGATTAGGATTCTAAAATTAGCAAAACGAAATACTAATCTAAACCAATAGTTGCTAATTATCTGTTTACCTTTTTGTTGCGTCTATTTAAGGAATTAATTAAGTGAAAGTTGGATGGCCATGCCATTAGAAGAGGAGGCTAAGTATGGGCAAATGCATTTGTCAATTGATTTTACATTGCCTAAACAACTTCTTCGTAAAGAAAAAGTAGACCAGAGCCAAGAAGTTGATGAAGATTTTCAGAGCAGAGAAAATGATGCCAATGTGAACACTGAAAGCTTGCAAACATGTTGCTCCCCTATTCGCTTTTGTCGGGTTTTGAAAAAATGATTGAAGAGCAAAAGGAGACAATATGAGCTGACGATTTTGGAAACTTACAATTATTAAATTGTGGCTGACTACATTTGAGACTTTGTCAGTAGCTAGTGGATCATTTTGACACCTACGCCAACAGACTTCATATCCAGAGGCAATCAATACCTACCAATCTCTACCATATTCAAACAAGTAATGGGTATACATGATAATGGAGATGAAGTTGTTACATCTAGGGATGTGCCAAACATAGAGGCATGGGGTGAAAAGTTGAAAATCACATATGGCAAGTTTTGTAAAAAAGCGATCATCACCCACATCGAGCAAATTACATAATCTAATGATGAGTTTATGATTAAATTTTTATTATTTTTGTTGTCCATTATCCTTGCATCTAACAAAGCCGAATACATCCCTGTGGAGCATTTGAATCCCCTATTTGATGTGCGAGGTATTGCAAGCAAGAATTGGGCTAGTTGGAGCCTTAGGAGCCTCTGTAATGAAATTGAAGTATTTAAAGCATCACAACAGTTAAACAAAAACTCAGTGCTTTCTGATTCTGTTCTTTTCATACAAGTGAAGTTATTAATTTACCCTATATTTTTTTGTTTTATCTTGTGATGTGCTTTCTAATCGAAGCAAATAACTTACTGTAGCTTTCCTATTTGTTAGTTACCCATATATTCTATCTACATTCCCTACATCTAGTTTCTCCTATCATGGATAGGTTATTATTACCAATTATTGGTGGACTAAATTAAAAATTAACAAGTGCCTAGCTCATCTTAATGATGAAGGTAGTTTTGATTCTGATAAGGTAACTGTTATATACTTATATATTGTACCTACATAAATTATGTTTCACCACATATATAGTTGGTGCTTAAGATAGTTTGTTAGCATTATTTGCAATTTCCATTGCAGTATATCCTCCCCGTGATCATGGCCTGTCAGATCGTCATTCTAACTAAGAGAAGATGTCAACTGAAGATCAAAATTCTACTCTACACCACATATCATGTGGAAGGAACCATATTGATGAAATTCAACTTGATACCCTTAATGCAAATATGACGTTATTACGGAATGATTTTCAATCACTTGTTACTGAGGTTTAATTGTTAAGGTGTGAAATTCAATTGTTAAGTGAACATGTATTCATCTTGCATCAATTCTAAGAAGGAGTCTTAGAATAGATAAATCAAGAGCATATTGTACTTTGTTAATGCTCATTAATAAGTTGATCTTTCTAAGCAAAATCTCATAAATATAGGGTAAAATCGAACCACACGTTAAAAATATTCTTGTGTTCAAGTTTACTTTTTGTGTTATTTATGATATAAGATATAAACTGTGTTACAACATTAAGTTTAGTATCATAACATTACTTAATCTCAACAGTTGGAAAAAATTAGGTAGTTTATGGTAAACAAGTTATTTCAAATGTCAAAAATCGCAGCTATTTAATGTACACTCCTTTGATTGACAATGTTGACTGAAGGAGTGAAGGACAAATTGTAATGGTAGAAAAGTTCACGGGCCTAAGTAGTGCAAGAAGCTCAAGTTAGTAATTCAATCAAAGGACTAAAATGTCGATCAACCCAAACAAAGCCCAAATAGATCTGCAGGCCTAGAAAGTTCTTCAAACCAAAACCAGTCCAAAAGGCACACGACACTTTTTGCCAGCCCACAACCTACAAAAGGAATTGCCTATATTGAATGAGATTTCAGTATTGGAAATACATGCAAGGAAAGCAATTAGTATGGAAAGAATCTCTCAAACATTATTTTTGTAGCAAGATTCAAAGGAAAGTCAATCCCTTGATTCTCTCCAATGGCTCCACTTGATTCTATTTCCATCCAAGGACATTCACACCTCTATAAATAAGGAGGGTCACCGTAAAAAAAGACATAAAAGATTCTCCAAATCACGCCATTACTCTGCTAAAATCATTGTGGCATTCCCAACTCTGAAATTCACTTTTTTCAAGCTCAATATTCTATTTTATCAGGTTTTCATTCTTGTCTAGCAAGTTTCCATTCTCTTTTCAAGGCCTTCGCTCAACAAACTTTTGAAGGAGTTCCAGCGGATAACCACCATAACAACAACCCTCCTAATGCTGGACCATTGATAATCTATTGACAGATCTACCAGCGAACAAGGAGGCTGATTACAGTCATTTCGGCCTTTCAATGTAGACACATCGAACAACATCATAGTTTATTTCTTTGTTTCTTTACTTGTTTTCCTTATTTTCTTTGTTTCTAGTCTTGACTTGAGCGTAGGAGTGTCTTCGGTAGGAAGCCTGATGTCAAGATCACCTGCGCTCCCTTATTCGATTTGTGAAGGACACATGTTACTAGATTCCAAGAAAGTTGACCGATGAGACTTGCTTGAAGTTAACATACTTTGAATCGACCCCACTATAATTACAAATTATTTTATCACATCCTATAATTTAAATAATTCTTTTTGAAAGTATTTATATAAGTTCGGTTGGTGTTTGACAGTTTCAGGTTAGCTATCTCACATTGTTTCCACGCGAATTAGCAGCTTCCTCATACTCCTTATATTAGTTGAATAATAGGTAGCCTTACAATAATATAACTTCACAAAATTAAACCAATTATTCATTGATTCTTTTAATTCCATATAAATATTAGTTGATGTTATAAAATCTGCATATAATATAAAAAACAGTTTGACAGTATTAAATCTAAATAATAAACATGTAGAGGTGTATTTTAACCATTTATGTAACTATAAAGTAGATTTTTGAGAACATTTGCAAATGGAATGGATTTTAATAATATATCCCATGTGATATGGGTAGAATACAATTCTGGACCGCATAAGGCTACCCCATGTGACAGTAGAATATGTTTTTGGGTCGTGTCGTTTGCTCGAGATCTAGGCTACCCATGTGATACTGGCAGAATTCGGAAGTAGAGCCAAATCTGACTTTATATTGGTAGAATACATTTTTGAGTTGCGTTAGGTTGCCCTATGTGATAATAGAATATATTTTCGGATTGCGTATTTTACCGGCTACCCAATATGATAATAGTCAATAAAAACCGAAGTAAAATATAATTTAATGTGATAATATAAAATAAACAGATATGGGCGAGATCTATAGAAGTAGAATTAATCTATATTATTTGAAAAAATACATAAATAAATAAATAAATAATCCCAAGTCTAAAGATCCAAATCCATTCGGATAAGTTACGATTCTTTTCTAACTTGTTCCATTTTTCTCATATACATCAATCAAACTTAAAATTTTTTTATAAAAAGTTTTGGAAAAACAAGAAGATAAGAGGACACTTTGCTGGGTAGTCTTACTTTCATTGTGGTAACTATTTGTCATAAAGCACGATCACAATGGTTGATATATAATATATCCATTACACTCAATTTTTTTTTTTTATTTGACCTTTGTTGTATTTTTGGGAATGTTTATTCCCTGTAAGTATATCTCTTGAAATCAATTCAAAGATTAGTTAGTCAATAAGAGTTTTCAATAATTATCCTTAAATTAATTTTAAGTCAAAAGATTATTATTGAAGAATCTTGTTGGATAATTTTTCCTAAATCAATAAATTAGTTAAATCCTTCATTTGATAGTAGATAGTGCAGTTGTCTCATGTTTTTAACCTATGCTAATCATTGTCGTCATCATCTAATTGAATTTAACCTTGAAAATTTTTATGTGATATTAAATTGGAAATAAGGTGCTAACATGTGATGTGGAATGGATTCCAGCTAACATGTGATGTAGAATGGATTCCAGCTATGCTTTTTTTTGTTTGTTGTTTTTTTCTCTTCTTATTTTGAAAATGTCAGACTGTGGGTGGTAGAGTCCACGTCAACTTTGTCAATGTAATGAGTTTAATAATAAACGGACATGTAACCACTGGCCCCACATGTTTATTCTTTTAAAAAAAAAAAAAAAAAATCAGTCCACACGTTTATTCTATAATCAATTTTTCATCGGTTAAATTCCAGGCAGCCGATAGCCTTTTCCCAACATAACTTTACTGCAACGCAATTTCCATTCCTCATCTTATCTGTAATCAAAATACCCTGTCTGAATATGGCACAAGCTGTTGTTTCAACAATCCTGGGGCAGTTGGCTTCGGTCCTTCGGCAACAGGTTGAACAAGAAGCAAGACTAGTTGTGGGTGTTGATGAAGAAGTGAACAAGCTCACCAGTAATTTTCAGGCCATACAATGTGTGCTTGAAGATGCAGAGTGCAAACAAGTCAAGGAGAAAGCTGTTGAAGATTGGTTAGAGAAGCTCAAAGAGGTTTCTTGCAACACGGAGGATGTGTTGGATGAGTGGAACACAGCCATTCAGAAACGACGAATTATGGAAGCTGATGAAAGTGCTTCCAAGCTTGTGAGAAAGGTACGTTCGCTCACCTCCTGCTATGGCTTTATTCGTAGGCAAGTTATACGTCATGACATTGCTAAGAAGATACGAGATTTAAATAAAGCATTAGATGTTATTGCTATGGAAAGAAATATGTTTCACTTTAGCTCAAACAAGGGCATAGCTGAGGTAGATCGGCAAATAACTAGCTCTGTTGTGGATATCACAAGGATTCATGGTAGAGATCATGTCAAGAAAGATATAAAAGACTTGTTGCTGAGTGAGAGTAGTGATGGACTGGAATCCCTTCCAATCATTTCTATTGTAGGGATGGGAGGAATAGGCAAGACTACTCTCGCTCGACTAGTTTTTAATGATGATGAGATTAAAGGTTTTTTTGATAAAACAATATGGGTGTGTGTAATTGAACCTGTCGAGAAAATTAGGATTGCTAAAGCAATTCTTGAATCTCTGAAAAATGACATGCCAGGTGTTAATGAATATGAAACCTTGTTGCAAAATATAAAGGGGTTAATTAAAGACAAGAAATTTCTTCTTGTCCTTGATGATGTGTGGAATGGAGAATCCAATAAGTGGGAAGAATTGGTAGACTCTCTTAAGCAAGGTTCTAGCAAAAGTAGAATTTTGGTGGCCACACGTAAGGAGAATGTTGCAAAATTAATGGAAAGCATCCGGATAATTCAATTAGAAATGTTGTCTGACCAAGGAAGTTGGTCATTGTTTAGTCAAGTTGCATTTTTTGGAAGGACTAAAGAAGAGTGTCAAAACTTTGAAGATATAGGGAGGAAAATTGTAGAAAAGTGTAAGGGCTTGCCTCTAGCTATCAAAACTTTAGGGAGTCTCTTATGCTTTAAAAATACGATTGAGGAGTGGCAATGTGTCTTGCGTAGTGAAATGTGGGAGCTAGAACAGGCCGAACATGGGATTTTCCCACCATTGTTATTGAGCTATTTTGATTTGCCATCTGAATTAAAAACATGTTTCTTGTATTGTACCATCTTTCCTAAGGATTATGAAATAGAAAAAGAACAATTAATCAAGTTGTGATGGCTCATAGTTATCTCAAGCCAAAACAAAACAAAGATATGGAGTTAGTTGGTGAAGAGTATTTTGAAAAGTTAGCAATGCGCTCATTCTTTCAAGATTTTGAAATTGACGATAATGATGATAAAAGGATAATAAGGTGCAAGATGCATGACATGGTGCATGATTTGGCTCAATATCTTACAAAGAATGAATGTTATAGTATAGAAGGTTGACAATACGGAAGGATTTCTGTTAAGCTCTAACTATATAAAAGCTCGCCATGCAACTGATAGTGTTGAAAGGAGAAGCCTCATTTCCTATCTCTATATTTGATAAAACCAGATTGCGTAGCCTTCTATTAGATGGTGGCAATTGGCCATTAGACGAATTATTTGATCATTACACAAGTCTAAGGACATTAGATCTTAGATTCGTACTAATTAATGATGTTCCAAGTGGCATAAATAAACTGGTATATCTAAGGTACCTAGACATATCAAGAAATGGTGGCATGATAGAAATACCCGAAGCAGTATGTGAATTATTAATTTACAAACCTTAGATATTAGTTATTGTATAAATCTCAATACATTACCGAAAAGGGATAGGAAAATTAGTCAACTTGAGGCATTTAACAAATCATGGGAGTTTTAATGAGTGTAGATATATGCCAAAAGAAATCAAACGATTAACTAGTTTGAGGACATTATGGACAGTGGTTGTGAGTGGGGATAAGAAAGCATGCAAGTTTGAATGCCTAAGAAATTTAATTCACCTTGTGGGTCTTGGCATTAAATGCTATATGGTAAATGTGGGTGAGATTAATAAGGCAGAATTGAAAAATAAGACAAAGCTCAATTGCTTTTGGCTGGAATTGTCATCAAATGTGAGTAATGAAGAAGCTCTTGAAGACTTCCAACCTCCTCCAAATTTAGAGTTGTTAACCTTAAAAGGTTATGGTGGTGACAGTCGTTTATCCCTCAGTTGATTGATGTCTTTAACAAAACTAAAGAGGTTAATTCTCGATTCTTGGTTTGGTTCAGAGAGTCTGTGTTTGGGGAAATTGCCATGCCTTGAATCACTTGAGATTTGGAGGATAAAGAGTTTGAAAAGGTTAGGTGATGAATTTTTTGGAATGGGAAGTGATAATATGACGTCGTCATCTTCATCATCATCAGTTACCCTCTTTCCCAAATTGCAATCTCTTTGGTTTTCATTCTTAGAAGAATGGGAAGAGTGGGATAGTGGGAGTTGTGGAGGGGGAGAAGATATCAAAATCATGCCATCTCTTCGTTCTTTGAAATTTTATGTTTGTCCCGAATTAAAGATATTGCCAGACTACCTTCTGCAATCAACAACACTAGAAGAATTTGGCATGTACACTTGTCCTATTTTGGAAAGACGTTACCGAGTTAAGGAAGTGAAGAATTGGGTCAGAGGCTCTGGCATGCCTAGGATCAAAATATATGAAAATTCAGAGACCTCCTCTCTGTCTGTTTCTGACAACTGAAACAACAACCTATTATTCACCGGTAATTACTTCCTTCATTTTTCATGATTTCAACTAATAGTCTCTCTTTGATTCACTTTTCATTAACATAATCTTATTCCTTTGGAAAACAGGTTGAGGGGGTGATGCAGAGCAGGTGCTCCAATGATTGCTCTGAAACATTTTACTTACTTGCCAGCTGCATGAGTGAGATTTTTGAACAACACTAAACAATAAGCTATTCATATATTTGTCTGCATTCACAACATAATATTACACAACAATCGATGGCATTACTATGGCAAATGCATAGTTAGTGCTTGAAACATTTAATTTAATTGGAGGGAGGGTGCTATTCTTCAAGAAACATTACTATAAGCTCAAAACATTTGATTTTGACTACTCTTGTTTATTAATTAAAGTAGAATAATACAAATAATGTTTGATGTCTAAAGGTTTAATTCTAACGTAATGTTTGATGGGGAATATATTATATACAGTGGTTACATGAATTTCTTGTTGCATGCTATATTGCTTTGTGGGAATCAAGAGGAACCATTGGCCGAACAAAGACCTTAAGCTATGCAAAAGAAGAAAACTTCACAAGCAATGCTTTTCACTTTGTTACCGATTTTTATTGTGGTTTCATCTCCATTTTAGACTTAAGATTCAGTTTTTCGTTGGCTACTAAACTATATATGCAGTGTTTATATTTGAGTTGATATAAAATTTATGTTCTAGTTGACTTTCTAATGTAATGTTAATAATTATAGTACACAATTTTTTTCTGATTCTAACATGCTGGTTTTAGATAAACTTTTGAAAGTTCTGTGTGGAAGCATTTCACATATCGATCATATGTAAATATATGTTTTGATAAACATAATGAATTTGGTTCCTTGATGTTCTGCACAGGGAAGGATGAAGAGGGTTGGCAACCACAAGTGAGGACAACAAAAATCTTCAAGATTTCAAGAACTCGGATTAGCTAGTGAATAAGAATGTAAGGAGAATGAACATAGGTACAAAATCTTACAATTTCAAGTATGTTCCCATCGATATGAGAACCGGTGAATATAAATCCAAAATCTTCATTGAAAAAAATGTAAGTATGACGTGCACAACCTGTAATTGGACACCAAAAATGTTTTATTCTTGATATAATACTCAATATTTTACTTTAAATTAATATATGAATTTGGTTCACATCATACTTTCTACTGCTTCATATAGATAATCGTCTCAGGTATTTAGTTGTTTGAATAAATGTCTTGCAGAAATATTTACATGGTTTTGTTACTAGCTCACAACTTTATAAGTTTGTGTATCTTTTAACTAGTCAAATGTTGTCATTACAGACTTTTTGTGTGAAACCGTTGAATTGAAACCTGGTTATTGGGTTTGAAACTACTTGTTGTTTTACAAATTTTATATACAAGTTGAAACAGTTGCTTCTTGTAGTTTGCTTTATAGCATTTGTTGTCTGAAGACTCAAGACTCATGTGCTTATTTATTGATGCTTCTGTTGATTCAATGTAATTAAAACCTATGACAATGCTATCAACTGAAAGAGGAAAAAGTATGTGTAATTCTGAATTCTCTAGCGTCAGTCAGTACCATTAACTCTTTTTTCCATTTTTTTTTATTTTATATAAAAGAATCAAAGACTGTAGATCTGATTTTATTGTATCTGAATTTTAGTTACTTTTTTTTATTTCCTTTTTCATTTTGTCTTTAATTGGTCTGATACAAGGAAGCTTTCTGTTTTTCTTTGTAGCCGATTCTAAGGTCCATTGTCTTTGCGGTTTCCTCTTGAAGGCTTTCTTCGGCATCAGGTGTGAGCCCAATTTTAGTCAATTCTTTTTTCTTGTAATAATTTTTGGTTATTATTTTTAATATAATCTGGTTTGTATAAAGCCATCCTACCTTCTCTTTTCATTCATTTTTCGGGGTTGCAAGTGCTTTTTGTGCATATTTATCATACCATGGATTTGTAAGTGGCTTAATGCATTGTGGACACATACTATCTTTGTTGAGGTCACTTGAGAATTAACAAAGACTGTTCAAGAGACTTGGGATATGAACATTCGTAATACTCTAACCCAAGCACATTTACCAACTTAAGCCCGATAATAAGAACTCGTTTTGTTCTATGTTTTGAGCCCATTTATATCTACGTAAAGCAACCTGTCAGCCCATATGATATGTTTAGTAATGTGGCAGGAAATTGTTGCTGCTTCATGTTGCTGGCAGAAGCTACTGCCACATTAAGTAGCTTTATTGCTTTGGTTTGTAAACAAAGTATACGCATGTCAAGACTATGCATGTTTGGTTTGTTTCTCTTTCTTTGTTTCATTTTGGACTTAAAAATCTGAAATTTTGGTGATTATTGGGATTCTAAAATTAGCAAAATGGAATACTAATCTAAAGCAACAGTTGCTAATTACCAATTTACCTTTTTGTTGTGTCTAGTCAAGGAAAGAATTAAGTAAAAGATGGATGGCACTGTCATTAGAGGAGAAGGCTAAGTATGGGCAATGCATTTGTCAACTGGTTTTACATCGCCTAAACAACTTGTTCGTAGAGAAAAAGAAGACTAGAGCCAGGAAGTTGATGAAGATTCTGAGACTAGAGAAAATGATGCCAACATGGACGTTAAAGCTTGCAAACACGATGTTCCCCTCTTCACTTTTGTTGGGTTTGAAAAAATTGATTGAAGAGTAGAAGGGGACAATAAGAGCTATTGATTTTGAAAACTAGCTTTTTAATTAAACTGTGTTTGACTACATTTGAGACTTTGTCAGTGGCTAGTGGATCATTTTGACACCTATAACCATACACTTCAATTCCATAGGCAGTCTATACCATTGAACTCCACCATATTCGGACAAGTAATGGGTATACTCGATAATGGAGATGAAGTTGTAACATTTGGGGATGTGCCAACCCTCAAGGCATGTGGTGAAAAGTTAAATATCACATATGGCAAGTTTTGTAAGAAAGCGATCAACATCGAGCAACTTGCATCACCTGATGATGAGTTTATGATTATATTTTGCTTACTTTTGTTGTCCACTATCCTTGCACCTACAAAAGCCGGATACGTCCTGTGGGGTAGTTGAATCCCCTACTTGATGTGCGAGGTATTGCAAGCAAGAATTGAGGTAGTTGGTGCTTCTGGAGCCTCTATAATGGGATTCAAGTATTTAAAGCATCATAACAGTCAAACAACAACTCAGTGCTTTCTGGTTCTGGTCTTTTCTTACAGGTGAAGTTATTAATTTATCCCACAGTTCTTTGTTTTATCTTATGATATGCCTTCTAATTAAAGCAATAACTTACTATAACTTTTCTATTTTTAAATTGCCTAGATGTTCTATTTACATTCCCTACATCTAGTTCTTCCTACCATGGATAGGTCATTATTACCGATTGTTGGTTGGACTAAATCGAACATTAATAAGTGCTAATTGGCACGTCTTAATGATGAAGGCGATTTTGATTTGACTGGGTAACTATTACATACTTATATATTGTACATATGTAAATTCTGTTTCACCATATATGGTTGATGCTTAATATAGTTTGTTTGTATTATTTGCAGATTTCCATTGCAGCATACCCTCCCTGTTATCATGGCCCATCAGATCCTGATTCCAACTATGAGAAGATGTCAATAGAAGACTAAAATTTTCTTTTGCACCACACGTTGTGTGGAAGGAAGCATGTTGATGACATTCAACTTGATGCCCCCTTAATGCAAATATGGCGTTGTTACAGAACAATTTTCAATCACTTGTTACTGAGGTTCAATTGTTAAGGCGTGAAATCCAAGATGTAAAAACCCAAGTGGCTAAGTTAGTAGATGATATATCTACATTGAAAGAGAACAAAAGCCCTCTGAAAACCAATGTTCATGATACTGATGAGAAGTACATCCCCAGTAGCAATAAAACATGTGGTAAAGTCTCTTTACTTCATCTTTCTTCAGTGGATCCATCATCATCCCAAAGACATGTAATCCCTGCAACTACATGACTGAAGGTCATTGAACTTCAACTTCTACCACTAGCACCACATCATCTATCACCCTAAACATCAAAACATCCAATTCATGAAGTTTCATCCACAAACACTGGTAGAAAATCCAAATCCACAACAAAGAAAAAAACTTCATCCTCCGATATGTGGCTGCACGTTGATATTGACATATCATTCTCAAATTACATTGTCAGGGAATTGACCAAACATGATACTGTGGATGAACTTTACTGAGTTAGTGACCCTCTAATTTTGAATGTTCTGAGCCATCATTTAAGCCTTTTAAATATGTATGGAACAACCTTTATGTGTTATGCTTGTTAATACATAAGTTGTCAAATTTTGACCATTCTAAACAATTTTACAGGATAAGTGTGATAAGTTGGCAGACCATGTATGCTCTAATTCATCTAGTCAACTCATCATCATGAAAACACGCTGTGTCTCAAAGCGAAAGCCTAGCCAACATGTTTTGTCTCCATATATGTTGCCACACCCGTTTAGTAAAAAACCTAAGACATTTCGATATGGCCCTTTCAAACTTGTGTATGAGTTGTAGGACTTTGACGGGTTAGTCATTGATTACATCTTTAAAAAGCACAAGAAGAAAAAGTAGTTTTTACATGCTTTCGAAAATGCCATAAACACCCTTTTATGCCATTTATAAAAACGTCCTAACGAAGGATGCAGTAAAAGATTGACACTTATTAATGCATTCCACTAAATGTCGTAACCGATCATACTTACAAGAGCTAAAAAAAGTCGTATGATATGAATTATAAAACCAAACCAATGCTTCAAATGAATTATTTAATTTGAAAAACTAATTAAATTGAACCAAAACAAAATAAAATTGAACCAAATCAAATATGACATTGCAATGATATCGATTGGAATATCCCGAAACTACATAATATTTAGATATCATTTTATCGTCAGTTGTCATTTTACATAGACTACTAATACTACTAATACTTAAAATATCCAAGTAGTCAATTGCTAAACAATGAATTAATTAACATCAAATAAGTGAGAGAACTTTTAAAAAGTTATTGCCTTCTCTAAACCCCATTCAAGTCTCTTAGTAGCTTCCTCGAAATCTGTTCTTTGTCCAACTCCTCCTGGTTCCAAACCAAAACTCACTCTGTAGAAACATTAATAAGATACAAATTAGATACATTAAATATTCAAATCTGGATAGGCATAAGCTGACTACACAAAGTAATGTATCAAGAATAATGCTTATAAGATTGCCTAGAATTTATTTATTATTTTTGGCTAGGACCTTATACAAGATATTAAAAACTATATAAAGAAATTTGATACTCCACCAAACGGAATTGAAAACGCCTACGTATTCAAATCACAAGAAATAAATTTTAAATTGTTAGGTTTTAAAAAGAGGGAGAACTGAATAAATCTACTAACAATTTATAAATCCTTTCTATAACCAATGCAAAAGTCTGAAAACTCCTTAAAGCACATTGAAAACCATTTTTAAGAATAGACAAGTGATATCTTACCTTGGCAAGCAGAGTTTTTCCGGTTCTAGGTGCTCTCGTCAAAAGTATTCCCTGCAAAACACATATAAAACTCATATATATTATAATACTTGAGCAAATGATTACAGAATCTAAAACCCAATTTGACGATTGAGTTATTAAACCTCAGTATGGTATCAAAAAGGTTATTGTACCTTAGTTGGCAACACAAAATAATTTAACAAAAAAAAATACCTGATTGTTTTTTTACTTTTATATAACAACAAAAAAACTGGGTGCAAAAAGAGCAGTGCAATAAAGTACTGGGAGCTGCTGCTTCTGTAGAGTGGTTGTGGTGGTTACACCATTTTGAACAGGTCCTAAAATCTGCAAACTCTTTGTTACAACATTACACTTCAAATTGAATTATAGTGAAAGCAAATAAATAGGTTGATGCTAATACAAGTACATAATAAATGAATAACAATTTTAAGCTCAAGTCCTTATATACTAATATCTATGAATCCAAAAGCCCTTCGAATAAATAGCATTAGGAAGCAACTTTCTGAAGATGGGCGCCTTTCTCCTTGCAGAACTCGTCATAAACCTCCCGGAACTCATCATAAACTATATTATCACACATAAAAAACAACCAAAATTGCCAGTCTAATTTCTTCTTTTTTTTTACTATTTCTTTTGTTAAATAAAATATAAGCCAGAAATCAGCAAGATACTTGCCTTTCAACTCAATTGGCAGGCCACGACAATCCCAACCAGGCACGTAATAAACTTTATAATGATGCCATTATTGAATATTTAACAATACAGTTCAAAAGAGTGATCAAGAACACACAAAGCAGTGCTACAATACCTCAATCCGGAGCTGAATGAACTTTCTTTGAGCTGAATTTATAGCAGAACGTACTCGATACGAAGAGGTCTGCATCATACGAAGAGGTCTGAATGAAACACCAATGTTACTCAAGCTAAGAGCATGTAATCAAAATGAGGTAACTAACCTGATTTTGGATAATCTTTTCCAATTATGCACTTTCCTTCTTTTGAATACTTAAAGGAGCAGTCCACGGTTCATAAATATATTCCTTTGGCATATCTACTCATTAAAAGTTGGCCATATCTTATACAGCAACATACCCCTACAGCCAAAAGAACATGATGAAGTAGGTAAACTTCAAAATGTACCTTCCAATATGGGCAAAAATTGCCTAGTGTAGTAATAGATGGATATAACAAACAGTGACAACTGGATAAATCAAAGCAATTTGTGTCCTGACCTGATTGGTAGAATATAATAAAAAAAAAGTTCGTCATTAGCAAAAGCATTTCATGCATCCAAATGACTAAATTTAATTAATTTAATTATTTCTTGGGGTGGAGGGGGGGCAGGTTACGAAATGAGGCAGGCAAACACTTGCAAAATAACAACATGAGGCCTAAAATTACATGAAATCCTTAGACATGACTTACATATCAATGAGCCCAAGCTAGCTATTTTAATATATTATATGTAACTGTGTCCTCATGTTTAGAAAACATAGAGCCCACAAGACAAAAATTTTGATAAATATATTATATGTAACATCTCCCTTGAGAATCTCGCAGTTTTCAAACCCTACAATAATCATATTCCAAATTCAGACAAACATTTATGCATATATATATATATATATATATAGTCACTAAATTTCACTCCACTCTCTTAATCAACATACAAAGCAGTGATTACTCTTTTAACATGAGCAGTGAAGGATGCAACTAAGAGAACATCAATCTTTAACATTTTCACTTAAACAGATATCCAACCAGCCACCCCACCCAATTCCTAAACAAAATGGTCTTTACAATTTCTAAATGGCATAAAAGAATCAACAATAAATATATATATATATATATTACACTAACTTTTCACATGAAACTGGTTTCAACGGGCCCCTAGAAGTGTCCTACATCAAAATATCCCAAAGAATCCATTAAATTGCTGGAACAAGAAGGAATTGTTGGGCAGCCATAAGATTAAAGGGGTTGTTCCTCTTAGCCAAAACAGAGGAATTTCCATTCAATAATTTAAAGTTGTTTAGCAAAATCTATGTAATAAGTTCAGAACCAAAAACCAGAATATAAACAAATCAATAAATAAAAACAACAAACATGATACAACCAAAATCTCAAAGTAATCCATCAGGATATTAGCATGCATATGATCTAATAAAGAAGAATAAAAGCAAGGGACTAGTACTGACCACATATATCTCTAGCTTGAACTCAGTAGCAAGACATTCAATGGCAATATCATCTCCAAAAGCAGCAGCATGGCCTTGCCGATTCTCGTCGACCGACAACAAACCCTCCTCAGTATACTGCGAAGTGATGATATCATGTTCATCATCAGGTGAACCAAAGTTTAACATGTATTTACAAGCTTTTGCATATATTCTTTGAAAACGCAAACATTGATTGGGACATCAAAACATGCATATAGTAGCTCAATCAACAAAAACAAAAGGCATATAGATACATCATTAGACAAAACAAAACTCACTCAAAAAAACTAAAATTTAGACAGTAACATCATGGTTAGCATCCTTATATCAGACAATTAATCGAATTTCAAATCTCAATTAAAACATAAAATATAGAGCAAACCTGGAATCTTGACTCGTCCACTGATTGTGTAGCCATCGCTAGACCTGAAAGAGAGAAAACCACAAATAACTGAGTCTAAATCACTATTTTCACAGTTTTTTGTCCGTTTAGTTACCCAGAAATTGAATTGAAGAAGTTGTAGAAATCGTACACGGGAGAAGCAGCGAGAGACAACGAGAGAAGAGAGAGGAGTAACTGCACTAATAAAGAGAGAACCTGATAGGATCTGATGGCGGCTGTTGCTGTGACGGTGGCTACTGAGGCGGCGGCTGGTACTGGTATAGATTCGCCATCGACGGCGGCGGCGGCACGACTCCGGAGAGAGAGAGAAATATCTGAGTAAGTGAGTAAGCAACTCAAATCGTGAAGAAAAGGTGTAAGAGGGTGAGGAAAGCTAAGTTTCTTTTAATATTTCCTTTTATATTTCTTTTGCAAGGACAGAGGAGTCACGATATTTTATTATTTAACTTTGTCATTACAATATTTTAAAAATCTTGTAAATGGATATCAATAGTGACATTTTTAAAATCCTATAAAAATTTTCACTTTTTTATTTCTTTGCGACTTTTTAAAAGAAAAAAACTGTAATTCTTATCAATTATGAGATTTTTAATAAAATGTCGCAAGTTGAATGTTGCAAAAAACTAAATTTCTTGTAGTGAAGAATAAACCAACATCGTAAGTTCTACTTCTATGGCTTTAGTTTGTCATTTGAACTACATGTTTAGCACGTTGTTTGTCCTTTTTAACATTTTGCTATCATTATTTCAAATTCCACAATAATTGTACTTTCATATTCTGATTTTTTTCTATAACTAAGTCACAGGGAGCATACTCTAGATATTGACAATTTGCAAGCGTCTCATGAAAGTTTTAGAACTCTCGAGCTATGAAAGTTCGTTAATAGCGAAGTTTGTCTGTTTTGTAATTTGCGATTGTCCTTTCATCATGAAGCAGATTAGTGTTTGTAACATTTTGTAGTATTCGTATTGATAGTTATATATTTGTTTATTGTAGATTATATCAGCTGAGAACATCATTATGGGAGCAAGAGACAACCAATCACATTTGTTGGTGCTTTTCAATTAACCTACTTTCAAGCATATACATTTATGGCACCTTTTGTTTTGTACTAACATAGTTTGTACATATTTCTCCATTGATATTGAGTAAATTTTCATTTAATTTTTGTCATACACAGTATGTGATTCTAAATTGTAAAGCAGAGAATATGTCTACTTTAAAAAAATCCTTGTCAAACTTTAAGGCCACATACATGAAGGATATCGATAGACATGATCGGGTATGACATGTGTCTGCATATTTCTTTTTTGCATGTTTATACAACCTTTGTTATATGACTTACGTGTTTTTTCATTTTGTGTTTTAGTTTTGATGTTAACTGATGTATATAGCTGTTTCATTTCGGTGTGTATAATGTTACCTCATGTTTTTGTTATTTATTGGCAGATATACATTCCTATCAATGATTAACACAATCTTTGGTTTCTTGCCATATTTAAGAAAAGAAGGCCGAACTTTTGGGTCTCATGCCCACCTCGAAGGACGTCACCCAATGCACCTCGTCCTGCTCAATTAAAACGAATGGTATATATGTTCATTTCATGCAATTAATACAATCATCGCACAACATTTGCCTGTTTGTATAAGTAACTTATTTTTAACACACAATTCATCGACTTCAGTTTTTGCATTTGTTTTGTAGCTTGTTGCTCTTAATATTCTATTAGGATAGGATATTACGTACTTAATGCAACCATCATTCTCTTTTAGCAATTTCACTGTGTTAATTAGAACCGGATGCACCTCAGTGGCCTAATGAATATCATTGCAAAATGTTCGTGTGCATGTTTATGGATGATGTCGTCCCACTGCTCTTGAATTAGTAAGTTCCTACATATATTGAACATGTTACTTTCATGCCTTATAAAATTATGTTACCGTCTGAATATCATTTTAGGTCTAGTGTCTTGCTGTGGAATTTGTTACAGTTGGATTTGAACCACTAATGACTACTGTTGCTTGGTACCTTGCTCTCTTTTCCAAGAACAACATTTTTCAAGGGAGAAAAAGCCAAAGATCGCGATAATGAATTGGTCGAAGCTAAGTTGAAGGGTAAATTTTCGAATCGAGATGTGACACCTATGAAAATACGTAGCAAGAAAGTAAGGCTTCATCCAGAATAAGGCCATGTGTGAATACAATTTTTTTTTTTTTTTTTAAATATTTTATAGCATCCTCTGACAAATACATTTTAACTTATTTGACTCAAAATTTGGGTTTTATACCTCAATTTTTATCATGTTTTTTCTATCCTTTTTCTTGTCATATTTCCATATGCCGATGGGTTGAAGGCAATTGGTAATTTTTTTTCACACCACTCTATCCATGGTACAATCTTTAGTGTTTAAGATATAATAGGAGGTGGTCTGACCTTTATAAATTGGATGATAGCCTTTTATTGGTATTTAGTATTCTAATAGTTTCCTTGTTATTTATTTTGTTTTCTAAGCTAGCTATTGCATTCCATAATTGTGTATGCTATGCCTCATTATTATTATTATTTTTTATTTGTTCATTGTAAACTAGGCTTTAAGTAACTTAACATACCATCATTATCATATTACGCAATACTAAACATATCATATACATGGATACACCACTTGATCATCCCATAAAGTGTTGTTGTGCCAACCATTGTTCATATTGTCCATACATCTTTTGTCTAATGTTATTTATGGACAAAAAAATTTTTGTGTTCTTGGAACTAGTACCTATATTATTTTTCGGACCATTTGGTGCATGGAACCCACTCTCTGTGAAGTTTGATGGTGGTGCATGTAATCCTTTAGTTAACATTACATAGCCATCACTCATGATTAGGGCCATACCAGACGTCAAATGAACCATATTATTACTACCAACTCCACTTATTTCCTCCAGGTGATTTTGTCAACATGTCTGTACTGTGTGCCTAGGCTCTCCACATTTTCCATAAAGTCGTGCCTTGGCAAAGGTTTTCTTTGGTTTTCGTACCCCGCCTTTGGTTGCGACTTTCTTGGATTTTTTACATGTACATCGATGGGCGTTTGTTTCCTTTCTTCAGGATTATTTGTTTATGTCTTCAAATTTGCCATGATTCCTTCCATTTTCTCGATTAGTTGATGGATGATGCATTTTTATCTTTGCAAATCCTTCTGCGGTTTAAGAAGCCAAGCAGCAGAACTTTGTACACTGACTGGTTAATGCTCCATATCTAACATTATTTTCAACCTCATCACAACGATTTTTGGATTTTTTATTTTTATTTTCAAAAAGAAGATTACGTACTTAAGCCTATTACACACTTAATCGATTTACACATTGATCTAATGAATATAAAAACCAACCGGATGTGAGTGAGAAGCCGTGTAATTTTCATGCACTGGTATAACTGTGATACTGCGCCCACATTCTAGCACAGCCACCTACTTAATCCAGTGATAACGCATGATCGCACCACTAAGGAGTGCGCAGCTGCACCATGATTTGAGTGCGGTCACACACCCATGACAAGTGCAAGCCTTGCACATTGTGGTGTGGTCATGTACTTATTCTAGTGTTGGTGAGGGTCATACTACTGTTTGAGTGTGGCCGTGCACCCATGACCAGTGTAAGACTTGTACAAGTTAGGGTGCGCGATTGCACCCATATCTAGGTGCAATCATGCACTTACTCTGGTATTGGTGCACGACCGTGCACCTATGACTAGTGCAAGACATACTGTAATGGTGGTGTGCGACCGCACCACAATTTAAGTGCAGCCGCACACCCATGACCAGTGCAAGTGCAAGCCATGCACTATTATAGGTGTGCAGCTGCGCTTAGATTATGGTGCGGTGCATACTTGCTCCATTGTTGGTGCATGATCGTACCACTGTTTGAACGCGGACGCGCACCCGTGACTAGTGCAAGACTTGTACTGGTTTGGGTGTGCGGCCATGCCTACATCTAAGTGCGATCATGCACTCATGACAAGTGCAAGACATGTACTGGTTTAGGAGGGCAGCCGCGCCCACATTATGATGCAGCTGTGCACTTACTCCAGTGGTGGTATGCGGCCACACCACAATGAATGTAGTCGCGCACCCATGACCAATGCAAGCCATGCAATGGTATAGGTGTATGGTCGCGCACTTACTCCGGTGTTGGTGCATGGCCTGACTATGAATTGAATGTGGCCGCACACCCTTTCCTGTACATTGCATCAGTGCAATTAATATATATAAAAAAAAAAAAGTTATAATAATATAAAGCAAACCATAAATGAACTTTCCATGCCATTAGAACAACTTTTGCTTCATTTCCCTGAACCACCATATCCACATCACCGTCATCATTTTGCATTCTTTGACTACAACCCAATATCAACAACTCAGGTAAAGAGTCCATGTACATGACTTTCATTACACTGAATATATGGTAGCAAACAAGGGCGGACCTAGCTTGAGCTCAGGAAGGGCACGTAACCCCTTAAAATTTTTTTAAAAATTGATTAAGTTTACTATATTGATCATTAGATATTTAAATATATAAATAAAATGCTACATTCTCTCAGTATCTTCAAATGGCACCGATGATTAAGTTTTCCGTTTCTTTCCAGAATCCACCTAGGTTCGAATTCCTATTTGTCTCATCAAAAAAAAAAAAAAATATATATATATATATATATATTGTTTTTTCTCATTTTGTTAGTATTAAATATTTTATATAAATCAAAAGCTATGTACAATCACAAGCTATGAAAGGTGCTGATGGTTAGAGCTTACCCTCCTTTCTTGAGTCAACCATTGAAAGGCACTACCTTTTTTTTTTTTTTTTTTTCTCCATTGGAAAGATTTTTTTTTTTTTTCCATTGAAAGGCACTGATTTTTTTTAAGAGTTACAGCTGATATTCTTCTTTTTTTTTTTTTTCCATTGAAAAATTTTATTTTATTTTTCTTTTTCTTTAGTCTTTAGATATATTGTATAAATAAAATGATACATAAATTTTCTTATTTTTTCTTGCATTATGGTTCAATCTCTTTCCATATCAAAACATGTTACTTTTTCTCTCTCTCTTTTTTTTTTTTTTTCCCATTTTTACAAACTGACCTTCAAATCTGAAACATTTTAACTTCGCAAATTTTTATGCTCAATATTAATTATTTTTCTTATCACAAACTATACGATGTTTACATGAACTAAAAAATAAATATACAATATTGTTTAATTTTAGTAAGTCTTGGTTTATTCATGATTATTGGTGTGAATTACATATCTCTTATTAGTTATATATTTTAACTATTTTTATTTTATATAATGTTCTTCTAGTAATTGAAGGAAACATGGCAACAAAATTTAATATAACTTACTTTCGTGATGTTATAATTATTATATAAAAGTGCTCACCTCATATAGATTTTTGGATCCGCCACTTAGCAAAGGATGTTCTTCTAGTAATTGAAGGAAACATGGCAACAAAATTTAATATAACTTACTTTCGTGATGTTATAATTACTATATAAAAGTGCTCACTTCATATAGATTTTTGGGTCCGCCACTAGCAGCAAGGGATACCTAGTGTCTGAAACAACTTGCATGAGCATAAGAAGCTATTTTCAGTACGGCATCACAAGTTGTCTCACCTTGGCAAACTTCTTATATGTAAACGTCTTTTTCTTCATATCAGCAATACAATTCATGATGCTCAGCGTTCACGTACTTTAGGAATAAGTTTCGAATATAAACTTCAGATGCATGCTTCTCTATCTGCAATAGGTGCGTTACGAGCATTGGTTGGGAATTCATGTAGTTAAAGTTGTCTTTGGCATCGTTGTATTGAAGTCTTTCCATCTCCCTATGTGTTTGGCTCATGAACTCGAATAATTTAAGATGACAGTTCAGATATTTGTTAAATTAACGGTTAATGCTCTCAGACTGTTGTGTGTTTTGCATGCCCCCAAAGAATGTGGTTCTCAAAAACGTTTCTGCCCATTACTTCCGTCTGCCATACAACTTTCTAACTCAATCATTGCCCTCCAATTTATTTTTTACCATCAGCGACCAATAATGTTCAAAGTCAATCTCGGTCATGTTAGTCATCATGCAGTTTGTGAAAGCCCTTGTGAATCCAACATTGCAGATATTTGTCTAGACATTTCGTTCAAGATACCACGCACATAACCGACCAGTGGCCCCCGGAATTAATGTTTTTAGTGCTTTATGCATCGCAATATCGCCATCCGCCACAACAGATATAGGATGCTTTCATTGCATTGCTTCCAAAAAGTTTTGAGGACCCACGTATACGCGCCTATTGTCTCATCCACCACCAAACAGAATCCGAAAACTGTGGTTTTATTATGGTTATTCACGCCTACAAAAATTACAAGTTGTTGGTTGTAGGCATTCGTCTTGTAAGTGGAATCAAAAGATACAGCATCGCCAAAATAATGGTAATCAATGCGGGACTGAGAGTCCGGCCAAAGTATGTGCCCTAATGACCCATCTTCACATATAATATACTTGAAAAAAAAAAAAAAATTACCATCCATTTCCTTTTTTGCTGTCATGTAAGCAATAACTACATCCATATCACCATTGTTGGATTACGTTTGGATTATTATTATATGTTCAAGTCATCTCTCTCTCTCTATATATATAGGATTTTAACTGTCTTGTTGTATGTACCAACGTTCATTCATTATAAACAATACAAGATTACAACAACATTTTGTTAAAATGCAAAGCAACTACACCAGTATTGAACATGTAACAGTACCTTTGAATTTGTGGGATCAGTGTTCATGACCTCTTGAGCCTGTATGGAGCAAGTGCAATCATTCTCTTTGTTGTTTGATCCAAGCTGGATGTTGCACGAAATAGGCAAGATGGAGCTGCAGAGTACCTGATATGCTTTTGTTTGGGTTGGCGGTTGGTTGATATAAATGCATTTATTATACAAGTGCCCAGGTTGGAAAGTCAGAAGGTGCTTGGTAAAACACTTTGTCATGATAAAAAACCCTTAATAAGGGAAGACTGTTTTCAAATTTCATATTCAATTCATCGAACTGGTAGAGTTTGATCTTCGTACAAGATAAGATGCCAATAATGGTGACAAACTACGTAGCATCAACCTTCACCCATTGGTACTTGCTATTCTTGATAAAGTGTAAAATAAATTGGATGAGGTAAAATGAATTACCATTCAGAAACAAGTTATAAATCTTATACGTTAAATGAAACCCTTAATTAGGGAAACATTGTTTTCAAGTTTTATAGTTAATTCATGGAATTAGTATAGATTGATCTACATACAAGATAAGACGTCAAAAATGCTGACAAATTACATAGCATCAACCTTCAACGATTGGCACTTGTTATTCTTGATAAAGTGTAAAATA
The DNA here is from genome assembly GCA_021234005.1 of Nephelium lappaceum. Lineage (NCBI taxonomy): Eukaryota > Viridiplantae > Streptophyta > Magnoliopsida > Sapindales > Sapindaceae > Nephelium > Nephelium lappaceum. Next base: position 12,796,321 of record CM037997.1, on the reverse strand, counting down.
AATTGGATGAGCTAAAAATGAATTACCATAACAATTATATATAGCAACTGGTAACATTTCAAGAAGACAAATAAAAATTTCTTAGAATACAAATACTACAAGCATAAGTGTTGGTAGTGCAAAATCCATATGAGCAGCTGCTTACATTGAACAAGACAAATACAACTGAGTGCACCCACTTTGAAAACAAAAAACTGCAGGCGTTAGTGTTCATAGTGCAACATCCACTTACAAAAAAAACAAACAGATTTGATCACACGAAAAAAGTAATAACTTCAAAATTTCAACCATAGCTGCACCATCTTTGAAATCCCATGAAACACCTACACACCTTCTGATGAAGTTTGTCCCCCAGCCAACTGATCACCCTGCCGAACAGTTGTATCGTTGTTGGCAGCTGTTTTTGTCTCATGGAGTAAGTGGGTAACATGAGCGAGGGAATCTGCATGACGACTAAATTGGGAGGTCGTTGATGCCAATATATTGTCCAGCTCTGCCTTAAGGTTTACAATGGCTTGTTCTTGACGCTCCTGTCAGAGCATGTATTGCACCCATGATCTGATACATCCATCCAGGTGGATCAGAGTCATTAACAAATGATCACGCCCTATTATCATGACGGCTTTGTTTTGCTTTTCGCTTTGCAGCAGGTTTGCTACCATTCATAAACCGATCATACAGCGTATCCTACGTGACGACACCTAATGGCTTGGGTAAACGAACCCAGAAATCCCTAGGCTCCGTTGGAACACCAACTAAAAGGATTCTTGATTCTCTTGTAATCAATGTAATCTTTGTAGAGAAAATAAAACTAACAAAAGAAGTTTTAGAAATCTGTCTCTGATTTCATGAAATCTGATTATTTTCTATTATTTAAGAATGATCTGCTTCAACATTTTTATATACAGAATTTGCTTACAATCAAAGCCATCACTGCCTAACTAACTCTAAACAATCATTGGTTGAGAAACGATGTGCTGGCCTCCTTAACTAACTTTCCCGCCTGCTGAAGTGATGATCTGGTACTGCTGGTCTATCATAGTTAATCTCTCCTTGTAAATGACTTTGCTGAACTTCCTTAGAATGATTCTGTTCAGCTCTTATAAGCTGATCACTATCTCTAACATTCCCCCTCAAACTCAATGGAGAGTCCTCTACATTGAGTTTGCCTTTGAGATATTGAAAACGAGATGTAGGCAGTGATTTAGTGAAAATGTCACCTACTTGATCAACTGAAGGCACATAGTTAATCTCTAGTTGTTTTTGTAAAACTTTCTCTCTAACAAAATAAAGATCTAGTTCTATATGCTTAGTTCTTGCATGTAGAACTGGATTATTGGACATAGCAATGGTGCTTTGATTATCCACCCAAAAGACAAGTACCTTAGTTTGTGGAACCTTGAGCTCTTGAATGAGAGACTTGATCCATGTAACTTCTGCAACACCAGCAGCTAGACTCCTATATTCTGCTTCAGTAGATGATCTTGAAACTGTATGTTGTTTCTTTGCACTCCAAGCAACTAAATGTGGACCAAAGTATACACAATATCCTGAGGTTGATTTCCTATCATCTGGATTCGATGCCCAGTCTGCATCTGTGTAGCCAACCAAGTCATATGCAGCACTTGAACAAGTTGACCTGTTAAACATAAGTCCCTGTCTCGAAGTACCCTTTAGATACCGTAAAATTCTCTTTACAGCTTTCCAATGTTCATCTAAAGGATTCTTCATGTATTGACATACTTTATTGACAGCAAAACTGATTTCTGGCCTGGTGATTGTCACATATTGCAAAGCTCCAACCACTGACCTATACTCACTTGAATTGTCAACAGGATAGCCTTTGAAAGCTGATAATTGTCCTCCTGTGCTTGCTACCATGGGTGATGGAAAAGATTTTGCATTTTCCATCTTGGTTTTTGTCAAAAGTTCTTGTATATATCTGTGTTGAGACAAATGCAATCCCTTGTGAGTTTGTTGAACTTCAATGCCTAAAAAGTAATGGAGTGTACCTAGATCTTTTAGTGCAAATGTCTGATTCAACTGTTGAACCAATGCATCTATCTCCTTCACATTCGATCCAGTAATGATAATGTCATCTACATACACTAAAATGTAGATACAAGAGTTGTTTGTTGTCTTGTAAAAAAGTGATTGATCAGCTCTGCTTGAAGAGAAGCCAAGCTGACTAATAGTGTGCTTGAGTTTGTCAAACCAGGCCCGTGGAGCCTGTTTTAAACCGTAAATGGCTTTGCTTAGCTTGCAGACTAGTGTGCCATTCCCCTCCTCAAAGGCAGGAGGTTGTTGCATATACACTTCCTCATCAAGGATGCCATGAAGGAAGGCATTATTAACGTCTAACTGTTTAAGATGCCAACCCCTTGTCACAGCAATAGACAGTACAATCCGAATGGTCATAGGTTTGACAACTGGACTAAAGGTTTTTGTAAAATCAAATCCTTCAAGCTGATGGAAGCCTTTAGCAACAAGCCGTGCCTTGTGACGAAGAAGAGAACCATCGGAATTCTTTTTAACCTTAAACACCCATTTACACCCTATGATTTTTCGATCAACAGGATAAGGTACTAAGGACCAAGTATGATTTCTCTGAAGAGCTGTAAGTTCATCCTTCATAGCTGCGACCCATTTAGGATCTGTGAGTGCCTATTGTAAGGAGCTAGGTTCTTTATCATCAACCTGTGCAACCCAGACTTTAGGCTTGAAAATACCATTCTTGGATCTAGTGATCATAGGATGTTGGTGGTGAGATGTTGGACCTGTGGAAGCTGAGGTAGAAATAGGAAAAATAGTGTGAGGCAATGAGAGTGAGTGAGATGCTGCTGGAGAAGCTCGTGGCTGTTGGAGTATCTGATTACTATTTGTTGCGAAAGATGAAGGCAGATTAGAAGAATCTGCTGGAACTCGTGTGTTGATATTTCTATGGTCATTAGGAGGGAATATAACAGGAGGAAATAATGATGTTCCTGAGACAGTACTGCAATGTGACATAGTAGAATTCTGCAAACGCGAGGCAAAGGGGAAAACATCTTCCTTGAAAACAACATTTCTGGCAATATACAGTCTCCCTTTAAAACTCAAGCATTTGAACCCCTTATGCTGATTGCAATATCCCAAAAATATACATGGCTCACTTCTGAATTGGAGTTTATGTTGAGTGTATGGTCTGAGATGAGGATAAACCAAGCAGCCAAAGACCTTCAAGGATGAATAATCTGGTTGCTTGCCAAACAAACATTCAAACGGAGATTTTCCTTTCACCACAAGGGTAGGCATTCTGTTAATCAGATATGCAGCAGTAGAGAAAGCTTCAGACCAATGTTTAGGAGGCATGGAGGCTTGTGAAAGAAGGCTTAAACCTGTTTCCACAATGTGTCGATGCTTTCGTTCGATGAGACCATCCTGCTCATGTGTGTAAGGACATGAATGTCTAAACAGTATACCACAATTAGCAAGAAATGGAGCTAGAACCATGAATTCTTTGCCATTGTCGGTTTGAAGTGTCTTAATTTTTGTTGAAAACTGTAATTCAACTTGACTTTTGAACAAATGAAAAGTCTTAGCACCTTCATCTTTTGACTTGAGGAGGAACAACCAAACATACCTAGTATGAGCATCTAAGAAGCTGACATAGTATTTAAAACCCTTTGAGGATGTGATGGGTGCAGGACCCCATACATCAGCTATTATTAGCTCAAGAGGATAGGAATATGTGGTAGAGGAATCAGGAAAGGGCTGAGTATGTGATTTACTTATGGAGCAATCATGACAAAAGAATGATTTGGAATTTGAGAAAGGAACTTTGTATTTATTCATAATTGTCTTTACAATGGTTGAGGATGGATGTCCCAACCGTAAATGCCACAGAAGTACATTTGAATCATTGTCAATACAAGTGTTATTCATTCTAGCAACATTATTTACAGAAGAAAATGTTGTATTGACATTGGCAGTATGCACAGATGACAAAAGATTTTGTTTTGACTTTGTAGAATGATGTGTAGGCTGGAATGATTGGTTGACACTTGAGGAAGTCTTTGATCTACTTGAATGCTTCAGAGGTAAATCAAAAACATACAATCCGTTCTTAAGAATGCCTTGAAGAAGGACAGTCTTCGTGGCTTGATCCTTGACAAGACAAAACAAAGGATGAAACTCTATGAATACATTGTTATCTTGGACAAACTTAGAAACACTCAGCAAATTTTTAGTGATATGGGGTATGTGCAGAATATTTCTAAGTAAGAAAGCATGTTGATTGAGTGTAAATTTATTAGATCCAATGGAAGAAATATGCAAACCTGCACCATTCCCCATGAAGACCCTCTCATTTCCATGATAATCTGCCTTGTTCCATAGATTTCCAGCATCAGGGGTGCAGTGATCCGAAGCTCCACTATCAGGATACCACTGCGAGCTGCAAAAAACACTACCTTCTGGTCCAGCAATCATTGTATTCATATGCCCATGTCCAACAGATGATCCAGTGGCTGAAGTATTCACAAATTCTGAACCAGCAAACATAGCATTCATGTGTCCAGATCCGTGGTTGTTCCACCCATTTCTACCTCCAGGAGATGCATTGAACTGAGGTTGGAAGGTTTGATCATATCGATAGTAACATCTGAAAGCATTGTGTCCTGCTTTGTGACAAATTTGACAGAGAGGTTGATTGCCATTGTTTCTTCCTCGACCTCTACCTCTTCTGCCACCAGAGTAGTAATTCCCTTGTCCACTTTGTCTTCCACCAAAATTGATTGAATTAGTAGCTACATTCTCTTTGCCAAAATTTCCAGAATTACCATTGTTCCCTTTTCTATTCATAGCCACATTTACACTCAAACTTTCAAGTTGAACATGGCTATCTAATCTTGCTTCATGAGTGAGTAACAAGGCAGATATCTCAGCTACAGTGTGACTTACAGGAATTGAAGTGACTGAGATGACAAATGGATCATATTCTGATCCTAAACCACTCAAAATTGCCGTCACTTTATCATCTTCACTCATTATATATCCAGTAAAAAAAAGAGCATCAATGATACTCTTCTTTTTGGTCAAGTAATCTGCCATAGAACTCCCTTCCTTCTTCAAAGTTTGCAATTGAAGCTTCAATTGCATTAAACTTGCCTTGGATTGAGACTTGAACAACTGTTCAATGCTCATCCATGCCTCACACGCAGTGTTGCATCCAACTAAATGTGGCAGTATCTCCTGACTAATTGAAGATAGAATCCAACACAACAAGATTTGGTCTTGTTGCTCCCAATCCAAGAAGGATTCATTGACAGTTCCATCTGTATTTAATCTATTTGGAGGAATAAAATTTTGATCAATGAAATGTCCAAGTCTGTTACCTTTAATCCCAGCAAGAACCTGCTGCCTCCATAGAAGAAAATTGTTATGATCAAGTTTCACAGTCAGCTCCAGCTTCATCGGTGACAAGAATCTTGATCCTCCATGGATGTTATTTCCAGAAGACAGATTTGAGCTTGAAGACATGGTGTTGCTCGGGCTCTGATACCATAAAAGGATTCTTGATTCTCTTGTAATCAATGTAATCTTTTTAGAGAAAATAAAACTAACAAAAGAAGTTTTAGAAATCTGTCTCTGATTTCATGAAATCTGATTATTTTCTATTATTTAAGAATGATCTGCTTCAACATTTTTATATACAGAATTTGCTTACAATCAAAGCCATCACTGCCTAACTAACTCTAAACAATCATTGGTTGAGAAATGATGTGCTGGCCTCCTTAATTAACTTTCCCGCCTGCTGAAGTGATGATCTGGTACTGCTGGTCTATCACAGTTAATCTCTCCTTGTAAATGACTTTGTTAAACTTCCTTAGAATGATTCTGTTCAGCTCTTATAAGCTGATCACTATCTCTAACACTAACATTCAAACAAAGTTGAGTTATAAGGGCAGGAAAAGGGAATCCATACCTAGTAGCAATGCCCACATCATAAATCGCATTAAAAATACATTTGCCAACGTTTATAGGTCGGTTGGTGCCAATGGCATGCACAAGTCTGGCTCTTGGTTCCTTGATTTTGGGAAAGTGTTTACTTGGAAGGAGGTTGTGTGAAGAAAATGTACACTAGAATGCAAGCTCCACAATTAACTTCTGATACAAGAAGTGTTTACAGGCTATAGTTTCTAAACCGTATAAGCCGAATGTCATTTGATCTTTTGGTATATCCACCAACAGTATAATCATCAGAGTCAACAATTTCAGGGACTTGGAAGTAGTGATTAATCAGAGTTGTTCCACAGGGCTAATGGATATTTCACCGTAAGGTATTCAGACTTAAGGTTTTTATGCAGGGGGTGTCGGAGAAATATTATAGCTTTGGCTTTCTCCCGCAAAGTTGTTTCATTTCCTTGATCATGTCCTATAAATGCATTGCTTGCAAATGCATTTTAGCATCAAAGATCCAAGAAAGGTAATTTTTTTTAGAAATATCAAAGGCAACAAACTGCAAGTTCTTGAGGTTTAACATTTTTCAATACTATATCTACCACAAAGCATAATAATAATTAGTTTTATGTACAAATATATAAAACTTAGATAAACATATCAATAAGATTCACATATGGAGTTATATATATAAATATGATAGATAAAGTCATACGCGAGAATAATCTTTTCTTAGTAGGCATAACTGTACACATAATATATGATAGCAACAATAAATAAAGTGAGGTAGTAGGATATAATGCGTGATAATAACAATAAATGAAGTAAATACAATAATCGAGTCAGCAACACTACAACAAAATAGGTCATCTATAGTGGTTGAAGCGCGTTATAGATGACTATCAATAGCGAGCAGAGCACCTACTATGGATAGCATCAATATAGTTGCTGGAAGTTTCCATACTAAGCACAGGCCCATTATGGACACGAGTAACCATACTGGGCAATACCCGATATGGATAAACATATCGGAAATGGGTCTACCCTTGGGTCGACCCATGGATATAATAATTCATACCAATCATGAGCTCGCTATGGATAAACATATCCATATAGGATTGGAGCCTAGTATGGATAAGCATATCCATATTAGGCACATGCTATCCATATCGGGCACATGCTAGCTATGGATATGCTTATCCATACTAGGCTTCGCTCATTATGGATACCTATATCTATAATGGACCATAGCCAGGTATGGGGGACTGTTATCCATCGTAGGCTTTGGCCTAGTAAGAAAAATATTTTAATAGTAAAAAATATATATTTTGTTGGAAAAAATATATACAATTTTATATTAAAAGAAAACTAATATAACAAACATATATCAAAAATCCATTAATCACTTAAAATCAGTATATATCTAAAATTCATTTATACACACACACAAAAGGAAAGATATATATATATATATATATATATATATTACCTAAAGTTAGTGTACATCACTTAAAGTTACTTTACATTGTTATATGTTATAATATATCGGTACATATCCTAAGATGCAATATATTTTGTTGATCAAGCAATAAACGAGTGTAATGCATTTTGCTAAGTGTGTAGCTCATTAGTAGGTTATGGTAGCCAAATACCCACCATTACTTTCTTCACACAAACTCGCCAATTATCTAGACCAGGCTCGAGGTGATGAACTTTAGCATTGGGGTCTTTGGAGTCGAGTTCCACTTCCACCATCATTGTTCCTTTACCCATCCAGTCGTATAACTTGTAGTGGTTTTCACTCGATCCACTAGCTTGGCTTGTAGAACACAATGTTCGAAATAGGTCCGTACCAGGCCGTATATACGACAATACGACCATATTGACCCCAAATCGCATCCATACGACTGTATTTTGGCAGAATGGAATTTCGATCGTATAACACGTACCGATACAATCGTTTATTGCCATACAATATGGATACGGGCATACATTGCATTATACGGCGAGTCGAGTTTTAGGAAAAAAGGAAAAGAAAAAAAGAGAAAAAAATTGGTATAAAAGGAAAACAACCCTAAAGTCATCTCAAAACCTCACGATCGATTGCACCTCTCTCACCCTCTCTCCTCAATGGTAGGTATAGATTCCATTTCCAGCACGATAGTAGCTTTTCGACGTCTAGCTTCCATTTCCGATGGGTCTAGCGTCTAGTACTATGTATTTACACAAACCTTGGGCAGAATTACTATGAAGCAATGAAGAGGGTAAAGGAAGGGAGGGGGCGAAAAAAGAGAAAATGTGAGGGTGAGGATGAGTGCCTGTGATGGCAAACCCTAACATGTGAAAATATATAGATAAAAATTGTAAATAATCCCTAATTTATCATAAAATGCTTAATTGAACCCAAAACAATTACAAATAAGACCCTAATTTATGATAAAATATCCAATTAAACCAAAAAAATTATAAATAACCTCTAAAGTATTATAAAATACCCAATGAAATCCTCTTATTTAGAAAATATTAAAAAAAAATCTATAATTATATATTTATATAAAGACCCAAATTTCGTATGGTTTTTGTTTTTGTTTTTGTTTTTTTAATCATTTGTCGTATATGCACCCCGTATAATGTGTGCCGACCATACTGTATCATACCACGATAGGGTGCTCGTATCGTACCATACCACGTATTTATGAACCTTAGTAGAATCTCAAGATAATGACAACATATGCACAAAACTTTAAATAGTTAAATCTATATATGAAATTAAGTTAAAATAATAAATAATATAAATTTCATGAATACTTACCTTCGTAGAAGGTTCAGTAAATTTGACACTCTTATTATCTCCCATCAAATTTGAGCCACTTGAATATTGTATTTACAAAAAAAAATAAATAGCACATTATTAGGAAACATGGATACGAAAGAGAAAAAAAAAGTACCAAAAAATGAAAGTAAAAGAATTTTAAAAGTTTTGAGTTATTTACCGACTGTGTAAGAGGAATACATGCTAGTACTTGAGTTTAGTCTACATGAGACAAAGACAAATGAATCATGAACAAATTTTGTAAATTAGTAATTGTTTGCATCATGGTTGCCATCTGACTATCGACACGTTGTTGGTATTATACAAAGTTTTGTCTACCAACCACAAATGTACATATAGTTGAAGGTGTTGCACCATGACCCAATCTTTGAACTTAACCTTGATGCTCCTGACTTAAAACTTGAGAGACAACATCATCTCTAATTAAAGGTTGGGATTTTTGATGCAATGTTCCCATTTGTGCCTATATATCATGTCACGTGATATTAACATTAAGAAAACTTAACACATGTAATACAATCAACACAGTAATTTACCAAATTAACGTAACATACAATTTAGGTCGTTGTAAATGTGGATTGCTAGATTAGGTGGCCGTCAATGTAGGTGGCACATTTAGTTTGGAAAGAATGGGGTGTTTGGTGAGTGGAATGGCATGTCTGGTGAGTGGTGTGCGTTTTAAATAGGGAGGATAATTTGGTCATTTTCAAATTTCATTAGTCTTTTTTTTTTAAAAGGTTATTCATGTAATTAAGGGTGTAAGGGTATTTTAGTCATTAAGTGGTATAGGTTGCAATTAAATGTTATCATAGGTCAAAAGCAGTTTCACTTTTGAAATAGGTTAAAAACGAATTTTCACTTGCTTAAGCTTATTCATCTTTTTTTTTTTTTTTTGAAATTATCACAAGTAATTATATCAATAGTTTTTAAAATTGATTGAATTTTATTAAGGTTCTCACTAACATTAATGTAACACAAACACATTCGTGTCAAAACTAACTAAAATAACAATTGCACAAACAACATCAATGACATGACTCTCCTAGATTCATGTCTTGAACTAAGAAAATCTTGTGATAAGCTGAGAAATTGTACATAATTCTAATCTTTTTGATGGAAATCATTAGAAATCTAACAATACATAGGGTGTTTTAATAAAAATTTTTGCAATACAATGCTTGTTTATCCAATAATTCCACCCTATAACAAAAGAAATGTACACTTCTAAAGTATTTCAAAAATCTTAACTGCTTAGGACCCCCGGTCCCTTTTCCAAATCTTATTTCAACACAAGTATCATCGCGTAACATCTATCAATGAAGTAGGCTAGCTTTCATATGAAAATATAACTATAAAGTATATTTATATCATTTGTATACTGGAAAGCAAAAACATGAACGAATCTAATAGAAAATCAAATATTTTATAACATTAAAGTATAGTATAGTAATCACTCGCATGACTAGATACCATAAAATATACAAAATACATATACAACATCAAAATATAATTTCCTTACATCATTTGATCAAGTGACCCACCTCTTCCTTTTCGAGGATTCCTTTCAAAACCTGATGGTTGCCTGAAAAATGGTTTTAAAATATAAAAAGATGAGTGCTAATGCCCAGTGAATGAATATAACTTTCAAAAACTAAATAAATCATTTTCAATAATAATTAAGAAACATAATGTTGGTAAGAAACATAAAACCCCAATGATCCATATTCATTCACATATAAAAATAATACTAAATTTACATCTGTATTATTTCATATCATAATAACCAAAAACATCAATATGGATCATTTCTACGCATTTATAAAATCTCAGTCTACACCAATCTACTATCCAGGGAAATCTATCATACGTAGTGGAGATACTCAACACACACGCAAAGTAAGGGATAACATCTGTCATACACGTGCTAGGCGACTTAATGACTCTAGGCATCTGTCATACATGGGCTAGGTAACTTTGTAGAACTTACACATGTGAAGTCTACTGACCGTTAGAGGGAATGATACAATCTTGGTGTTCTAAAAATCTTATTTCAATCATTTTCAACTCTCAAATCATTTTCATATACAAATTATATAATTCTATTTTTGAAAATAACTATAGATCTTAATAAATATTCTTCTCAAACATAAATAAATAGTATTTAAATTATTCTTAAACTTTTCATATAACAAACTCAAGTTGAAAAACAATAAATTTTGATTGAAAATTCAAATATGTAAACATATATACGTATACAATTAAATTCTAATTCCAAACATATAACAAAATTAACAATTCAGAAAATTACTTAACTAACAAATAACTCATTTCTAATGATCCATAATTAATAAAATCTGAAATATAACCATAAATGATCAATTTAAAATAAATAAAATGATCCACTAACTAATTAGGTTTCAGACTCTATTGGGAACCACTAGCACCTATATTATCCTTAAGTCCTTCTCCATCTATAGACAATGCAAAAACCTATTTAGAATTTATAAAAACCAAAAGTAAAAAATTGAATCCAAAACTAAAATAATTGCACACCAAATGATTTGCTCCCAATTATTTCTCTTTTCTTTTCTTCTTTCCTTTTGTAACTCACTGTTCTTTTTCTTCTTCTTCTCCTCTTTTTTTTTTTTTTTTTAATCTTTTGTTCGGCTACATGTCGATTATGAGTGTGTGTGAGTTGTGTGTTATATTATTGTTCTTTTGAACATCAATATATATATATAAAGAATTGCATGGCCAACATACACCCACACACACACTCTCTCTCAACCTCTTTACTACTAAACACAATCAAGAATCTATTTAAATAGGGATGGAAGATCTTATTCATCAAATCCAGAAAGGCCGTGAGGGCATTAGTTAACCCAAAAGGCATAACCAAGAACTCATAATGCCCATAGCTAGTCTTGAAAGCAATCTTGGGCATATGACAATTCCTGATCTTAAGCTGATGGTAACCCAAACGTAGATCTATTTATGAAAACACCTTTGCACCCTGAAGTTGATCAAATAATTCATCAATACGTGGAAATGGGTACTTGTTACACACTATCACCTTGTTCAGCTGCCGATAATCAATGCAGAACCTCAAACTTCGATCTTTATTCTTAACAAATAAAACTAGTGCTTCCCATGAGGATACACTAGGCTTGATGAAACTTTTATTCACTAATTCCTCTAGTTGCACTTTCAATTCCTTCAATTCTGTTGGAGTCATCCTATATGGTGCAATAGAAATCGAGGCTGTACCTGAAAGCAATTCTATCTCAAACTCAATTTCCCTATCTAGTGGTAACTTAGGAAAATCTTCAGGAAACACATCTGAAAATTCTCTTACCACGGAAATATCTTCTAACTTCATTTCATTTGTTGTCGTATCAACCACATACGCCAAATAAGCCGAACATTGTTTCTTAAGTAATCGTCTTGCAGTAATGGTTGATATAACACAAGAAAGAAGAATCTTTCGTTCCCCACTGAAAACAACATCAAACTTTACTTGTTTTCTAAACCTTACTTCTTTTCGAAAACAGTATACCATAACGTAATGTGTAGCAAGCCAATTCATTTCCAAAATAACATCAAAGTCATAAAAATCCAATGAGATCAAAGCAATATGAAATTCATGTTCACCTACCATAACTTTGCTATCTCTATACACACCCTCTGCTAACAGAGATCTCTCTATAGGCGTAGCTACCACCATACTACACTCTAAAAGTTTCAAGTCCTTATCTGCATCATCGTAAATGATTTGGAAACAAAAAAATGAGTGGATCCAGGATCTATTAGGACACAAGCATCATAGTCAAAAATGGTTAAAATACATGTGACAATATCTGAGGTGGCCTCTACATCCTATTGGGTCATGGTGAAAACTCTAGCTTGAGTACGAGGTCTACCTGATTGGCCTCTTAACTAGTTACCCTTGGCTACGACTCCACTGGCTTGACTCGAAGCTATAGAATCTTTCATAGGTGGTCCTCTCTTTTCCTAAAATTGCCCCTTACCACTTTACATTCGAGAACTTGATTTATGCTTTATATTAGCACCTAAAACTAATTTAGGACAATTTCTTCTAAAATGTTTAGCCTACCCATAATGGTAGCAACCTGATATACCCCAATGGCATTCTCTATCATGATGTCGACCACATCTCTAACTGTAAATCCTCTATTTTTATATTGTACGGGTTTCTTAGGAATAGTCCCTAAGTATTGATTAGAGACCCTAAATGGTTTATGGAAAGACTTAAGGTCATAAAGAACCCATAGGGATTGATTTAAACTCAATTGGAGATTAAACGGGAAGTTAAAATAGTAAATGAAATAAAAAAATTTTTAAGGTAAAAAGGGACTAAATTGAAGATAAAATTTAAAATTATGGTCATAGTAATATTAAGCTAAAAGTCAAGGGAGGAGACTGAAATTTTTAAGGGACATGACCATCATTTTTAAAGTTATTTAGGGAGGAAAGCATAAAGTCAAAAGTTATCTTAAAATCAAAAGAGGGAGAGTGAGGGTTGTCGCGAAATCACGAAGAAGAAGAAGAAAGAAAGAAGAAAAGAGAAGAAGAAAGAAGAAAAGAAAGAAGAAGAAGAAGAAGAAGAAGAAGAAGAAGAAGAAGTTGACGCTGGCAACGAGCTACTCCGGCCGATAGTCTAAGCTCGTCGACTAGCTCATCCAGCTGCCACCGCTGAGCAGAACTCATCGCGGAACCGAAGCCGACGATCGTGTGAACCAGATCCGTTGACCACGGGGAACCGACCGCCGACCGGAGCAGAAACGTTGAGCAGTTGACGCTAACTGAACCCAACCAGAACAAGAGCAGAATCGAGATGTAATCGCGCAGAACCGAGGATGAACCAGACCACGCGCAAAAGGACAGCTGACTTGCGGCGGAAACGATGTCGATCGACGGCGAAACCAACTGCAAGTTGCTGTCGAACCGAGAGGGAAAGAGAGAGAGGAAGAGAGGAGAAGAAGGAGGAAGAAAAATAGCTTGAACTAGCTTAGATCTGTCAATAAAATCAGTTTCAAAGCGAAGTCAATACAAGCGGAAAAAGGGGTAAGTTATTGAATTCGAAATTGATTCGCGTTGATGATTTTTATCGGTGATTTAAGTTGAGTTTGAAATGGATTTTATTATGATTTGGTTATTGGTTGATTTTGAGTAAGAATGAGTTGAAAAATAAGTGGATTTAAGCATATTGGGAGATTAGAAAACTAAGAAAATACCAAAGATTTGGAGAGAAACCAAAACGTGCTCTAAACTAGTTTGAAGGGTAATTTTGTAAATTGGCCCATATGATGTCCGTTGAGAGTTTGGATGACCCTAATGAGTTTAATTAGGCGTATTGGGATTAATAAAAGTCGAAAATTAAATTAAGGAACCAAAAATTGAAAGTTACGCCTAAAAAGGGTGGGGATTATGTAATTTTTATTATTTCGAGTTTCCAAAAGTTGACGCAAACGTAAGTTTACGTATATATGTGTTATGTAGGTGAAGAGCATCTGACCAGATCACGAGAGGGCTTTTGAAGCTCATCCGAGTTAAGCCCAAGCTTAAGGTGAGTACACTTTCAAAGAGTTTTCTAAAGTGAGTTTATGCTTTTGCATTGATAAGCTAGATTTTATGCTTTTGCATGTATAAGTTCTTGTATTTAAATACATGTATTGTATTTGTAAAGTAAACGAGTCCAATGACTCAAGTTTAAAGCTTTCAAGTTAAAGCTTTTGTGCTTGTGCACCAAGTATAAAGATTTGTAAGGCATAGCATTAGAGAAAAATAAGTTTTCAAAGGCCATAAGTACCTACCAGTTTATCGAGTTCAGACCTGTACGGTATATCCCACTTAGTAAGGCAAGGGTTGGGGGAAACGAGTCACTAACTGTGTGGTTAGAGTTATGAGTGAGTGTGTCGCCCCTACTTTGTGGGATATGGTCTCACACTACGGTTAGCGATGCAGAATTCCGCACGTAGTTGCTGAGAGGTCTCAGAGAGTTGGTTGCAGTGGATGTTAGATACATCGCCTTGTGACCTACCACACCTGCGACCTTAGCTAAGTCGCCGTGTGGTCAAGAAATTAGGGTTACGAATGGTGCTTTTATGAAGTTCAGTTACTTTAAGTATATTCAGATTTATGCTTTACAAGTTTATTATAAGTTGTTTATATTAATGCTATGCAATTGAATGAGATTTATGCTTTAAATGTTTTTAAGAAATAGAAACTTTTATTAAAGTTTTCTAAGGAGGAAGTTTTCAGAAAGTAAATTTAAGTTTATAAACTATTGCACTCACTGAACTTTATAGCTCACTCTTCAAATTGTTTATAAAAAGCTGCTCAGGTACTCGTGTGGGTGAAGACTAGTGAAGCCTCCCTCCTTCGTATTTAAGTGGGCGCAAGTGTTGGCATTTGCTTCTTGAAGAATGTAATAAGCATATTTTGGGTCTTTTGTATCTTGCATATGTTTGTACATTTTGCATAAAAAGAGTGACATCTTTTTTTAGTTGTGTGGAAGTGCATCATTTTGTGCTTGTAAAATCAAGCTTACTAGATTTAAAAGTACATGTTTATATCTTGTCTTTGAAGGTTTCAAATTTTTGTGTTTATGTTGATAAATTGGATTGCAAGAAGTTGGGTTGGATTGTGATTATAGTTTGAAGTCTCCAAATTGCTTTTTAGGTTTTTAGTTTGTCCAAATTGCAGCCGTTATGCTGCCGACTTTGAGTTTTAAAAATGACCAAATGAATAGTGTCAACCCAACCCAAACCATTTCAACTTTAAGGTTTAAAAGATTAAGCTTCCGCTAAAGTTAAGTTTCAAGTTAAGAGGGATCGCTCCTCGAATGCCTTTTTCCCATCAAGATGGGCTTAGAGGGATTCATTGGGGTGCCCGGGCGTACCATTCGGATAGGAGCCTAGTAGCGGTTCGGATTTGTAAGCCCTCGAATTTGATTTTACATATTTTCTCAGATATAGTCCCTAAGTTGTGATTAGAAACCCTAAATGGTCCATGGAAGCGCCTAAGGGTATAGGAGACCCTTAGAGAACGATTTAAACTCGATTAGAGATTAAACGGAAGGATAAAATGGTGAATGAAATCGAGTGAGAATTTAAGGTGATAAGGGACTAAATTGAAGATAAGTTTTAATAATTGTGGTTAAAGTGAAATTAAGCTAAAAGTCAAGGAAGGAGACTGAAATTTTTAAGGGACGTGACCGTCATTCTTTTAGTTGTTTGGGGAGGAAAGCATAAAGCCAAAAGTTTTCTAAAAATCAAAAGAGAGAGAGAGAGAAAGTTGTCGCTGAAGAGAAGAGAAGAGAAGAGAAGAGAAGAAAGAAGAAAGAAGAAAGAAAGAAGAGAAGAAGCTGCCGACGTCGGAGCCGACCAGCCACCGTCGCAATGTCGTCGCCAGTCGACGACAGAAGCAGCTCGCAAGCTAGCCGAGCTGATCGACGCTGAAACGAAGTAGAACTGTCGCGCGACGCCAAGACCGAGCCGACAACAGCGTGAACCAGACCGAAGCCGATCGAGCTGTCGCCGAGCTATAGAACCGACCGCCGACTGAAGCAAAAACAGCGAGCAATTGACGCGCGCGCGGAACTCGACCCAAAACGGAGCAAAACCGAGCTGAACAGCGACCAAACCAGCTCCTCCACGCGTGCGAAAACGACACCGAACGACGGCGAAACCGCAGCAGATCCACGGCGGAACCGAGAGGGAAAGAGAGAGGAGAAAGAGGAGAAAAAAACCCAGCCCGGACTAGCTCCAATCAACGCCTTTTTCAACTCGAAACCAAGCTCAAAATAGTGTCGCGAAGAGAGAATCCGACTAAGGAAGAGAGGCTTGCGTGTAGGAGAAGAAAGAGAGAGGAGATCCAGCTCGAGCTCAGCCCAAATCAGTCCATTTACGCATCCAATCCAGTCTCGAATCAAGCTCAACGTGAAAAGGGAGAAAGTGATTCCGTAGGGAAGAAATCGGGTGATGAGGGAGCTCGAGGATCGATGCGAGAGGATTAGGGGCTCCGCACGCGCCATTTTCAACTATCAGTTTTGTGAGTAAACTTTATTTGAAAGATTTTAAAAGTATTTGATATTATTAAGTTGATTTGATAAGTAACAACATGAAATTATTTTAAATGAATTGATATAAACATGAATTTAGAGCTTAAAATGATGTTATTTTGTGTTTGTGCACTTATCAAGGATATTATAGTACTTAATGCATTCAGAAAATGAGTTTTAGTACTTATTGCACTCAGAAATAAGATTTTAGTGCTTTACGCACTCAGAAAAGAGATTTGTGCTTTTGCACCAAAAAGTTAAAGTAGAAAAGGAAAAGTGTTTTCAAAACCAGAAAGTATCCCCTCAAGGATTTCAAAGATTCCAGATCAGTTTAGACCCGGCCGGTCTATCCCACTTCAATTGGCATAGTCCTGGGAAGGGATAAGTTACTAACTTGGGGGGGACAAGTGTCAGAGTCTGTCAGTCAAGTCGCCATTACTGATGTGGGGTAGTATTTCGTGTGCTATGGTTAGCGTTGGGCAATTCCGCACATAGCCACGAGATGTCTTAGAGCAGGCGAGCTATGGTTAGCGTTGGGCAATTCCGCACATAGCTACAAGAGTACAGACTTAGGAGTACTATGGTAATTTTGATAGATATCAAGAAACAGCTTTAAAAAGAAAAACAGATTTGAGAGAAGAAATTTTATAATTATTATTCAAGTTCTTTATGATTTACAGTTGCATGTTTTGTATTTAAATACGTGCTTGTGTTTACATGTGAATTCTTTTGTTTAAGTTTATATTTAAGGGATTTAAACTTGAAATGCTTTAGAAACAAAGAATAGTTTTCAAACGTTTTCAGAGGAGGATGTTTTGAAAATCAGATTTTCAAAGAAAAGATAAATTATCACTCACTGAGCTTCTAGCTCATTATTTTCTGTTTTATATAAAAACCTCCTCAGGTACTCTCAGCAGGTAGCCGAGCAGTAGCGTTACCTCCAGTGGGCAAGCCAGTGCGACACTACGACATCTTGAGCAGCTCATTTTTGCATTAGTGATATTTTCATGTAAATCTCTTTTAAAATGTAATTTGCATTTGTAATTATTCGTTTGTAATTGTTTTTAAATTGTTTTTCGATTTAAATGCAATTTATTAAATGTGATTAGAATTTATTCAAGTTGATTTGAGAATGAAATGCATGATTGAGGCCTACGGGCAACCAGAAGTTGGGTTGGTGATAAATTTTAGTCGAAATGTTGTTTTTCTGTAAACAGGTTTTTCGGGAACGTTAAAAATACAACTGTTATGCTGCCGAACTTTTATTAGAAAAATGAGTTTCGAAAATGAATTTAAATTTAAAAATAAAAATTTTTCTACGCGTTTTCAGTTTTTAAAAAAAACCAACCCAACGATGTTTCAGAAAGTATAAGAGAGTTTAGGGTTCGCTCCACGTGTTTCGCTTAGCCCGACGAGTCGGGTCTGAGAGGGATTCGTTGGGGTGCCCGGCGTGACCTACCGGATTAGAGTTAGAGGTATCCGGATCAGATCGCGTCAGGATTGGGGCGTTTCACTAACACTGAAGCTATTTACCCTTACTCATATTGGTACCTTGCTAACTTGTTGGTGATTTAATGAAACCTTGACTAGAACTACGCCTATAATTCTATTGATAACTGCTAGCTTGTCCAGTAGAACCACCACCCATTTTAGGTACTTTGTTGCTAAAGCCTCTAACTGACCAAATTTGACTACCGCGTTTCTACCTTTGAAATTCAAACTTGTGGCCCTCATCAATAATTTTCTCTATTCACAATGTAGACTCCACTAATTTTCCATAATTACTATGTTCAGCAGAAAAGGCATAGATCTTGATTTCATGTTAAAAGCCCCCTTCAAACTTCTTGCATTTATCTTCTTCACTTTCCACTACATTCGGAGTAGCCTTGAAAGTTCCGTAAGTTTTGTCTCATAAGCTTCAATTGATAAAAAAAAAACCCTACACCAGCTTGAAAAATTCATTCCTCCCCACATCCTGATAGAATTTCTAATAACAATAAGCATTAAACTGCCTTTTAAATTCATCCCAAGATATCACCCTAGCATTCTACCATTGAACCGATTTCTACCAATCATATGCTCTGTCTTTCAATAAAAATATGGCGAAGGCAAGTTTCTATTCGTCCGAGCATCCCATAACCCTAAACACACACTCCACATTATTTAACCATGATATGGCACGATCAAGATCCCCGGAACCATCAAAAGATGTAGCCCTAAGATAACATGTAGGCTTTATAGTGATTTTTAGGGCACGTAGTTACCGAACCAAAGTGGTTAGAAGTTGAGTTATTCCATCCATTGGCTCCTCCCAGGTTCAAGTACTTGAGGTTGAGGCATAAAAGGGATAGGATGGGACTTTACCACCATTTTATTCACTGACTCATTACCTCATTCAGGTGCTACATTTCTATCTAGGTTTGTAAGTAGTCTCTACTTACATGAGTGACCAACTCGATACCTAATACTGTAACAAAATATAATTAGTGATCAATGCATGAAACTAGATGCAATAATTATGCAAAAGTTTGAAATCATAAACCAAACGCTCTGATACCCAGTTGGTAAGACCCTCTCAGATTCCTGTCTTGAATCCGAGAAGACCTTGTGATAAGCTAAGAAACTGTATATGGTTTTAAACTTTTTTATGGAAATTGTTTAGATATCTAACAATACATAGGCTTGTTTAATAAAAATTTCGACCATATAACGGTTATTTATCTAATAATTCCACCATGTAATAAAAGAAATGTACACTTCTAAAATATTTCAAAAATCTCAACTGCTTAGGAGCTCCGATCCCTCTTCCAAATCTTATTTCAACACAAGTATCATCACGTAACAGATATCTATAAAGTAAGCTAGCTTTCATATGAAAACATAACAATACAGTATATTTATATCATTTGTATACTCAAAAGCAAAAACATGAGCGAAGCTGACAGAAAATAAAATATTTGACAACATTAAAGTATAGTATAGTAATCACTCACAAGACCAGATACCATGAAATATACAAAATATATATACAATATCAAAATATGATTTCCTTGTATCATTTGATTGAGTGGCCCATCTCTTCCTTTATGGGGATTTCTTTCGAGACTTAACGGCTGCCCGAAAAATGGTTTTAAAATATAAAATGGTGATCGCTAATGCCCAGTGAGTGAATATAACTTGGCAAACTAAATAAATCATTTTCGATAATAATTAAGAAAACATAATGCCGGTAAGAAACATAAAACCCTAATGATCCATGTTCATTCATATCTAAAAATAATACTGAATTTACATATGTATTATTTCATATCATAATAAATCGAAAACATTCGTATGGATCATTTTTGCGCATTTATAAAATCTCAATCTATACTAATCTAGTATCCAGGGGAATCTGTCATACGTGGTGAAGATACTCAACACACACGTAGAACGAGGGATAACATCTGTCATACACGTGCTGGGTGACTCTATAGGACTTACATATGTGAAGCCTACTGACCGTTAGAGGGAAGGGTGTAATCCTGGTGTTCTAAAAATCTCATCTTAATCATTTTCAACTCTCAAATCGTTTTCATATACAAATTACACAATTCTATTTCTGAATATAACTATAAATCTTAATAAATATTCTTCTCAAACTTAAATAAATAATATTTAATTGTTCTAAAACTTTTCATATAATAAACTCAAGTTGGAAAACAATAAAGTTTGATTGGAAATTCAAATACGTAAATATATATACGTATACAATTAAATTTTAATTGCAAACATATAACAAAATTAATAATTCAGGAAATTACTTAACTGACAAATAACTCATTTCTGATGATCCATAATCAATAAAATTTGAAATATAATCATAAATAATCAATTCAAAGTAAATAAAACGATCCACTCACTAATTAGGTTTCAGGCTCTATTTGGAACCATCAGCACTTGTTTTATCCTTGAGTCCTTTTTCACCTATAAACAACAAAAAATTCTATTTAGAATCTATAAAAACCAAACTGAAAAATTGAATCTAAAACTAAAATAATTGCACGCCAAATGATTTGCTCCCAATTATTTCTCTTTTCTTTTCTTCTTTCCTTTTATTGCTCACGGTTCTTCTTTTTCTTCTTCTTCTTCTTCTTCTTCTTCTTCTTTTTTGTCTTTTGTTCAACTACATGTCGATTATGACTGTGTGTGAATTGTGTGTTATATTATTTTTCTTTTGAACATCAATATATATATATATAAAGAATTGCATGGCTGACATACACCCACACACACACTCTCAACCTCTCTTTGCATGCCGCTTATAATTTTCATCTTTATCTTTGACTTTTCTACTTTTTGTTTTTATTTTCTTCTCAATTATTCTTATCTCCAATTTTCTCAATTGTATGTGTTGTGTTTATGCATGTGGATCGGTCCCACTCTCTCATTTCATTTCAATTTTTTGCATTTTGCTTTTTGTTTCATGTGCTAACCATTTCACAACCACATGCTTTCTTCTCTATTTTTTTTTTTTCCGTCAACCAAATTTCACCCCTTTGGTATATATATCTTTCATGCTTGAAAATAAATGGATACATTTAGTAGAAAAATGGGCTATCCTAGTTTCCAATTTGGCTTAAATTTTTGGGCTCCATAAATGATTACTTGAGTTATCTTGATCACATCAATTGGGCCATTTTATTTTAAATCTCTAATTAAGCCCTTTGGCTTATTCATATAAGCCTCATTTATGCTTTATTTGAAAAAATATATATATATATACTAGATCTAGTTGGATTCGAACGTTACAATCAAGATTGAATTATACATTATTCAAGACCAAAAGGCCAAAATATAAGTCAAGTTCTCTTACCTTTTTTTTCTTTCCAATAACTCCCATTCGGCACCAACAAAGTTTTGTGGGTTCGAGTGTTGGTGCAATGCCGACCGGTTTCGAATGGAACCCGCACTCCACTCGAACCCATAAAAATTCAATAAAAAGTTTATTTGTTAGCCAAGAACCACTAAATCCACACACTAGAGACCTCAACTTCAATATTGAATGGATCTTAAGAAAAAACAAAAACCATCAATTAAACAAAACCCAAGATAAAAAATTATAAATATGACTAAATTTCATCTATCGATCTCTCTCTCTATTGATGAACTCATCACCATTAAATAAAGATTCAAAGCCTTATCCTAATCACCATAATAATAACTCAAACCTCAGTAATCACCACGATTCAAAAAATTCATTTCCATAGAACCATAAAATTACTCAAAGGTTTCAAGATTCAATATTCTAATCTAACAAAAGAAACTCCTAGTTTATACATTTGTCATTTAAACGCAAGAAAAACCACTGTGTACAGAAGAAATATGAAATTTACCCATTCGTAGTCGACTTACCCTTTGCAACAAATTTAGCATTTTAAAACAACAATCTAAATATCCATATATTTCTTGAGAGATTTCACTATCAAGAGATTCCAAAGACTACCCATCAAAACAATTCTCATCTAGCAAAATAAGAAATACCCATCAAAGATGTAATCTACCCTTTAGAAAAGGCTGAAAAGCAACAAAAACAGTCGTTTAAAAAAGCTAAAGCAAAGCATTGAAGATTTATTAGAAAAAATATCTCTGAAATCTGAAATGTCTCTTCCTCCAAGTGTTGTGTAGAGGGACCACCACAGTCCTTTGTAGAACTCTCATCAGTATCCTGTTCCAAATTAAGCACAATATCTCAACACGTGAAAAAGTAATTTTTTCTTTTTCTTTTTTTTTTTTTTTTTTTTTTTTTTTTTTTAATTTTAGATTACAAGTGTTGGAGCAACATAGATGATGACGACAACTACAATAGTAAAAATCAGTATTTTCGTTCCGACTTTCAAATGGGTAATTAAAATCAGTAATTTTTTGTTCTTGACTTTCAAATGGGTATCAAGGGTTGTAGCTGAATAAGAAATTAGAAAATCAAATAACAAAATAAAAACAAAAATCAAATATTAAATCGATTATACAAAAAAATCTTCTATAAAACTCAGATCTACACACTTCAAAACATCCTCATGAAGAGATTCAATGAGAATCAATAGTGAACAGTTATAAAAACAAATACAAAATAAGATGAAAACATATTTCAATACTAATTAGAAAAGACAACGAGAAAAAAAAAATTAGAGTAACAAAAGAAAGAAGAGAGAGATTAGATTACCGGGGTATTTGAGCTTCTAGCAAGACACGATGATTTAAATTAGACTGATTTAGAAGGGAATCGAAAGTGGAAAAGAATGAGAGATAGCGAGAAACAGTGAGTGAAGAGAGATGTGGAGAGGAAGGGAAGTTCGCAATTAAAATGAATGAATGTTGTTTTACTTGGAATGAAATTGAGGATAATCCATAAGCCCAACCCAACCGAATGAAGCCAAACCAAACCATCCCATGTTCTGTTTTTCTATTAGCAAACTATATTAGTACATTTTATATTAAAGAAAACTTCATTTAATTATTGAGGTTTCAAAAAATAGTAAATATTTAAAATTCTTTTGAAAATAATTTTTTTTTTATTTTAAGTTTTTTCAAAACTCTTCAAATAAGTTCAAATCATCAATAAACTGAATGTCAACAATGACTTTAGATGATTTAAATTATAATTTAATAACTTAAATTCAGAAGTATTTACGACAACTTAATTTATATATTCATTACTTTATGAGAATAATTCGATAATTTACATATTATTAAATATGTATATTCAAGGCTAACAATATTTTTTTACGTATTTTGTTAATGTTGACTATCAATTAATTGATGGTTTGGATTAATTTCAAGAGTTTTGGAAATGTTGGAATGAAAAGAGCTATTATTTTAAAAAAAAAAAAAACTTTTAAAATCTGATATTTTTTGAAATATTAGGGACGACATGAAGTTTTCCCTATGTATTACAGCACTATTTTTTTTTTCAAGAATACCGTGCTATAAAATTTTTGAATCTTATGATCTGTGCCAGTCAAATAAACAAAAATAAACAATTGTATCTGCCACACAATTTGAAATTATTCCAAAACAACATCAAACCCTATCTGTGAAGGGTTTTTTTTTTTTTTTTTTTGTCTTTTTTATAAACAAAATGACAAAATTATTGTTTACCTCTTCTAATTGCCAAATTTATAATGAGACCCTACTAATTTCAAACATTGTAGACATTTCCATGATCATTTATTCAAATAAGTTAAATTAAATCATTGGTGACAAATGTGAAATCTTATATGCATATTATAATGAGCAATGTGATAAATAACAACTCCTAGTAAAGTTGGTCGTGTACTTTCTCTTCTATTATAGTGAGAAGGGCTCGAATCTCACCTTATTCATTAAATATATAAAACTCATTTATAGTTTAATGAGTATGGTGGGATTTGAACCTTTCTCATTAAGAGGGAAGCAAATGTACACTTGGTTTCTTTTTTTGATTTTTGAATCCGAATTGAATCGTTAGTGGTTTAATGAGTAAAATGAGATTTGAATTTTTCTCATTAAGAGGGAAGCGACTGTACACTTAGTTTCTCTTTTAAATTTTTTAATCCACTGACGTTTGAGTAAGGTGGTTTTTGAATCCGAATTGAATAGTTGCATATATATGACTTTGTTTAATGAGTAAGATGGAATTTAAATCTTTCTCACTAAGAGGGAAGCAAATGTACACTTAGTTTCTTTTTTAGATTTTTGAATCTGAAGTGAATTCATGATTTTAGATAACGTATTCAAATTTGGACCAGATTTGAATTGAGATTTTTTCCAGCCGAATTCAACTTTTTTAAAATACAAATCCTAAGAACAAAAATATATATATATATATATATCTTTACCATATCTTAATTTTCTTTTAACGATATTGCGGTGAATTGCTAAAAAAATATATTCCGAGTTGATTGATCTGCTATATGATATCATTTATGATATTTTATTGTTTTAATTTAATCTTTATGTGTTCTTACTTTATTAAGATATATATTTTATGAATTAACTAAATAATATTGAACAAGTTTTGTCCACTCTTAATTCTGAAAGAAGAAAAAAAAAAAGAAAAGAAAAGTTTTATCCACTGCACCACATGTAATTAATCAATATAAAGTTATAGTTGAACATATAATATATATTTTGTTGATATATGGACATGTCACATATGCTTACATTCTTTTATATTTTTTTACACATTGACGAATATAGTCAATTTACAATAGGTTTAAAAAAGATTTCTTGAATTGACTAAAAAGTGAAATTAGAAAGTCAAATTTAATTTCAAATTCAAACCACTACAATTAAAACAATATGGAAGACGACTAATTAAAACCTAATTAAAATAAGACCTTAACCAAGATCAAAAATCAAAATCAACAAATATATAAAGGAAAGAGAAAAATCAACATAAATAATTTTTATATGAAAAATCGGGTTAATCACTTTATCTATTTTATGACTTTCTATTTTAAGTAAAGATCAATCTTTGCATTAGAAACATAGAGAATTTTTGCATAGAAACCGACTTTTCAAAAAAGTTTTTCAAACCAAAATGTTTTGAAGTTTTTATAAGGTTTACTAAGTCTCATAACCTCTTATTTACTTGTGTTTAATATTAAGTTAATCACCTGATCCTTTTTATGAGTTTCTATTTTATGTAAATATCCATAATTAGATTAGAAATGTGAAAAATCTTTACATACAAACTAACTTCGAAAGAAAGCTTTTCAAACCAAAGCGGTTTGGGTTTTTTTTTTTTTTTTTCCTTTTCTCTTCTTTTCTTTTCTTTTTCTTTTTCTTTTTCTTTACAAAAACAAGGCAAATGCCTAAAAGAGAAGAGAAAAAAAAAAAATGCTAATGCAGAGTCTAAGGTCTCTGACTTTCAAAACCAAAAAGATGCTCTAACTTTGGCAGCACATCAAACAAAGATATATCCTCTATAGATATTCAAAGAGCTTGTTTTGCCAACTAGTTAGCAACATTATTTGCATCACAAGGCACAAAATATCCAAAATTACAAATTCATAGCAAATGGGGCAGGATCCGAATGAAGAATTAAATCAATGACTTCTTTACTATCTGATTCCACTAATACAGCAGGACAGAATAACTCTCTGACAAGGATAAAGCCTCTCTAGATGAACCTCAACTCAGCTTCCAAAATTGAGCAAACATCAAGAGAACATATAAAACCTTTCTTAAAAATCTCTTTATCATCACGAATTAAATCCCCAATCGCAGCTCTGACAGTAGCTCTATCCAAAGCTCCATTTGTATTCAATTTGATCCATCCAATAGGAGGAAACTTCCAACTGCCAAAAAAAAATCAAGTGCTATAGGGGCAAGGAACTTACTATGGCAATATCTCCAAACAGCATAAATACGCGAAGTCTGCTTATTAATAAAATAAACTTCATTCAAAGGTCTTATAAAATCCGGATCATGAACTTCTTGGTTCCTCCAAAACCAAAGGAAATAGCAAGTGATCGTAAAAGTGGAGGGGCAAGCACCTTTCCTAGTAAGGTCTTTTAGAGTCCATTCCTTTTTGTTAACTCTGAAAAACCAATCTTTCCATTTGTGAGGAATAAGTTTCATTCAGATCTCAAAAGCAAAAAAATATAAACTAAAATAAAATAAAAATTCCTTAAAACATGCACATCATCTTGTAAAATGTGGCCACAAAATAAACAAAAGTTAGAGGCAGTAAGACCTATCTGAGCTTTTCTAGCATTAGTTAGAAGTTTTCCATGCTTGAACTACCAAAGAACGAGTTGCATCCTCTATAAACTTTCATCTTCCATAAAAGACCTCAAACTTTATTCTTATTACCCCAACTATTACTAACAAGAGAATTATAGGCAGATTTTAGGGAAAAACGACCATCACTATAAGCCTTCCAAATAGGACGATCAACACCTGCATCTGGACAAAGGAGAGGGGAGGCAACAAGAAGAAGGCATTACCTGTTTAGGAGAAAATTTCTTAAATGAGACCAATCCCAATCCTCATAAACATTAACCAAATCAACCACCTTAGTATTTAAAAGATCAGGAGGCATAAGACTAGTACACCAATTAAGTAAAGGTCCTATATCCACCACCTACCTATCCAACCAAAGCTTAACATGCTTTCCATTTCCAATTTGCCAAGTAAGATTATACATAACAAAAGGATACGCATAACATAAAGCTTTCCACAGAGGAAAATCTGACGCACTAGCTTTCCATGTATTATCAATATTCAAAATTCCATGTATTTGGACATAATGACACCTTGCCAAAGACCATAACCAATAAGAATTCCCTACACCAGCTTCATAAGATAAGCCAAGTTTTGTTCATGAAGCTGCTAGAATCCCAAACCACCAAACTCATTTGGGCAACAAATATTCCTCCAAGCAATAACATGAAGCTTCTTACCAGAAGTAGTGCCACCCTGTAGAAATTGTCTGCTGATTTTCTCTAACTTAAGAATGATAATCTTAGACATTAAAGCCAACTCCATGGTATATTGGGGCAAACTAATGAGAATAGAAATCACCAGAGTGGCTCATTCTGCCATAGAAAGAACTTGACTTTTCCATCCTGAAAGTCTATGCTGAGCTTTTCTAAAACAAATTATAAGTATGTCTAATGATTCTATCAACCAAATAGGGATACCCAAATACTTGCCAATATCTTTAATGGTCTTAAAACCACTCCTATTAGTAACTCTAAGGCCAATTAATCTGAGACACCTCTGGAGAAATAAATGATAGATTTTTGTTCACTAACCTTGTCCCTAGACACTTTATAGAAAGAATTTAAATACTTCTTAATGACATCCACTTGATCCTGTGTTGCCTTAGCAAAAAGAAGTAAATTATTTGTAAACATAAGATGGAAAATTCGAGGACCATTCTTACCAACCTTAAAAGGTTTCCATGAACCAATATTAACAACATTTAAAATACAATAAGTGAGATTCTCCATACAAAGAACAAAAATGTAAGGAGAAATAGGATCACTTTGTTCAATACCACAAATAAGAGAAAAAGACTCAGACTTAGCATCATTCCAAAGCACTTGAAAAGGGGTAGAGCAAACATAATCCAGCATTAGAGAAGAGATATCAATAAGAATCCTTGCAAGATCTAATGTCTCCCTAATGAAATTCCAACTCAGTCTATCACAACTTTTTTCCAAATCCACATTAATGGCCGTTAAATTCTTCCTCAAATGCTTGTTTCTCATACAATAAAAAATCTCATGTGCAATAACAACATTCTCTTGGATATGTCTTTCATGAACAAAAGAATTTGGAAAGCCGACACAAGCTTAGGCATAAACGGCTTCAAGCGAAGAGTAAGGACTTTAGTGATATCTTTAAAGTGACATTGTAGAGAGAAAATGGATATCAATTGAGATACGATCTCAAGAGATTCCACCTTAGGAATAAGGGTCAAGAGCGTCCCATTCAGCCTTTTATCTATAGCACCTTGACTAAAAGCTAGCTGAACCATATTAGTGACATAGAAACCAATAAAATCTTAATTAGCTTGGTAACAGCCAACATGGAAACCATTAGGGCCTGGGCTTTAAAGGCCTTCATACACTTAACAAAACTCAAAACTTTATCTGAATAGAGCAACTAAGAATGGACCTCTCAATAGTGGAAATCTCAAAAAGAAATATAGTTAATTAAAGGAGGTTAATTAAAATTATAAAGAGACTAGCAAAAAAGTCAGCAACATGAGCACTAAGAGTCTCCTCATTCTCAATCCAAATCCCCCTATCAGTCCTCAATCTGTCAATAGTATTTCTTTGATAAGGAACTATAGTAGAAAGGTAGAAAAACTTGGTATTTCAATTCCCAAAACTAAGCCATTTACTTCAGGATTTCTAGAACCAAAAAAACTCCTCTTGAAACAACACTAATTCAAGCTCATTTCTTAGTTTTAAATCAAGGCTATCTTAAAAAGGATTAAGACTCTTGAGAGAGCTCTCTAAATTCCATTGAGATGTGTCAAAATATTCCTTTTTCTCACATGAATACTACCAAACTGTGTCTTATTCCAAATAATAAGCTAGTTCTTCAAACGATCAAGCTCTTGATGCAAATCCCCTAAAATATCTCAACCATTCTTGACAATCTTTGGAAAATCTTGATGAGTAAGCTAGGCTACTTCCATCCTACAAGGTCACAGCTTAAAACTGGGCACAATCTCATCGTTAGTAAATAAGAGAAGGGGATGATGATCAGATCTAACATGAGGCAAAATGGTCACTAAGGTAGAAGGAAAAAGAACTCTCCATTCAGTATTACACAAACTCCTATCAAGATGCTCAAAAACTCTATCATAATTACCCTGTTGAGGTCCTCTCCAGGTAAGACTTGAACCAGAAGAAACAAGATCAATGAAATTGTAGGAATCAATCCAATTAGAAAATGCCATACAACAACAAATATCTATTGAGGCACCCCCAATCTTTTCACGGCTACCAGTTATATCATTAAAATCCCTAATTAGGACCCAAATAGTAGTCGAGACAATGGAAGAAAGTTCATACTAGAGAGATTTATGCAAAATAGCATCCGTGCTAGCATAAATAGAAGACAACAACCATTTGTTATTGTTTTCATTTGTCACTGAGATAAGCAAGAACTACTCATGTAATTGCTTTGCCTCACAACTCCTAGAAAAATTTAGCACCCAAATCCCACCAGAATAATGAATAGCATCAAATCTCACCAAATCAATGCAATGAAAAAGACTAGTAACTTTATCAACAATCTTACCACTAATATGAGATTCCAAAATGATGGCAATTCCTCATCACTCTACCAAAATCTCTGCTTCCTGCGCCCTTAACATTCCAACTTAAAAAACGCATAAAAATAATAGTTAGGGAAAAAAATGAAAACCCAAAGAAGACAAAACTTAAGCAAAATGAGCTATGTCCATATTAACATCATTTTTTGGACCAGATCCAATCATTCTATCATTCGGCCCATCATTAAGCGGGATTTGTCTAACTAATTGTCAGCCCACATCAGGAGGATCCCAATTAAGTTTAAAATTTGAAATTCCCATCTCTATGTTAACCTCCTCCACATCAGCAACCATGTCATTATCATGCCCAAAAATATCTCTATTTTCATGCATTGGTTTAACAACAGCCCCCTTCTAATAAGACCCACATCTTCTGAACCCAAGGACCCATTTTGATTAATTCTTTTATTAGCATCCACTAAATTATTGGGTAAAGAATAAATGGGCTGAGGGTGTAGTTTAACATTGCCATCTGAATCTCCATGGTCCACGACAGAAGCTTTAATAGAGGTTTCACTTTTTTTTTTTTTTATACCATATCTTTTGAGAAATATCAATTGTAGAGCCCTTATTCTTCTCCCCAATCTTTTCCACAGATGCCTCCATTTGTTCCCTTAAAAAGGACCATCATTCTCTTGAAGAACAGAAAATCTTGATCCTTCCTTATTATTAATATTCAAAAGATCATTACGTGAATCACTCCTAGTATCCTATGACTTTCCTTTCATATTCTAGGAGTTGCGAGAATCGCGTTTCGGCCTTTGCACCACGATCCAAGGACCAAAATCACCAGAACTGTCCACCGGAGTCTGACCACCAGCAGCCGCGCCATCCAACGAATCCTTACCACCATCAGTCGCGCATGGTTCAGACGCTCCTCCCCGTGCTGCCCACCACCAGTTGCATGATTTAGACCTTCGTCTCTGTGCTTATCAACAAATTCGGCTGCTGTCTGACGTGAAGGGCACCGTTCCTTCGCATGACCATAGGCTCCACAAGAAAAAGAAATGTCATGCATGCCTTCACATTCAACTGAATGAATTTTACCATCCAGTTCAAACTCAGGGACTAACGGTTTCTTCAAGTTTACTTCAACATATATTCTGGCAAAATTACCATATGAAACCTCTCCAGTGGTTTCATCAATCTTAAACACCTTTCCAAAAGCAGACCCTAGCACCGTAAGGAAATTTTTATCAAATTATTCAATGGCAACCCGTGGAAGACGAACCGAAGTGATCAAACTGTCCACTTTGGCCATATACGGATCAAAGTTAAGCTTCCATTTTCGAACAGTAAAATAATGGTTAACCACCATCGGTTCCCTTGTTAAAACCTTACAGAAATCCTCTTTAAAGACAAAACGAAAAATATAAAAATCATTCCCTAATAACGTTAAAATATACCGTTATTTTGTATCTATATACCTAGCATTTGTAATGAATATTCGAATTAATTAAGTTAATTATTTAATATTTTTATTTATTTTATACGGGTAAGCCATAGAAAGAATTGGTGAATTAGTTTCTGAATTTTCAATGCAAATCCAAACAAGGAATAATCATATGAGCCAAAATAATTTATTCTCATGATGGGTTGATCAATACCAGCCCATAAACATTTCATCAAGCCCAAATCAAGTCAGCCCAAAATGTGATTTCATGGAACAAAACCAAATGGTAGCCCAAAACTACATCCAACCCATGTTGCAACTACAAGAAATAAATCAAACCAGCCCATGTTATAAGGAAATTGCAATAAGAAGAGGATGTTAGCAGCTGTTAGAAGTACATGCAGCAACGTGGAGAAGGGGCATGTGTCATGAGAAGCTTCAAAGCAGAGAACAACATGAAATCAACAACAAAGCAGCTGTCATTTGAATAATTAAGTCAAGCAAGAGTAAGATGAGCGGTAGAGAGAGACACATGCAGTCCATACGAGCTAACACTTGGAAAAGTAATTAAGCATGCAGACCCGAGAGAGAGCAGCTTGGTCACGAGTTTCAGCAGCTAACCTGGTAGTGAGAGGATTTCGTATTCGTCAAGGCAGAACTTGCAATGGACCTTTTACTCATGTTCAGCAAGTTGTTTCAATGGTGGAGGGCTGGTCCGTGTTGGACAAAGCAATCTAATGGTGGAGAGATGTACGCGTTCAGCAAGCATATCTTGTGGCCGAAAAGAACGGCTTAATTAACAAGAAAAATCAGACGGTTTGGAGATGAGTTTGAGGCCATCTGATATGGAAATTCACAGCATGGAAGCTTTCTAAATTTAATTTGGGAATAAGCTTGTCCGACAATTGATTTGGCAATTCAACAAGAAGAAGGTTTCCAATATTGATTTTGGAAGGTTTTACTCGGCTGACATCTAAATAAGAAATTCATGTTTAGGAAATTTACCAATTTCATTTTAGAAATTTAGCTTGGCCGACTTTGTCCCAAGCTCTATATAAAGGGCTCCAACGTGCATCAAAAGACAACACAACAAAGAGGAGTGAGAGCTGTGAGCCATAAAGGGAGAGAGTTGAGAGAGGGGTTGAGTGTGGTTTCAAAGGGGCTGCAGGCGTGTAGCTGTGCAGATTTTGGACAGCCCCTTTGGAACCCATTCTTAGCCTATTGTAGTAGTTTTTGGAGAGCTTCCTAGCAGCCGCAAAACAACATCATCATCAAGTGTCTTTGGGGCAGAAGCGAAGGGAAGGAATTTGAGTTTTGGGAGTCGAATTTGACCTTGGAAACGAGGGGAATCACTCCATTTTAATGAGAATTTCTTTACTCTTGATTAATTTGATGTTATTTGATTTTTGTTTGAGCATATTGTTTTGTTATTTGATAATGATGAACTAGATCCAAGATCTAGAGTTACGATGTAATCCTAAACCATGAAACTCACATTTATAATATTGTTTTAATTAAATTCTCGTTATTGTGTTATATTTTATTTTGCTCTTAATGCTTTGAATTAATTGGCCACAACTTCAATTGATTTGGTAATGGTGATGAATTCGAGAGACGTAGTCACATGTTTAGACTTAAAATAGGATAGCATGAATTGCATGGGATAGATATACTCGTGTGATTTGTGTGGTCATTAGAAAATGATTGATGCTTAATGTGCCTAAGTTAGTTAATTGTCATAAAGATATAGTCAGTTAATTAATCTAAGTAAATTCACTTGACCATCGAGAAAGGCTTGTGGATAAATTAGAATCATTCGATCAAGCACATGATGAGAATAGGTTATTAGCAATAAAAATATAAGTTGGGTAGATTGGAAGAGTGAAGTTGTAACTCTATAATTTCATTCTCCTTGGTTGTGATTTACTTTATTTTTATTATTTTCTTTGTTTTAGGATTTAATTTAATCCATTATTTCGATAGTTTGGATAAGGTGTGGTCTTAACCGAATTAGTACTTAACTAGATTTGGACAATCCTCGTGGGATCAATACTTTACTTATCATTATATTACTTGTGGACCATATATACTTGTACGAGTTTCTAGTATAAATATTCGATATTGTGTTTTAATTAGAAATTACTTTATCATTGAAATCAATTTTATAAAACACACTAGAAATTTGTCATCATTCCTTATGTCTATATGATCCATTCCTTTTAGAGGTGACCAAAGAGATTGTAGTTTTCTCACCAAAAAACCATAAGTAATCCTCTTTCCTAACAATTTGATTATAACAGCTTGCTTCCCTAGGGTTTGAAGGCATCTCTTCTCCTTTTGGAGATACAAACTTTTGGACACATAGGATTCCCTTAAAAAAAAGTAGGAAAATCTTCATTCTCAACCTCTGAATCCTTTTCTTCCGACTCGGAGTCCCTAAAAATAACATTCAAAATGTTCCCGAAAGTCCCACGTAGGTCCTCCACCAAGAAACCTCCTTCCTCTTCAAGCGAAACTCTACCAGTACCCTTAATTGTATCCGCAAAAGATGCCTTCTCTTTCCATAGTAAAACTTTAAGGGGTGAAGAATATGGTCGTCCCCTTTTAACTTTCTTCTTACTACGCAGAATTAAATCAACCTCCTCAGACAATAATGTAGCAGAAACTCTCCCACAATAGAAAGCTCACCATGCATATTGTCTTTTCTTCCTTGGGTTGTGAAGTTTTGAATTTTTAAACCAAAGTGTTTTAAAGTACTGCTCTTATATCAAGTGTTTAGGCGATTGTTTTAATTGTGTTACATTCTAATTGTGTTTGAAAATATTTCAATCAAATAGTATATTAAATTGTGAAAGTTTTAGACAACCTATTCATACCCTCATTTTAGTTTGCATCTTGACATAAACCCTAACCTTACATAAGAGGTAAGATATGTGCTGCTTCTTTTGGAAGACCTAGTGCTTCTCTAAGAGGAGGTCCCAATTGTGCTTTGTAGGATTCAATAATGTTATGTTGCTATCTTGTTTTTATTCTTTTGATCTAGTTATGTTGTTATTCGGTTGCTCTACTCTCATGATTTTTATTCTTTTGTTCAAATCATTGTCCCAAAACTCGATCGAATAGGCTGAGTTATAGCCTGTTAATCGATGACTGGCACCATACCGGTCCGATTAGTCCCGGATTCAAGGGCTGAAATTAGGCAGTTTGAGTACTGGATCGAATCGACCCAACTCGGTCAACTCAACCCACTTGGTCGAACTCAAGTATGGGTTTTTTTTTTTTTTTTCAATTCTACAACACCAAAACAACATTGTTTTGGGTGGGCACACCAAAACAACCCTGTTTTGGTGTGCAAAATATTGAAACAAAACAAGCTTCTTGCAGAAGCCTGTCAATCCACTCTTATTTTTCTCACATACACAACCATCTTCTCACATCTAACCCTTATTCTCCCATCATTCTTCTCACATCTAACCCTTGTTCTCTCATCATTCTTCTCACATCAGCTTCTCTCTTGCTCACTGTCATTATCGCCATTTTGTCTTCATCGTCATCACCGTTGCCATTCTATCTTCGTTGCTGACACTGTGAGTTTTTTTTTATTATTTTTTTAACACTCTTTTTTGATTTTGCATACTCATTTCAGGTCTTTGAGAAGTCTTTGTTGTGCACATTTTCAAGCCTTGAGGAGGTAAAAATATTCTTTTGCTTACTTTGATGCCTCATTGCAATGTTTCCTATGACTTTTTAGTTTTTTCAACTTTTGATCGTGTGTGGCTTAGGCATCAAGCCTTTTAGTTTGTTAGATTATATTTTGCATGTGTTCTTATTAGTGTGAGTTTGGTGTATTCATATAGTAGACTTGTAAAAGGTCATATACTTTGGTAGATAGTGCCCCTATATTATGAAGAAAAGTAACAAGTAATAGACCATCAAGCTAAAAAATTATATTAAGTTAGAGGGTGATTCTCTCTAAACACATACATAAACAAACTTATAAGTGGATTTTTCATTGTGTTAGTTCTTAAATGATTAACTATCTTTGGACTTTGGTGTGTTAAATGCTTATATTCTTTGGCTTTTTTTTTTTTTAAAAAAAAAGAAATCTATCTTTGTAATAAATGCTTTGCTAAAATTTTAATCATAGAGTGATTTTCTAACTAGAAAAAATCTTTTCAAGGATTGTTATCTTACCTTTTATGTTTTATTGCTTACACACCTAGTGAAGTTGAATTTGTGACTTAGGTTGAATAGCACTCCTAAAGACATATTAGCATAATTTTAAATTCGCTAAATTAGGTATACTTGAATGACAAATATTTGTTGAGTAAATGTGTATTGCTTTAATGTTTGTTGGATGATTAGGTTGATTGATATTCATGAATCATGACGAATGTTAATGAATCTTTAGGAGCCTTAGTTACCCAACCTCTTAAATGGAATTCAAGCGATATCCGATGGAAGTATGGGTTGTTGGTTAATAGGAAGAGCTTGGAAAAAATGAGATGCATATCGTGTGGGAAGGTTATGTTTGGAAGGATTCATAAGTTGAAAGAACATGTAGGTCACATAGTCAGAAATGTGTCCAAATGTCCAAAGCAAAATCGGAGGATATAAAAAAATTATAAAAATGCAATTATAGAGTCAAGAAATAGGAAAACAAAAAAAGTAAGATGATTAAGGAGAATTGAAAGAGAGGAGAAGTAAATATCAGGGAACAAGAGGAGGTGGAAGAACTAGAGATGGGAGGGGTAAGGAAAGAGTCCCATTTTGTTGGCTCTATGGACAGGTTTGAAAGAGGGCTTAATTCAGAATTGTCACTAGGTTCAGGAAAAGTAATACAACACAAAAACATCAATGAAATACTCTTTAAAGAGAGAATCGATTAGGTACACAAATTGGTGACTAGTTGGATGTTTGAAAGTGGCATTCCATGGCATATGCGCTTGTGAAGCGATTGGTCAGTTTGGGTAGGGATATAGACCTTCAACTTGTTATAAAGTCAAGGAAAAATATTTGCCGCAAAGGGTGAAAGAGACCAAGTTGTTGTTGAAAAGGCAAGAAGAAAAGTGGGCTTAGACTAGATACTCAATTATAATGGATGCTTGAAAGGATAGGAAAAGGAAGAGCATAATGAATTTGTGTGCGAATTGTAGGTACGAATTTCATATAATTTATCCACTATACATTATTAGTTACATATTATATTATTCAAAATTTAATATCTATTGTCTTTAGTGTGTTTTTTAATACGTTTTTTTAATTTAAAGTATGATAATAATTTCTGATTGGCAATGTATAGATCGTCTATATTATTGATATTATAATTGATAAATTTGATCATTTAATAACTTATGTTTGATTGATGTTTGATTATTGCGGGTAGGAATTGTTTTCCTTTCCTCCAAGGAGTGTTCTAATATGGCATACATTGTTGAACACATTTTCAAGTACGTGAATGAATGTATTGAACAAGTCAGACCTAAAAATATTGTTCAAGTAGTAACCAATAGTGCCAACAACAATAAGATCGTTGCCAAGATTTTGAAGGAGAAGAGACCAAATATGTTTTGGACCTAATGTGCTGCTCACACCATCAACCTCATGCTTGAAAGTATTAGCAAGCTTCCGAGATTCAACAAACTGATTGATCAAGCAAAACATTTGACAATCTTCATTTATGCTTATCATAGGACTCTGGCAATTATGAGGTCATTTACAAAGAACAGGGATATAGTGAGGTCGGGAAAGACTAGATTTGCATTTGCTTTCCTTATTTTACAAAGCTTGGAGAAAAAAAAAATGCTTTAATGACAATGTTTAGCAGTGAGGAATGATAGAAAAACAAATTCTTATGAAGTATTAAAGGGAAATTGACCTACTTAACTTTGATGATTTTGGGGTTTTGGCGTGGTATGATAGCTTGTTTAAAGGTTTTTACACCTTTGATGAAAGTGTTGAGACTAGTGGATGGGGATTGAAAACAATCAATGCCTTGATTATATGGAGAGCTAAGAAAGGTTAAACAAGATATTAAAGAGGTCTTGAACAATATCGAAAATAATTATCACCCAGTCATTGAAACAATTGATAAAATAATGAAATTAAAGATCGGCTAAATTCTTCAATGCATAGGTTAGCCTTTTTATTAAACCCCTATTACCACTTCAAGGATCCAAACATTTGCCTTGAAGCTTATTTGTTCAATGCCTTAATATGTGGAGGTTTTTTATCATGATGATCTAGCCTCTCAAGATCAAATTATCATACGTGAATGGCCAAAGTATAAGAAAAATGATAGTGTTTTAGGGAAACCGTTGGCCATTAAAGGATGTGACGATGATTCTAAGGATCCGAGTAAAAAATCGAATATTCTAATTCTTATAAATTGTTTTTAGTTGCTTTATTTGTTTTCTAATTACTATTATAGAATATATTTTTAGTATTATATTTATGAAAATATATCTTCGAAGAACTAATTCTATATTTGATTATTTTCTATGGTGCAGTTGAATGGTGGAGCATGTTTGGAAGCTAAACACCTAACTTGCAAAAATTGGCAAGAATGATTCTTTCATTAGCCACTAGTTCGTCTGGATGTGAAAGAAATTGAAGCAATTTTGAAAGGGTAAGTGCAATAATATCCATAATTTATTTTTAATATTTTAAATTTTAATTATTATTGATCTTTTTTAATTTAATTTTTAAATCTTATGTAGATACATACGAAGAAAAATAATAGACTAAATACAAGTTGATTAAACAATCTAGTCTTTGTCCAATTCAATTCAAAATTAACAAACAAAAAGGAAAGACAAATTGAGAAGAATGTTGATGTGCTACTAGCAACTAATGTTGATGCTATTGATGCACAAGGATGGCTTGTTCTAGTGGTGATGATGATGATGAAGTAGGGTTCGGTTAGGAGCAAACTAGACAATTTAGTGAAGATGATTTTGATTCTGAAAAGGAAGAAAGGGAAGAGAGGGAGGAGAATATTAATTTAGAGTTTGAGTCGAACTAATGAACACATTGTGGAAGACTTTTATAAAGATGATGAGTGGCTGCATCCTCCTAGTCCTTCAAATGTTTAAGGCCTTAACATACTTTCTTGGAATTTTCTTTTTTAGTTGCTATTTCGTACTTGCTATGCCATTATTTACATGTTATATATGATGCTGACTGTGTTTGAGATTGAAAGAATGATTGGAGGTCCTAAGTAGTTAAGATGTGATGTTTGAAGTGTTGTTATTTTTGTGTATTATAGGAAAAAATTATTGAAAAAATAGTAGTTATGCTATTGAAATATTTAAGGCATATAATATATTGTAATTATGTGTGGTCATATGATTGTATTTTGATCATATAGAAAATTTTTTAATTTTTTTTTTTTATAGATTTGACCCAATTTGACTGTTGGTGAACAATATTCGCTACTCGTTACCTTGTCAGTCAAGCAGCGAGTAGCGATATTTGAAACATTGGTTCAAATACAACTTTTTCTCTCTTTCAAAAAAAAAAAAAAAAAAAAAAAAAAAAAACCTTTTGCTTAATTTGATGGTAGATGGATGTGTACACATTCCTTTAATATCATAATCTCATTGTTTTTAGGACAATACATAATTTATCATTAGGTCAACCTCATCTTGTTCAGTCAATTGTTGTTTTATGAAGTATTTTGTTTTTCTTATTTGGTTATAATCTCGTGTTATGTCACAAATGTTGGAGTAAGATCATGCAATTATTGGAGTGTAAAGAGCCAAACTATGAAAAAATATTGGGTCTAAGAACATGGAGTATCCTATTCCTAATCTGTGTCATGAACATCCCCCAAAAATGCTTACAAATTTTGTGGATGTATACTGAAAATTACCTATAGACCTTAAAAAATCGTAAATTGACTCAAAATTCCTTTTTTTCCCCCTCTAAAAGAGTATTATTTTTATTAAATGAGCAACTTACAAATTAGCTACTTGGTTAAAGCTTATTGATAGGCAAGGTAAACTTTATACTTCAATTACAATTTGGCTACTTACTGTTAGTCCAATACTTTAACACCTATGAGGCTAGTTTTGTCTTTTCAACTTATTTTTTTTTATATTTTATTTTAAAAAAATTTCAAAAATAAAAATTGAAATATATATATCTATACTATCCATCTTAAAATAGATGGTAGAGATATCATAAAATAAAATTAATTTCTTCAAAAAAAAAAAATCACCACCGTCCATCACAATGATGGACGATGGTGAAAACTTTTGGAAAAAAAATATTTTTAAAAGAATCAAAATTTTAATTATTAAAACAAAAAAGAAGTTGAAGGGTGCCATCTCCATCTCCATGAAGATTTAATCTCTGATGTTAAGTCTCTATTGCCAATGGAGACCTTGGCTCAAATCTCCTTTGTTGATAGAGCTCCATTGACGATGGAGATCCAAGCGAAAATCTCCATCGGGCAAGGCATCCAATTGGTGGATATCCCAAATTTATTTATTTATTTTTTATTTTAAGTGGCTTTTAATACCTTTTTTTTTTAAATTAATCTCTATAGTTTAACATAGAGATGAACTATGGAGATTAAAATTTTGCTTTTTATATTTTAATTTTTTAATTTTTTTTATTTTTTTAATTATATATGCGGTCAAATAAGTCAAACATCCACTTTTTTCAAGCAACAAAGATATTGTTGTCATTACACTACTTTAACACTACTAACCATTAACTTAAAATAGTCAAATTGCAATTAAAGTATAAAGTTTACATTATCCATCAATAATTTCTATCTAGATAGTTAATTTGTAATTTTCTTTACCAAAATAAAAAGAGATACTAATATTTTATGATAATAACTGCAACTGATAACAAAATGATTAAATGACCCATATTTGTAGCTATCAATATTTGTTAGGTGTGTTGGCCAAAAAAGTGGGTTTTCCTAGTAGAGACTAAAGAGGTAACTCAAAATGGGCTTGAGAATGTAAAATCAGGGAGTAACAATAATATGATATTTTTAAAGGTAAAATAAGTTAATTCTCAATAAAATTCACATTTGGGTTAAGTTTTTATTTTTTAACCAGAGTCTCTAAATGGATTAGAGTATCTTTAATATAATTATTTATTTGAGTTGAATTTCTTATCATATGAAATTATTTTTTATAAAAAAACAAAAACTATAATTATATTATTTACACAGATTAAGGCCATAAAGAACATACACGATAGAGAAGATTTGAAAATATACGAAAGAAACAAAAATAAAAGCACACTTGTATGAAAACCACCTTTTCTAAAATACACTATTCAAATAGTTACTACAAATCTCATGCTTCTACTCCTTTTCTATGATAAAAACTAAGTGAAAAAATTAAATATTGATTTCGGTAAAAATATTAAAATTCTAAATTTGTGACAATTTTGATGAGGATAACAGAAATATCTAGAATATTAAGAGATTTTAAATATTGAATACCATTTCGATATTTAGTTCCAATTATAAGCAAAACCAAAAGTTGTACAAAATAAACTCTTACACTAGTTGTACAAAATGATCTCATAGATTGGATGCAGTAGGTTCCTCTCTTGATTATTTGATATGTACTCAAAAATATTTTATTTTCTCCACTAACCCTATTGTTGAAGTGTTTAATTTTAATAATAAGTGCAATTCACTAGAACGGTCGAAAAATGGTATCAATTCATTTTGACAAAAGAGAAAAAAGTGAATCCATTTTAATCCCAAACAAAAACTTAATCATTTTTAACCTCCTTAAAACACTTAAAACATTTCTTGTGATCTATCAATCGATTAAATCCTACGTAATAAAATTTGTCAAACACATTTTCCTCATTTCTTGTATCAATACTTTCCTACTTCTGTTTAGTTTCATAAAATTCTTGTATCAGTCTCTATGTCTCTACAACCTCCAAACCAAACAACAGTTTTCTCATAATCAAGCCTGTACACACACATTTTCCCATTTTGATAACACTGTTTATATTATATCACAACTC
Source organism: Nephelium lappaceum (assembly GCA_021234005.1). Lineage (NCBI taxonomy): Eukaryota > Viridiplantae > Streptophyta > Magnoliopsida > Sapindales > Sapindaceae > Nephelium > Nephelium lappaceum. The sequence continues at coordinate 12,755,241 of CM037997.1, read as the reverse complement.
CTAATAGAACCATCACAAAGACTAAGTATATACCCTTTATAACTTGAGAGAGGTAGTAGCTTTATGCTTATAACCTCTTTTTTGGCCAAACGCCACAACTACCTGATAAAGCCTTTCTTTTCCCCTCGCCTGTATAGGTTGAAGATTACTACAATAACAGCTCATTCAATAAAGGCTCCATTGTTGCCCTTCTTGACTGCAACCTCTTGACAAGTTCTCCAATACTTGAAGTGTTGTTATTGAGGTCCACCTCACTGAAGTTTTTGTATTTTCAAGACAAGAAAAAAGAAAAATAAGAAACTGCACTGTTAAAACTAGCCATAATTGATCCTAAAATAGTGCAACAACCAGTACGTATCCATGCAACAACTTTAAAGTCAGAAAATGGACAAACTATGTCCATTTTAGGATCCCACTATAAATATGTTTGATGCATTTTGTCACGTGTCAACCTAAAGTTTTAAATACTATAGTAGGGTTCTTTCCTATCAAGTTAAACTTTTGGATCTGATGTTAACCAACGTAGTATCAGAGCTTGGAGGTCTTTAGTTCAAACCTTTTCTCCCCTTTTTATTTTGAATTTTTGTTACACATGTTACAACAGTAGGAGACATTTAGCATGTGTCTGATATTTGTCATCTCTCCACGTTACACGTGAGTGAGCATGTCACATGTCAACCTAAAGTTTTAAGTACTATAATTGGACCATTTCCTATCAGCTTAAACTTCTGGATTTAATGGTAACTAACACACTTAATTGTTATACTTACCTCACATCCAATGCAGCATAAAGTTGCGTCAATTCTTCAAGCATACCGGCTGCTTCATCCAACCGCCTTTTATCTTCATCGGCAAAAGGTTTCTTCCGAATTAATCCATTCACTGCAGTAATTAGATGGCAACAGATTTTCTGTACACCCGCCTGTAAAAAGACAAAAGAGCAAGTCAGGAAATAAAACTTGATACAGTAGTATGCTTGTTTAATGGCTAACTTAACTGATTCTCCATACCTTAATAGTTGGAGCATTTAATATTATGCTCTTCTGATCATTTTCATTGTCTAGAAAATTTAGCATCTCAAATGTTTTCGAGACATTTCCTGGGTTCATCGGCACGTTCCCATCGTCAGTTTCCCATGCATCTAGGTCTTGATCTTTCAAGGAAACAAAGGTTGAAGTTGGCAGATTTGAACTCTTCCCTTCATCATAACATTCTGTAGGAAGAACTTGCTTGTAAAGATTAGTCAAATCCGACGTAGGAGCTCCCATAGACTCAACTTTTGGAAACAAGATTCCTATTACGTCCTCCTTACATCTGCAGACCTTCATGTCTACAAATATTGCATTTGGACATGTAATATTTGCACAATTGTTCCCCAAACTCACAACTACAAGAGGATTGCCAATCCTTTTAAATGCTTCACTAATCATATCAACATTTACATTATGAACCTTACGTTTCTGTCCTCTGTAGAAAACATCACAGAATTCCTGTGGCAGTTGGTTGGCAATGTAATTGGTACCCATCAATTCAAAAAGTGGGTTTACACTCTTCCAAAGTTTAAGTGGAGCAAAAAACTTATGACAACCAATCTCAAGACCACCACAGAGTAGTAGCCCTTCGCATTTGCATGACATTTCCTGATCCATTCCACTGTTTCCCCCTTATTATAAAGGAGCTGCTGAGCGATACACATGATAAACTCAAGTATATCTCCCATGGATTGTCTGACATCAGTCTGTAGGAAGGAAGTTGGGTCAGTTTTCCCATCCAGGTGGATAAGCCAATCAACAAAAGAAGACTTTGTAGTCAAGAAGTAACCCTGGAAGCATGACAACATAATCACAAGGCGCTCGATAAGATACAGGAAACAGGCAGGTGATATGTAGTCATGTTCTTTCCTCCAATTAACTTCATAAGTATCTAGCAATGCTCCGTGAAACTTTCGAACAAGAGACACCTCCTTTAATTCATTTTTGTTATTGCAAGTGTTAGACTGTAGTGGAGTTAAATCTAAGAACCTTTTCTGACTGCAAGATGTAGAACCCTGCTCAGATTGTGAACCCACATTCCCTTGGAGACACTCTAGGAAAGCCTTCCATGGTGAGTTTCCACTACACCTTTTCGCAACTTGCTCGAGTACCTCATTTGCCAGCTTACCGGACCCAAGAATCATTACTGCCACACTTCCAATCTGCCCGTAAGATAGCTCATTATTCAATCCAATGCATTTCTTCAAAATAACTTGTGCAAGTAGTCCCCTACAAACTTCTGTTCCTCTGAGAGAAATCATACTCTTTTCCAGTGATTCTCTCCAGTCCAGAGGAAATATGTAGCCGAAAAATTGCTTGATTGGTAGTTCAAAAAACTTCTGTAGTTGCTTGACATCATGCTGCTGGTTGCATAGAAACTTGGCATCCAAAAGAAATTTGGCAACGTCGTAGATACGTGTAAGAGAATTAAATTGGCAGAACATGGACTGTGAACTCTTCATTGACTGGTTATAGAGGGCTTCAAGATTGTTTAACACCTTCATGCCAACAGAAAATAGTTCCATACTCCAATAATTCTGAGCAGCAAAGACAAGCAGGTTGACATCAATAGAAAGCAACTTCCCTCGCCTTTGAGCATATCTGTTATTCAATTTTCTCACCCAGTCAGCATCTGAGTTTAGCAAAAGATAGTAGTTATCCAGATCATTGTACTGCAATTCACATGGTTTCCACACGCCCAAGTAATGCAAACAGAAGTCCTCATAATCTCTATAATCATTAACATCTTGGGTTCCAAGGTGTCCAAGATACTTGAATATGTTAACAATCTTATCCTTCCAGTAATTCCAAAAATAGACCAGTGTCTCAACAGACACCTTGCTTTTACAGATTTTGTCTTTTGAAAATGTAACGGGATCCAAAAGAAGTTCATCTTCCCACTCATACTCAGAGGCAGTCGAATGAAGATGCACATCCAGAATCTTTCGTGCTGATAATATTTCACCTCTAATGCTCTGATGTATCTTAGAAGCATTGAACTGATGATTTATCCTGCATAAGTTAGTCTGATCATTCGATAAGATTTCAGCCTCTGTGCAGACAAATTCATAGAAGTGGTTCGAAACATCCTTTGCTAATGACTTGGCTTTCTCTAACAACTCTTCTTTCTTGCTAAACTGCTTCAAGGGCCAACGTTTGCCCCCATGTGACCATAAAGAATTGGAAAACACATAGTTGAGGGTAAGCATTGATGCTTCTTTGAAGTTTCCAGCCTTGTGTAGCAAATCCACCGCAAGAAGAATATCTCCTCTCAGTTTTGCAATACTTGCAGCATCCACTGAGTTTCCTGATTTTTCTTCCAACAAGTGGAGTTCATCAAAGCAGTTTAAAGAATTCAAAAAGTTGATGGATTTGTTATCTTCAATCTCATAAGAGTGAAGAGCACAGCTCTCCAGAGAGCCTTGTTCAGTTTTGTTTACTTCTTCACTTCTTTTAATGGCACCAACTTTTCCTTTCCACCTTTGGCTTCTGAAAGGTATTCTTTTTGCATTATTCAATTCATCGAATTCATCATACTCTTTAATGTACTCTAATAGCACTGGAGCCAAATCCTTATCTTCATCAGCGTTAAAAAAACAGTGACGATCCTTAGCATCTCGGACTAAGGTTCCCCAAATAGATTCACTTCTGGTTAAGGTTCTTTCATTGCCCAAAATCCAAAGACAGTACCTATAGGGCATCAAAGGAACAGTAGTCAATCAAATATTGTTGTTAAAACCAATCCATACACAATGTAATGTACAATCATACACAAATCGATACCTAGCCCTCGTAAGAGCAACATTAACTCTCTGTGCCTTGGATAGGAATCCAATATATCCACCATCGTTGCATCTTACAGTTGACATTATTATTATATCCTCCTCGCCACCTTGGAACCCATCAACTGACTTCACTTTTACAGCAAAGCGACCTCTGTTATCATACTTATGTCCAAGTTTTTGTTGAATTGCAACTACTTGAGCTGCATAGGGTGACACCACACCTATACTGAGCTTCTTTTTTGAGCGATTCCAAGCTGCATTGTGAAGATTACCCATGAGTTCAACTGAAAAATTAGTATTCATATGTACAAGAGACTAACCACATAGCGAGCTCTTATATTGTGCTCTAAAAGAAGGCATAAGTAGTTGAATAATAGAGATATGCCTTCATCTATAATCCGCTCAAATCACTGATTCATTTGCATCATAATAACACTACTCATAACAAAAGGACAAAACCAAACACTTGAGCTTAATTAACAATTTTCAAGAGACCGGTTACGTCGGTGCACCAATCAATTAAATTAAGCACTAAGATGTCCTTTCCTCTAATGCATTCAGAGCATAAATTGATAAATCACAACCAGAACAAGAGACTACAAAAGGAGATACCTTTGTACAAGTTCTGCAGTATGTTCAACACCACAGATACCTCAACCATATTTCTACGGCTACGGCCAACCTCATCTAGCTCCTCTCTTCCACCTAGTATGTTGATGAAAGAATATGGACCAAACATTGGACCAGGCAAGTAGTGCTGTTCGTGGCTTTTGCTTTTAACATTTGGGCCATCTAAAATCTGGTTGTCATAAAACATTAAATTTGGGAAGAAGCTAATTGATGGATGCATTCTATACTGTATATTAAGCAGGTGCTTTTCATGACCTAATGAGCTCAGCCTCTCAAATAAACTTCTGCCAAAACCAGCTTCACCAGAAACCTGAAAGAAATCCAAAAAAGGAAAAAAGTTAGCAAACAAGGAAACCAAATTCAAATTCTAAAAACAGAAGACAAACAATGCCAAGGAGATGAAGAAAAAAATAAGCAAGTAAGATGTCCAAATAACATTTAACGTACACTGCTTTCAACCATTGCTGGTAATTGGCACTCATCACCAATGAGAATTGCATGCCGTATATCTAAGAGTTTTAAAGGTATAGTGGATTCACTTTCTTTTAATTGTGCGGCTTCATCGACAACAAGAAAGTTCAAAGGTTCCATCTTTACTGAATGCAATTTATATGAACAGGTAGCAGTACAAAAGAATAAAGAGGCCTTTCCAAAACAAAATTCCTTTAATGACCATTTGCCCATTGTCATTGGAAGGCCAAGTTCTTGAAGAGAATTGCAAAGAACTTTTGAAAGAGAATGACATTCACTTCTTGTCTTGTGCAGCAGGTACTTTTCACCCATAACTGACTGAGAAAGATTTTCATCCACCGAATGTGAAAAAAGCTCTTCCAGTTCTTCAGAAGTAACGTTGTCTCGAAGCAATAAAGCTTTGAAAGACTCAAGTAAGCTAACAAGGGTCACCATGTTTTGAAAATTCTTTTCCGAAATGTACTTTTCTGGTATATGAGTCAAGAAGACAAGCAAGCATTTTCTAAGCGAAGTTGCAGTACGTTTAAATCTTTCCCTCACAAACTGCAGAAATGACTTGATCTCCTCCTCGTTACCATCTGCTTTCATGTTTCCTTTCTGTTTGATTTCATTTGCATTACCTTCTTCTCTCTTCACCAATTCATTGTGATACTGAGGAACACAATCTTCAAGAAAATCTACCATGGAAGTAAAGCAATGTCTCCAACCCGTAAGCTGTACAAAGAACTCTGCAAGTGCTTTAACGCGATAGTCCAAAAATATTTCTTTACTTTCTGCACCAACCTTTAGTCTCTCTTTGTTTCCAAATAAGAGAATATCCCCAAGTGGACAAAACAAAGTGTCTGCTCCATAGGATTCTTTCACCAGCTTTAGAACACGAGAGGCCACTTCCTTAATTGCAACATTTGTTGGGGCACAAACCACGGTTCTGCATTTCATTCTCAAGAGGTTAAAGAGCAGGATACTAATGGTTTTTGTTTTCCCCGTCCCTGGAGGGCCCCATATGAGATCTGTTAGAGTTAATATTAGAGCTGATGTTTAGTCTTGTAAATATATAGTCTTGCAAGGGTAGTTTAGTCTTTTTCTATCATTAGCTATATATGTATTTCTTGTCTTGTAAACTAATTCAATTTTTTTCCTTGTTCTCTCGACAACAATAAAACCCTATTGTTCTCTACTTTACATGGTATCAGAGCACTGTCTCTCTCTTTGCTGCCCAAGTTGTTTGCTCGATGTTGTCGCTGCTTTCCTTCTGCACTGTCTCTCTCTACCTGCTGTCATATTGTTTGCTTGCTGCCCCATTGCTCACATGGTATGAGAAACCCTATTGTTAGCTGTTACTGCTGTTTTGTTGCCATTGTTTGCACCATCTCTGCTGTTGTCTTGTCTCTGCCACGCCTTCCTCTTGTCATTCCGGAGCACTCAAGATGAATCGCACCATCGTTCAACTCTGTCTTCCACGACCTCTCTCTCCACTGGTCTGTTCTGCAGTCACTTGATCTCTGTTCCGCTGTCACCTCTGGTTTGTTTGGTCTTTATTTCATTTTAGTTATATATTTTGCAATTTGTATATGCAATGGCTGGCAACAAGGATGATTCACTTCAATCTATTAGTGTCAAGTTAGATGGAAAAAATTATTCTTATTGGAGTTATGTCATGAAGAATTTTTTGAAAGGAAAAAGAATGTGGAGCTATATTTCAGGGGCATCGGTTAAACCCATAGATGATAAGATGACAGATTATGCACAACTTGTAGAAAATTGGGAAATTGACAATTCAAAAATTATCACTTGGATAAACAATTCAGTTGAGCACTCTATAGGAACACAATTGGCTAAATACGACACAGCTAAGGAGGTGTGGGATCACTTGTCAAGATTGTATACGCAATCTAACTTTGCAAAGAAATATCAGTTAGAATCTGATATTCGAGCTCTTGAACAAAAGGACATGAGCATTCAAGAGTTCTATTCTGCAATGACAGATCTTTGGGATCAATTGGCTCTTACAGAATCCGCAGAACTACGAGCTTGTGCACCCTATATTGCCGCTAGAGAGGAGCAGCGCTTGGTTCAGTTCTTGATGGCACTTCGTGATGATTTTGAGGGACTTCGTGGTTCAATTCTACATCGTAGTCCACTTCCATCTGTTGATTCGGTTGTGAGTGAGCTATTGGCTGAAGAGATTCGTCTCAAGTCTCAAGCAGGGAAAGGAATTCTTCCATTACCAAGTCAGGCTGTTTTGGCAGTTCCCTCAAGACCCTCGAGGGTCGGGATTGATGAGTGTAGTTTTTGCAAGCAAAAGGGTCACTGGAAATCTCAATGTCCTAAGTTGTTGAATAAAGCGTCGCAATTACATCAGCAAAAACATCAATTCAGACCTCCACAATTTGTCAACCAATCACAACCACAACCACGTCGACCCCCACAGCTTAACACTGCAGCTTTTGTACCGCCATCACCACCACTAGACTCATCTGGCTTTGGATCCTCATCCTCACATGCAACACTTGCTTCTCTTTCTGAGCAACTTCAGAAACTCATTGCCGCACAATCACATACTATGTCTACCACTTCTTCAATAGGTCAGTTGCCTTCTAATTCTTCAGGTATGTCTTCCTCCACATGGGTCCTAGATTCTGGAGCTTCACATCATATGTCTCCTAATTCGAAATCTTTTGTTTCTTTGATTCCTGTAGCATCTACTTCTGTTATGACTGCTGATGGCACCCCTATGCCTTTAGCAGGAGTTGGTTCTGTGGTTACATCTTGTATATCTCTATCTAATGTTTACCACATTCCTAAACTTACAATGAACCTTGTTTCTGTCAGTCAATTGTGTGACTCTGGTTACTCAGTGTTCTTTTCTTCTACTTCTTGTTTTGTGCAGGATCTACAATCCCAGAAGCTGATTGGGATAGGCCGTAGGAGCGGGGGATTATATGTTTTGGACGAGCTAAGATTACCAGTAGTTGCAGCTCCCAGTGTTGACTTGTCTTCATTTCGTTTATGTCCTTCATCTTCTAGTTTTTATTTATGGCATTCTCGTCTTGGTCATGTTTCAGCATCCCGTTTAAGATTTTTAGCCTCTACGGGAACTTTAGGAAATTTGCAAACTCATGATATTTCTGATTGTAGTGGTTGTAAACTTGCAAAATTTTCGGCCTTGCCATTTAATCGAAGTATTTTTTGTTCACCTGCACCTTTTGATTTAATTCACTCTGATGTATGGGGGCCTGCTCCAATTGCTACAAAAGGAGGGTCTCGATATTATGTTTCTTTTATTGATGATCATACTCGTTTTTGTTGGGTTTATCTCATGAAACATCGTTCTGATTTCTTTAGCATTTATAGTAACTTTCGGGCTCTTGTAAAAACTCAACATTCTGCTATTATTAAGTGCTTTAGATGTGATTTGGGTGGTGAATATACTTCCAAAAAGTTTTGTGAATTACTTGCTTTGGATGGAACTATTCACCAAACTTCTTGTACAGATACTCCTGAGCAAAATGGTGTAGTTGAAAGAAAACATAGACACATTGTTGAAACTGCTCGTTCTCTTTTGCTATCTTCTTCCGTTCCTAGTGAATTTTGGGGAGAAGCAGTTCTTACTGCAGTCAATGTCATCAATAAGATCCCATCATCTCACATTTCAGGTTTGTCACCCTTTGAGAAATTATATGGACATGCTCCTGATTATTCTCTCTTGAGAGTTTTTGGTTGTACTTGTTTTGTCCTTCGACCTCATGTAGAGCGAACAAAATTGTCGTCACGTTCCATTATTTGTGTGTTTCTTGGTTATGGTGAGGGACAAAAGGGATATCGTTGTTTTGATCCTATTTCCAAAAAGCTATATGTATCCCGTCATGTTGTATTTCTCGAACATATACCTTTTTTTTCTATTCCCACTACTCCTCACAATGTAACTAAATCTGATCTTATTCACATTGATCCATTTTCTGATCAAACTGATAGTTTCTCTCCGCAGGTTCCTTCTAGCATAGATTCTAACTCATCTATTGTTCCTATAGCTCCTTTTCCATTTCATTATTCTCGCAGGGCTCGCACTAGTTCTAAAGATGCTGGTAACTCATTGGCTGACACTTCTGATAATCACCCTTCTCCTGCAGTTGCCCAAACACCTCCTGAGATTGTGGATTCTTCTTCTCGTTATCCTCAGCGGATTCGTAAGTCTACTCACCTACCAGATTTTGTTTACTCTTGTTATTCCAATTCTTTTTCTACTTTTTTGGCATCTATTCACAGTCTTTCTGAGCCTTTATCCTATAAAGAGGCAGTTCTTGATCCACTTTGGCAACAAGCTATGAATGAGGAACTTTTTGCCCTGCACAAGACCGATACTTGGGATTTGATACCTTTACCTACCGGTAAAAGTACAATTGGTTCTCGTTGGGTCTATAAGATCAAGACAAAGTCTGATGGGTCTGTTGAGCGTTACAAGGCTCGATTGGTTGCAAAAGGGTTCTCCCAACAATATGGTATGGATTATGAGGAAACTTTTGCTCCTGTTGCAAAGATGACTACTGTTCGTACTCTTCTTGCAGTTGCATCTATCCGTCAATGGCATGTATCTCAGATGGATGTTAAAAATGCCTTCTTAAATGGTGATTTACATGAAGAAGTTTATATGGATCCACCACCTGGTGTCTCACATAATCCTGGAGAAGTTTGCAAGCTTAAAAAGGCTTTATATGGTCTCAAACAAGCTCCTCGGGCTTGGTTTGAGAAGTTCTCTACTGTGATCACTTCTCTTGGATTTTCTCCTAGTAATCATGACTCAGCTCTTTTTGTCAAATGTACCAATACAGGTCGTATTTTGCTCTCTCTATATGTCGATGATATGATTATTACTGGTGATGATGTTGATGGGATTGCAATACTAAAGTCAGAATTAGCCCGTCAGTTTGAAATGAAAGATTTAGGTTCTCTACGGTACTTTCTGGGTATTGAAGTTGCAGTTTCTCCCAAAGGTTATCTTCTCTCTCAGTCCAAGTACACCACTGATATTCTTGAGCGAGCACATCTCACTGATACTCGGACTGTTGATACTCCTTCTGAGCTCAATGTTCGATACTCTCCTTCTGATGGTACTCCATTGCCTGATCCTACATTGTATCGCACCATTGTTGGCAGTTTGGTCTACCTTACTATCACTCGTCCAGATATTGCATATGCTGTTCATATTGTTAGTCAGTTTGTTTCCTCACCCACCACTATTCATTGGGCAGCTGTTCTTCGTATTTTGCGATATCTTCGGGGTACAGTCTTTCAGAGTCTTCTACTTCCATCTACCTCATCATTGGAGCTGCGTGCCTACTCTGATGCTGATTGGGGTCATGATTCCACAGATCGCAAATCTATTACCGGTTTCTGTATCTTTTTGGGTGATTCTCTTATCTCTTGGAAGAGCAAGAAACAAACTGTTGTTTCTAAATCTTCTACCGAAGCAGAGTATCGTGCTATGGCATCTACTACCACCGAGATTGTTTGGTTACGTTGGTTGCTTGTTGATATGGGTGTTTCTATCTCTCATCCCACCCCTCTGTATTGTGACAACCAGAGTTCTATTCAGATTGCTCATAACTCAGTTTTTCATGAACGAACCAAGCATATCGAGATTGATTGTCATTTCACTCGGCATCACCTTAAGCATGGCACTATTACATTACCTTTTGTTCCTTCGTCATTACAGATTGCAGATTTCTTCACTAAGTCTCATACTATTTCTCATTTTCGTTTTCTTGTCGGCAAACTCTCGATGCTTGCTGCTGCCGCATCGTGAGTTTGTGGGGGGATGTTAGAGTTAATATTAGAGCTGATGTTTAGTCTTGTAAATATATAGTCTTGCAAGGGTAGTTTAGTCTTTTTCTATCATTAGCTATATATGTATTTCTTGTCTTGTAAACTAATTCAATTTTTTTCCTTGTTCTCTCGACAACAATAAAACCCTATTGTTCTCTACTTTACAAGATCAAGACTGGACTTGTGGTCACAATGCATTTTACTAAGACAAACAGAAATAGCTTTAACTTGAGAATCATTCAGGTTGGTTAATAAACAAGGACCAAAATTTTCATTCCAGATCCCCTCGCTCTGCATACAGCATTCGTTGCAGTTTCCCTCCACCTGACATATCCAATGAAAAAATTTCAGTAAATAAAACTTTCAAGTTAAATATGAGCAGGCAAATTTAAATTCATTGACCATAAAACTAATTTATGTCATTCCATTTTTGCACCAGATTATAAGATTATATTGTTAGATACATCAGATTCAAAAGCTTAAATTGATAAAAAATTATTTAACTATGGTATTTAAGACTTGAAGTTGACACATGATGCACACACCACTTTCCCCTCCCCCTAGATCCACGTGTAACACGGTCGAACACATACTGAATGCCCCATTCTATATAACGTGTAATAGATACAAAAATTTCAGATAAAGGGGGGATAGAGCATTTAAACTAAAGACTTTCAAGCTCTGCTTTCATGTTAGTTACCGTTAAACCTAAAAACTTAAGCTAATAGGAAAATGTCCAACTATAGTATTTTAAAACTCAAAATTGACACATGACAGTATCCTCTCATACAACACTGGATGCAACAACATAATCATGGTATCTGATTAATAACAAAATTGATTACCCCAGGATCAACACGCAAAACTTGCTTGATAATCTTCAAATTTCCAGATGTCGTCAAGGAATGCCATATTCTTTTGTTAGGAATTACATTAGTCAAGAAAATCACAACCATCGATTTCTTCCTCTCATCATCAAGTTGTATGTCGTTTGCGGACTGCACTTTAAAGTAAGTAGATGTAGAATGAATCTCATTCTGATTCTGATTCTCATCCTCATCCTCATCCTCCAGTATTTTAGTGACTGATAGGAAAGTCCACATCCTCCCCACTCTTTGCAAATCAGAAACAAATTCAGGCTTAGCATCTGCTAGAATCAAAACATCCCCTGGCCACGTTTTGTATGGCTCCTTCCCGCGATTACTAAATCTGTTCCTCCACTCATCAACTTCAACATCATACAACTTTGAACCACGTGGTTTGGCCTCCTCAAAATCAACAATTTTAGCAAAAGGCATTCTAGAGATAGTATCCATGCTTGAACACAATTGCGTCCGTGTTTCTTCCAATAGAGGGTAAACATATGACTCAAAATATTGCTCAACAGAATGAAATGAATCTGGAATTTTTTCCACCTGAAAGAATTGAATATCAACTGGATATATTACAAAAACAAAAGTAATTAACAGAATGCATATATTATACATATCATGTAGCAGAAATACAGTGGCCAACACCTATGAGAATGATTCTACATAGCAGGTGCAACCTCATTTGTGACACGTTGGTTCTCATTAATCAAACAAAATGAACATCAAGCGGCATTTGTTACAAATAAAAATCTAAGATATTGGTTCATTAAATCATATGCATATAGGACTAACATCTTTTTATTATTTCATTAGATTATAAACCAAATCCCCGATCTAAATGTGACATATCAGGTGTTTTCTACTTTTTGCGTAGAATACTGCTGTCCAGTTAACAAACAGTCATTCTAAAATGCACACCCCAAATTTATATATAATTTAAAATCCCCATACTACCCTCAAATTAAATTGGTAATATTGTGATAAAAATAACATAATTTTTTTAAAAAAGGCAATAACTTGTCACATTCAATCTCTATGTCTGTCTCTGCTATTATGAACCATCTCTACTAAACCCTACCACCACCTTCAAACTCTCTTCTCTTCCTCCTCCTCCTCCTCTTCCTCCTCCGCCTTCTCCTGCACTCTCTCTTCTCTCCGCCACTCACTCTCTCATCATCTTCTTCTTACCAAACCCTCAAATTCCCGGCCAAAAATCCCCACTCTCTCCCTCCCCAAAACAAGCGTCGTTACAAGTTTCTAAAAAGTTTCAGGTGTATAAAGAAGGAACTGTCGAAGCAAAAATTTCAGGCGGATGACTGAAAGAGGGACGAAAATTTCAGTACCGATGGCATGCAAAAGGAATTGGAGCAAAAAGATCCACATGAAAAGTTTTCATTGAAAAAAGATGTAATTCAGGTATTCCCTGATTGGGGAGGTAAAGTTTCAACCATATAACATGGTTATTATCTGTCTATATATATATTTTGAATTACTGGGACTAATCTAGGAAATAATCGGGATCAAATTAGTAGCACACTAATGATATAATCCGGATATACAACTCTCATACAGTTAGAAACCACTCACACCACATAGATGGGAGAAAATCCCACCTTCATTGATTATTAATGAAGGTGGGGTGCGCTTTTTGTTTGAAACTAGAACTGGGTCTAGGAGGGGGTGCAGTTTTGCCACTGCACTGACACCCCAAGCGCTGTTACTACATTCTTGTTATTACTGCGTGCATATAAATTAGACACATCATTAACATTCACAATTTATATGATTGGCCAGGAATCTGACAAACACGTAAAGCGTTTATCTCTGTGCGATTGCTTGGCCGTCGAAGACGGCGCCTTCGAGAACCCCTACGTCAAACACCTTCTTCGACCAAAACCCAAATTCCACCAAGCCACTTTTTCTTTTGTTAATTATTAAGATTGCATTTTTTTATGTCAAAAAAAGATTGCATTTTTTCTTGGTTGAGAATGCCCCTGACTTTTGGCTTTTGTTGATAATATTTTACTGCATTTTTAAGTTACCCCAGAAAACAGAAAGATGATAATGTTTCTGTGGAAAAGATAATTGAAAGGTTAAATTGTTGCCAAAAAAGATTAGTAGAAAGGGCATATTTGGTATAGAGTAGGGTATGCTTTGAAAAATAGATGTTTTTAAAAAATTAATGGGGTGCATAAACAAAAGGAGGTGAGCATGCAATTTTTGAGGGGTGGTAATACTGCCACTCAATATAGTATCACATTCTGTCAAACACTTTTCTAATTGTTACTTTCTTGAGCCTAACTCTATCACAAAAGTTAAGTCATAAGTGAAGGTTTATTCTCACCTTATAAACTAATGTAAATTCATTTATTCAACTAATATGAAATTATCTAACACCCTCTCTCACCTATAGTGCGTTTATTCGGTAGTACCTACACCCATACAAATAAGTTTAGGCCATACAACTTAGATAAACTCCAACTCAAATTTTGATACTATAACCCAAGCTCTGATATCATATCGAAAAAAAGTCTTAGGCCTAATTTAACTATAAAAACTAGCTCATGAGTGGAGGTTTACCAGTCCTCACTTTATAAACCAATATAAATTCACTTCTTCAATTAATATGGAACTATCTAACAGTTACATGATAATGAAGAGGGTAGAAATCTAAATAAAGACTTGAAGCGTGCACTTAAATTGAAAAGAACTGATGCTTGTATACTAGCTAGTTTATTCATGCAAATGAATTACATCTGTGGATTATTAACAAACTACCATATCAATAGAAGAGCAACAACAACATCAAGGAAAGATCGTATTTACAAAACCTGATGCTAAATGAAAATGGCATGCGTAACTCTCATCTTCTGCACTCATATCCAAGTCAAAGGGCTTTTCTTTACCTTTTCTTTCCGGCTTATTATGAGAATGAATAGCAAAGCAATAAAGAATTACTTCTACTTTTAGATGTTTTAAATTAAGGATTTATGCTAATGCCTTATAACTTGAGTATTAGCAAATTTATGGGCAATTACAGTCAATTGATCAGCATCAAATACAAACTGCATGTTATTATAAAATCAATTAAGGGCAGTAATTCTTAAACATGCTTACCAACATACTATAACTCAACAATTATACATAAATTGTCAATTAAACTATTTTATTTACAGAAACCTTCTCTGATGAAATTAGTCTTTTAATGACCTCCTATAATTAAGAATTCAGTCAAATCATTAATGACTTTTGACATAATGAGATTAGTCCAATGGTATATCTGTCAAACCTATATTAAACCTATATTAATCAGGTTGTGAGTTTGAGTCAAGTACTCCTCCCTTAAACCTGAACTTGTAAAAGTTACAAAATACCCAAAAAAAAAAAAAAAAATCCTTAAAGGTTAAGAATTCATGAACGTACAAATCAGCATCAAAAGGGTATGACATAAGACTTGTTATACATGTATAGAGAATAAAGAAAGAGAGCAAACCTTGTGCTTGTAAAGATTTTCATTAAAGATGTGCTTTAGAGACCAAGAAAACAAAATATCAATGAAAGGATCCTCATAAGGATTAGGCCTCTGCTTACTAGATTTTTTACCTTTATCCATCTGCTCTTTCTATCTGTATCATCAAACAAACAATCAGAGAAATCAAAGAAGATAAAAATTAAGACATTTCAAGATGACCCTTTTACATATATAGTTGAAAGTAAGAAATAACTTACTTAAGAAGAAAGCAAGTACAGATGCAATGAAGTGAAGAAAACAACAGAGTAATGATAATGATAAGACATCATATACACTACTGTCTAAAGAGCAAAAGCAGGTGTAACGTTTTTTTTTTAAAGCAGAAAGCTCCATTAATTAACATGTTAACAAGCGTACTTGAGGAAGTTGGTTTCATGCATTTGTTCTCACGAGGAAAATTAATATATACCCTCCAAGAATAACCTTGAAATTACAAATGAAATAAATGAAATAATGTTGATGTTGTTTCATGTCCATATACCACAACACAAAAGCAGGCATCTCTTTTTATATGTTCTTTTTGAAAGCCAATGTTGATCATCACTTTTTTTCCTTTTTCTTTTTTTGACGTAGATGATCATCACTTTTTAAACATACCTAAGTTTAAACTTCAACGAAAATAAGTGAAATTGTTAGATATCAAGAAATGAGTGAAACTGTTAGATATCAAGAGTTCACTCATGGTCATGGTCTTCCTCTCTCTCTCTCTCTCTCTATATCTACACACACGAGAAAATCTTCACTCTGAATTGGCGTGGTATACTGATGTTGGTGTGATCTTTCAATAACAATGTGACACGTGGTATAGTTTTTTTAAATGAAAAAATAATATTGGTTTCTTTTATTTTTTACGAGAAATCTCCATTTAAAATGTCATTTGACAAAAAGAACTCTATGTAATAGGGCTGTATTAATAAGTGATTTTAATTAAAATTGCAGAGTAATTATTTTTTTTTTTCTTGGAAGAATTGACTCCTGCAATTTTGTTTTATTAGAATTTATTTTCAGAGATTGAATGATTTCTGTTCAGAGATTTGATCTCACCTTGAAGACAAGATTCAGAGATGCATTTATATAATATTATATGTGTAGTTTTCATGTGCCATGAATTTGTTTGCTATTATTCAGATGCCAGTGGGAAAAGTAAAGCAAATCAGCAGAAGCTTTCTAGCTACACCTTTATGTGCATGAGAATTATACAAACTCATGATTCTTTTCACATTATACAGGTCAAAAGCTGGATTTGCTTTCAAAAAAAGCATAAGATTACAGGGGCGGGTATCCCAATTATGCAATACTATCAATTTGATGCCTAACACATTATTCACAACGAAACGAATTAGATCCGTAGTTCTTGTACCTCCTTGATTTATGTTATGAAACGCTAACCATTCATTTGATTCCACTCGGAGTTTCTTGTTTTCAAGTACTTCTTGCCAACTTGTCCAGATCCTCTTCGTAATTAGTCACTAAAAGGATATTATAGATTTTGTCATTTCTTGACGATCCCATTTGTCATTTCCTAAATCCTCGTGATACATGGTACTTCAAATTTTATTTTCGAGTCGTTAACAACAGAAAAAAAACATTGATTAAACGTTCACCAACACATATAATAAAAGGTGATGTGCTTTTAGCCTTTTTAGTCATATATTTCTTTTTGTTTTTTTAAATTTATTAAGATTAATATCCTTTTATTAGTACCAATTACAGAGCATTGATAGAATTAATGTTTATTAGATCAGGCAATTGCCTGCTTTAATAAAAACAAAATAAAAATAGGCAGTTATCATATTCGTTCCATATTTTTTATAATATCAAATTGATCCCTCCTACTTTTGTCAACTTTTACTGGGTATTAAGGGACAAAAAAAAAAAAACATAAAAATACGGTTCATTGTAGTTTGATAGTATAGATCTCGTTGATGTTGGCTAACATGTTTTCGACGTTTGAGTCTTACATTATTAGTGGTATTTCAATATATATATATATAAAGATACTTTTAATTCAAATCCATTGCAAGGTTGACGAGTGTGTAATATTTGACATGTGAAAAATAACTACTAGCTATCCACATCTAGACTAAGGATAAACAACGGTGAAATTTAATTATTTTTTTCAAAAAATAATCATTTGTATTTTTTTCTTAAGGGTAGGTAGCTAGGTGCGTGAGATTAAATTAGACTATGTTTATGGAATTGGGTTGTATATAATTGGATTAGATTGAACTTAAATAAATTAATATTGTACTGTGTTTGATGTAATTAAGATTAGATTAAAAATAATACTATGTCATGTTTGGAGTAACTTGGAATTGGACAAATAATAAATACTATAAGATTAATTAATATAATATGAAATTGAATTAATTTATATATAAAAATATTTGATTTTTATGTCTTCTTGCATATACTATAGTTTATTTTCTGCAATGTAACAACAAATAAGTTTGAAACCTGTTGAATCTATCAAGATCAATCATCGAAAGATAACAACTCTCATAATAAAAGAAAAAAAAATTACTCAAGCTAGCATAATGAAGAGATAATAACTCTCACAATAAACGGGAAACTACTCACAGAAATTTATACATTTAGTGGAAATTAAACTCTCATCACTTTGGTGAATAAGGAGGTGTGTAACCACATATGTTAAGAGGTGAAGTACTCTTATTGCATATAGTTGTATAATTGAATTAAAGATTTTATTTTGTCGAGCCAACATCTCAAATTGAAATTTTCCATAGATAAATTTGCTAAAAAAGACTAATAAATTTTACTGGTTGAAAATAATATAATTATAAGAATAAATGAAATTAAGAAAAAGGAAAAAACCCTATTTATGAAAGATGGTGACTTAGCTATTAGACTTTTTTTTTTTCAAAAATATTATTCGTGCCGCCCACTTTATATGCATACCCCACCAAAAGTTTTTAAAATATTATAATACTTATTAATCTTTTTATAGAAAATTTTATTTTAGTCCTTGAGATTTTGAAAAATATTAGGTTTTTAAAGCTTTTTAATTTGGAAACAATTTTTTTTTATTCTTAACTTTTTCAAAATTTTTCAAGAAAAAGACTAAACTATTAGTCAACTAACGGTTAATGGTGACAGATAATTTGGACAAGAAAGGTAAGATGATCTTTTCATGTGAGAGGTTAAGATCATAACACATGGATGGCTAAGATTTTAAAATGGGAAATTTTCAATTTAGTTTCTAACAAAACAATTAAAACAAAACAAAACAAAATTAAAAAAAAAAAAAATTAAGATATTTACAAATTAAAAAAAAATCAATCAACATGAATCTCCAATCTACATTCACTCAACTCTTTCATGTCAAGAAAAAAAAAATCAAACATCAAAACTACAACTAAAGAACTAGGAAAAAAAAAATTCTTTGGGTTCTATCGAGCCCAAAACTAGAACTGTTTTGGGTTGGATCGAAACCAAAACTTCATGTACCCAAAACATGAACTTCATGTTTTAGATTCGATCAAACCCAGAATATGAAGATATTCTATTGAACTAGGTTCAACCAAACAAATCGGACATTAGGATGACAGAGATGGAAAATCAAACATGAGGGGTAAGGGAGATGGAAAATCAAATCCATAACTTCATGATATAATTCAACCAAGCAATTTGTTGATGAAGTCCCGCGGCGGATGGAACAAGTGCCTCACCGTCGATGGCGGTTGCCATCACCTTCTTTGACTTGGTTCTGCGTTTGATCCAACTCATAACACTAAAGAGGAAAAGTTACACCAAGATAAAAGAAAGAGAGAGAGAGAGAGATCTGGTGGATGGTGGAGGAAGGTGAAGGAGACGACAAGAGGTGGTTTTTATGGTGTTAGATCCATTGTTCCAAAACTCGCTGCTCGTTACTCGATCGGCAACCTAGTGAGCAATAAGTAATCGGCTACTCGGCGAGTAATCAGCGAGTACTCGATGAGCACTGTTTTAAAGGGTAAATTATTATTTTTTAAAATTTCATGACATAAATTGATATTTTTTCAAATATTAGAGACCAATTTGATACTTTTGACTATTGAATTGTATCGTACCTCAGGGGGGTTTGTGTAATATGACATCTATAAATAAAAACAATCACCATTTTTACACTCTTCTCTCTCTCTCTTTTGCCACCTCCATCCCTCATCATTTTTCTCTTCTGTCTTTCTCGCTCACTCTCATCGTCTCCACCCCTCTCTCATAGGTCACAACTGATCTTCTCTCCCACCATTTCAAAACCCACTTAACCACCATTAGTTATCACTTATCACAATGATAACGAAAATGGTGACATTAACGGCGACTGCTCTGCGACGGATGAAGCAATGGACGGCAGCAAACTCACCAAGCGGAGAACACGGTAGTAGTGCACCTACGGGCAAAGAACAAGAGCAGAACTGCAAAAGTGAAGACTGAAGAAGAAACGATCCGAGATGGCCGAGTTGTCCGAGTTGGGCCTAGTTAAGCTGAGTAGATCCGAGTTGAGTCTGAGTTGGGCCGAGTTATTGCCAGACCCGAGTTGAACCTCCGATCCGTGGGTTCTCGAATCGGCCACCGGCCGAGCGGCGATTTCACAACGAGAAATCGGCCAACTCAGCTGAGATTTTAAACCATGATTAGATCATATAGGTGTTAATAATTTTAGGGATTCAATTTTAATTTTTAATTTTCTTTAAAAAATTGTGTTTTCATTTGTACTTAGAATTTGTTTTTACTTAGAAATTTCAACTCCGCGATGGAGATGCACCTTTTATTTTCTAATTTTTATTTATTTTTAATTTTTAATTTTATTTTACTTAATTAATCTTAATTTTAATTTTAATTAAATAATCACACCAGCTTTTTTTTCTCATAAAAAGGTAATTTGGTTAATAAATTATCTCAATAATTTATGCACTATCAGACCCATGTGACTAAAAAAATAGCTACAAAGAGGGTATTTTGATAAAAGATATATATATATTAAAGTGGTTTGGATTGTAATTTATCAACTCAAATTTATGGGCATTTTCGATAATTTAACTTATAGAGTTATTGTTTTATAAGAGATAATCCGGTAATTTAAGTGTTACTAACAATCATTTAGAGCAAAATTATCTTTTTACACATTCTGTCTATGTTGACCATTGGTTGACTGATGGTTTGGACTTTTTTGAAGAGTTTTGAAAAAATTTGGGATAAAAACAATTGAATCCAAAAGATATTTAAGAATTTGATATTTTTGAAACCTCAAGGATATAAATAACGTTTCCCCAATCCTTTATCATTTGTTTAAAACTATAGGTAACTTTACAGTTTAATTCTCAACTTTTCAAGAAATATCAGTTTTGATCAAGAAATACTATACTAGGGGGGGGGGGGGGGGGGGGGGGGGGGGGGGGGCGCGGGGGCGCATGAAAACATGGAATTGACCTGAACAATCCAAATTGAACCAACCCGGGGGTGTTCGGGTCGGTTCCCTTTTTTTTTTTTTCAGGGTGTGTGGACCCTTCACTTAAAAACACCATGTTTCATGGATCGAGTCGAGTCCAAGGGTCTAGAAACGACCAGATCCATGAACAGGGTTACATGCATAATTTTGCATACTCCTATACAAACCCTCTCAACCCTAAATGTGACGAACCATTATTTTTTTCCCCTTTTCTTCTTTGCACAGCCACAACCTTTTTTCTCTTATTCATGTCATCTCTAATCTCTCATTGTTTGTTGCCGTGAAGCTCTTCTTGTCATCACCCATCTTGGTTTTTCGGTAAACTCTCCTCACCATGAAACTATTCTTTTCTTTCACTTTGTTTTCTTATTTCTTCACCTTCGTTTCTCATTTCAATTTGAAGACACTTTCACTCATCAATCTTCTTTGAAACAGTAGCTTCGTACTTCTAACTTTGATTCTTTACAGCCCCACACATTAACAACTCATAACTTGTTAAGTCTACTTAGGTCATGCTCTCATTTTGCTGTTTGAATCTTGATTTTTATATGTTTAATGGCTTTAGACTTTGTTGAAACTTGGTTGGGCCTAAAACAGAGAACCCGAACGCAACCGAACCTAATTTAACACTGGGTGTTCGGTTTGGTTTGATTCAATTACTCTCCTTTACCAGATCATGTTTGGACCTAAAAGTGACAATCTGAACACTTACCATGTTTGACTCGATTCCGACAATAACTGAACAGAACATGTTCATGCCCACCCCTAATACTAAGTGTTGGAATTTAAAAATAAATATTATTTTATTTTAGAAAAAATCCCAAAAAACCCACTATAGTTTACAAAATATCTATTTACCATCTATCGTTTCATTTTTGTCCAAAATCCCCCCTAACATTAATCAAAACACTCCCTGGAGACGTGTAAAAGAATGACAATGCCTCTGACAGTCATAAATTCCGTTTGGTTGATTTAATTAACCGTTTGACTCTAGGGGCAAAATGGAAAATGCAAAAAAAAAAAAAAAAAAAAAGTAATAATTAAACTAATATTAATTAAAGGGATAATCTAAAAAAATCATTATAATTTGCAAAAATATTCATTTTACCACATATGATTTTTATTTTTATCCAAAATCCCCCTTAATGTTAATAAAACTATTCAAAATATCCCTTAAAAGAGTGTGAAATGACGACAATACCCCTAACGGTCATAGATTCGATTAGCTTAACTTGGTTAACCGTTTGACTCTAAGGGTAAAACGGGAAATACGATAAAATTTGGATCAGATGAACATCTGGGTTTAGAACCAAGATGGACATCATCTAGGTTCGTCCTAGATGATGTTCATCTGGGTTATGGAACCCATATTTCATTGAATTTGGGTTTGATTTGAATCCAGATAATGCATTCCAATGACTGATAATGTTGGACGTGTGATTGTTGACTTAGTGACTGTTGATTTTTCTTTAGGTATGTTAATGACTTTTTCTTTTTTTTGTTTTGTTTATTATTTGGATTTCGAAAGTAGAGATTCAATTTGAAGATTAGATTTCCACCTTTAGATTAGGTTTCCAATTTGAAACCCAAATTTTTTTTAAAAAATATTATTTTATAATTATTTTATTCATTAATAAAAATATCATAGCTAAAATTGTTCTTTTACCCTTTATATAATTTTTCTGTTAACTTATTAACGTCAAGAGGGATTTTGGATAAAAATAAAAACTAATGTGACAAAACGAATATTTTTGTTAATTACAATATGTTTTTTGGGATTATCTCTTATAATTATTTTATTTATTAAATAAAAATCTCAAGGTTAAAATTATCATTTTACCCTTTATATAATTTTTCTATTAATTTATTAACATTAGGAAGATTTTGGACAAATACAAATTATAATAAGATTTTTGAGATTATTCCTTTATTTTATTAGAATAGTCAACTCATTCTACACGTTTTATGTTAAAGTGGAACATAAATTGATGCAAGTGGAGAAGTTTTCAATTTTAGAGCAATTTTCTATCAAGTCAAGCTATACATTTTATAGCCTTGCAATTTGCTTTAATTGCACTAGGTGATCACAATTTTAGAAATTTGTCATAAGCACCTCTTGTTATTTATTTATTTATTTTTAATTATTACAACTTTAAGGATTGAAAACGTAATTAAAATAAGAATCAATCAACATGAAAGAATAGAATAATAGCACAAACTGATTATACTCATTATAACCTTATAGAGGAGAAAATAATATAAACTAATTGCCGAGGCATTACACCTATTTAAAACATACAGTTATGGAGTTTTAAGAAAGGATCCATTATTAGCTTCCTTGTCTGCAGCCTCTGATCTTCACATGATATGCAATTCTAAAAACCGTTGCATTAATTCTTCAAGCATATTGGTTGCTTCATCCAACTGCTAGCTTCTATCTTCACTATCCCAAGGTTTCTTCTAAATCAATCCATCATTTGCAGCTCTATTTGACAACAAAGTTTATGCACATTTGCCTATCTAATATACAAAAAAGATGAATCTGTCAATGATCTCCAATTGCTTTGGCTCGATACACTCAACCTTTACAAGTAAAATGCATCAGAAACACATACACATTCACCTTTGAATAGTTAACACAACTTGTAGCATCTAAAGATGGTGCTGACTTAGTCTTTGGAACTTGCAGGATCCTTGGCGCAAACACTGCTCTCGTGCCAAATCCTGATCTTCATTAGCATTAAAGAAACATTGACGATCTTTAGCATCATGCACCAAGGTTTCCCCAAACAGTTTGACTTCTAATTAAGGTTTTTTCATTCCCGAAAATCCAAGGGCAGTGCCTGTAAAGCATCAGCGGAACAGTTCTAGTCATTCAACGTAGTTGATGTAAACATATCCAAATTCAGTGTTTTGTACAACAATACATAAATTGTTACCTAGCTCTTGTAAGTGCAACATTAACTCTCTGTGGCGTGGATAGGAATCCAATGGATCCACTGTTGTTGCTTCTTATAGTCAATATTATTATTATATCCTCCTTACCATCCTTGGAACCCATCGATTGACTTCACTTTTACTAAAAAACCATCTGTGTTGTCATATTTAGGGCCAAGTTTTTGTTGAATTGCAACTACTTGGCCATTGTAAGGTGACACCACACCAATGATGAGCTTCTTTTTTGAGCAAGTCCAAGTTGTGTTGTAAAGATTATAAGTGACATTAGAAGGAAATTTTTAAGAAAAACCAAGAGAAACAAATTTCTTTGTAATAATAGAAATATGCCTTACTCTGCAAGCAATCTAATTTCTCTAATTCATTCATTAATAATTTAATATCTTAATTATGTTATTTAGAACAATTAAACAAATGAAATTCTCCAAGGGGTCAGAGACATGAGGAGCACCAATTACTTATATTATGCATTGAGACACACCTAAAGATAGAGATTTTATTCATGAAATGAACATTGAATCACTACAACAAAAGAGCCTAATAATACCGGAGTATCCATACCGGGCATTAAAGGCCCGGTATGGATAATAATATTTTAATCAAAAAAATTTTGAAATTGGATTATCCTTACCGGGCGGCTGTAGCCCGGTAAGGATAATCCAATTTCCATACCGGGCGCTCAGAGCCCGGTATGGATAATAAATATTTTATTTTAAAAAAATTTTCAAACTGGATTATCCTTACCGGGCGGGTACAGCCCGGTAAGGATAGTGACTTTTTCCATACCGGGCATCTACGGCCCGGTATGGATAATCATGTTTTATTTTAAAAAAATTTTGCAAATGGATTATCCTTACCGGGCGGGCATAGCCCGGTAAGGATAATCCATTATCCATACCGGGCGATCCTGCCCGGTATGGAATGGTAGATATCATTACCGGGCGGGTTGAGCCCGGTAATGATACCTCCATTATCCATACCGGTCGGTGAGCCGACCGGTATGGATAATAGTTTTAAATTTGTAATATTTTTTTCTTTTGTTAACCATACCGGGCGGGTGAGCGCCCGGTATGGTTGGGCTTTTATGCTTACCGGGCGCAATCCGCCCGGTAAGGATAATCGAATATCCTTACCGGTCGGGTATCGCCCGGTAAGGATAATCGATTAACCTTACCGGGCGGATTAGGCCCGGTAAGGATAATCGATTATCTTTACCGGGTGGGTTGTGCCCGGTAAGGATAATCCGAAATCCTTACCGGGCGCAAACCCGCCCGGTAAGGATAAAATTTGCCCGTTTTTTATCCGCCCGTTGGGGGGGGGAAGGTTTGCCATACCGGGCGCAGAGCGCCCGGTATGGAAAAGCTGGTGTTTTAATACACCAGCGTATTTCCCCCCTCCATCCCATTTTCATTTTCTTCTCTCTCTCTCTCTTTCTCTCACATCTCTC